>CM021107.1:278456477-278501710 GCA_007115665.2 Sequoiadendron giganteum
ATATATATATTTAAATATTTATACATTAACTAAAATATTGAAATAATATTTAAATATTATACATTTAATAATATATTATATATTAAATACATAATTCGGTAAGAGATTATCATAAATTGTATATTAAATATATTACATTATAAACTTTATTGGATATTATATATATTAAATTATAAACTTTATTGTATATTATATATATTTAATTATTAACTTTATTGCATTTTTAAATCATATATTAAAGATTGTATATTATTTTTAAAACTCATATCTAAAATATATCATATATCGAATTCAAATCAGATATCGGAATTGAATCGAATATCTGATTTGAATCAAATATCTAATATCCTGACACAAAGTTTAATGCCTAGGGATTAGGCTTGGTATTAGGCTCAGGATTTGGTTTGAACCTACCAATCCTAAAAAGTCAACACATAAAACGTGTTTAACAACTTACCTTTCTTTTCCAGACTTCGCCCATGTGGCTGACGACTTTTATTTTACCCAAAATTGATGAAACAAAAAGGGTTTGTAAAGGACCTTCTCAACTTTCTACCAATATAAATTATATTTTACTTAGAATCTAATAAATTATTATTATTTATTTTTTATTAGAATTACGACTAAAGTCTTGATTGATAGTCTGATAGAAAAACATATATAGCTTCCAAACGGTATCACATTTTTTGAATCCAAAACATCGTCACATTCTATGCTTGGCATACTATAGGATTAAAAAAAATGAATTTCATGAATTTTTGACCAAGTTAAGGTGGTCAGACATACGAGTTTTTATATTTTTTTAAATTTGTAATAAAAAATTCATAATTAATTATTTCTTTGAAAAAAATTTAAAAAAATTATATACATCACATCTGGACATGAGTCCTCTACTTATATCTAAAATATTATAAAAAAATATTATCATTCTATTATGGTTAGGGTGGTCAAACAAACACCTACTTCTTACTTTTTCCCTGAAATTTTAGTACCACTGCATTGAAATTTCAAATTTTCACCAAATAGATTTTTTTTACAAAAAATAACCTAGTAGTTTAGAAACTACATTCGATTTTCCATAGATTTTATTCTTACATATTTTTGAAATAATATAGATAAGTTTTTCAAATTTTTAGGTCAAGTTCCCCAACTCTGATTTTCTAAATTTTCATTGCCACTTAAGGGCTTGTTTTTCCCATGATAATCTTGCACATACCCTGTTGTTCCTCATGATCTGAGTGATGGGGAACATGGGGAGGTGAGTCCTATTGACTACCTCTATGGCTGCCTCCTCGGTCTCAACCCTTAGCTACGGTCTTTTCAAAAATTGATCTTAAGTCAGGGTACCATCAGCTACGTATATTTGATTTTGACGTTCATAAGACAACACTTCACACTCATTATGATCACTACGAGTTTATAGTGGTACCATTCGGTTTGATGAATGTACCATCTATATTCATGAGCTTTATGAACGAAGTCTTTCACACATATCTACATAGATTTATACTAATATTCCTTGATGACACATTGATCTATTCTAGGATAGTAGAGAAATAATTAGTTGTATGCTAACCTATCTAAATGTGAGTTCTTTCAGACCGAGGTTAAGTACCTTGGACATGTGATATCAGGAGAGGGTATTGTAGTGGATCCTATTAAGATCCAAGCGATCATTGATTGCCTGCACCCACTAATGTGGCAGAGATACAAAGTTTCATGGGATTAGCAGGTTATTACAGACACTTTGTTCAGGGTTTCTCAAGGATAGGACATCCTATCACTTCTATTTAGAGGAAAGGGAAGAGATTCGTTTGGTCAAAGTAGTGTGAGGAAGCATTTTAGACTCTGAAGGAGAGGTTGACCAGTGCACTGATTCTTGTGATACTTGATCCTATGGAGATTTTGCTATCTGTATAGATGCATCTTTGGAGGGATTAGGAGCATTCTTGATACAGGATGGTCAAATTATAGCGTATGAGTCTTGAAAACTCAAGGATCATGAGTTGAGTTACCCAACACATGATCTTGAGTTAGCAACAATAGTACACACTTTGATGAGGTGGAGACACTTCCTTTTGGGGCATAGATTTTAGTTGCATAGTGACCATTAGATCCTAAAGTACATCTTCATGCAACCCAATCTTAATGTTAGGCAAAGGCGATGGATGGAGTTCCTTTGCGAGTATGAATTTGAGGTGAAGTTCATCTAGGGGAAGGAGAATGTAGTTTACGATGCTCTTAGTAGATGGAGACATGAGTTGTCAGTGGTGAATCTTGAAGTGGATTTGGGGAGTTAGATCCTTTCTACACTTCCTATAGACATTTGGTATCAAGAGGTGAGATCAGTGATAGAGATAGGAAAGACTCTTGAGGGAAGATTCTTAGGTTATTATCTAGATTTAGATGGTTTGTTGAGACACATGGGACACATTTATGTTCCATCTTCCAGAGATCTTCATACCTTGGTTATGACAGAGGCACATCAGACAACTTATTTAGCTCATCCTAGAGTGAAGAAGATACATGCCGATTTGTGACAACTATACTTTTGGGCAGGTATGAAGCAAGACATCATTGAATTTGTGTCGAGGTGTTTGGAGTATTAGCGAGTGAAGACTGAACACTAGCATCTGGCAGGACTTCTGTAGCCACATTTGGTGCCATAGTGGAAATGGGATATAATCTCGTTGGATTTGACTGTTGGGTTATCCAAATCTTCACGGTGACACAATTCCATTATGGTGATAGTGGATAGGTTGACGAAGGTACCCCACTTCTCATCTGTTCATTCATCCTATAATGCTTCATTTGTTGCTAGAGTGTTCATGTGAGATATTGTTAGGTTGCATGGTATTCCTCATCAAATCATTTCTAACAAGGATCCTATGTTCACCTCAACTCTTTGGATGTCAAAGAAAAATGCCATGGGGATGTAGTTGAACTTTAGTTTAGCATATCAAACAAAGATAGATGGGAAAACCTAAGAGGGTCAACCAGATCCTCGAGGATATGCTACATTTATAACACACAAAGTACAACTTTAAGTTTTCTTATAACTTTACAAAATAATGCATTTTAAAAACTAGTGATAACTAGCTCAAAGTGCTACCAAATGAATAGTATACACATATTTATAACCTTGTCCACTAAGTAGTACATGCAGTATATTTAAAAAATATAAATATCCAATATTAAATAATAAGACTAGTGGAGAGGGGTCAATAGTCACGTGGGCTAACTTTGTGAGCATGTAGTGATTACATGGAATATCATAGGACCTCCATTTTTTCTTAGAAATAGAAAATGACCTCTTATATATCTACAACTAAGGTTTGGAGGTGTGACTCATCACACAACTTACAACATTAGCATGTTCACTAAAAAGTCTCCGTAAAATAAGTTTTCAAAGATTTGACCAAAACTTAATCATGAAATCTCTATTAGTTGAACAAAATAAAACATTTGTTGTAGAAGAATATCATATTTTTATTTGAAATATAGCTTATATGCAACCTAAATGATCTCAATACCTTTTGGTTAACCTAAATCATATTATCGATAACCCTTATATCCAACACAATGACCAAATAGTTGAACACAAAAATATTATTTGTTCTTATAAAAATAACACATTTTTATTTAAAATTACAACTTATATTCAACTTTAGATGATCATATTTTGTTTTGACATTCCTTCACATTTTATAGTAAAATACATGGTATTCATTGTGTTCACCTTTTATATTTGTGATAGGACCAACTAGTAAAATGAAGTATTCTAATGCATATTCATGGCCACCCAATAATTGTACACATAAGAATAGTTTTTTCACATAGCAACAATACTTGCTTAAATGAGCACCTTATTTTATAAATAACATACTTCTAGTTGGTAATTATGATATTTTATATGAAACAAAAAAGTGTTTATTTCACTTGTTAATAAATATATTTATGTTTTTTTTATATAACATTCATTGGTTTTCATGTATGGATCCATCTTGACCAACATTTGATTATTTATTTATTTACATGTGGATTAATTAATTAACAATAAAAGTAGTATAAATATGTTGGGAGACTAAATCCTAAAACCACAAGTACTATACATACACACCCAACTATTAATCCCTCTCCCCTATAAATATTTGTACTTTTCGACCATTTGATACCATCTTTCCCTATTAGGTCAATACATATAAAAGAACAAATACTTTATTAACAAATGCTCAAATATTCATTAAACGAAAAAAGTCACATGTATAAAACTTAAAAAATTAATCATATCATAAACCACTCATCTTGTGCATTAGACTAAATACAAAATAATTAGATCTAATTTCATATATTACACATTGCTTTCTTATAACGTAAACAAGAAGTAACATTGTTCAAGTTTTGTTTCTGGTTTTGATTGTGTTAGATTTTTTTTTTATCACCATTTTGGATCACACTCCATGATCCACCATCGGGATGAAAGAGAGCAAAAGAGAGAGAAATGAATTGTTGCAGACCAACACTAACTAAAAAGAAAGAGAAGAGGAAAAGAGTTGCACATGGTTCAAGGATAATAAACCCAATTAATTAAAAGAAAAGAGGAGATAAGAGAAAGAAAAGAGAGACAACAAAGAGGAAAGAACAAAAAGTTAAAAGATCAAAAAACAAAACAAAAGAACTCCAATAAAGGTCAAAGAGACATAAAATTATTAAAATATTGAAATTAAATATAAACTAATAAACAAGGGAGAAAAACCTAATAAAATAAAATAAAAAATTAGAAAAAATAACAAGAAGAAATTAATACCTGAGAACATTTAAAAAGATGCTCATAGAATTCTATTTCAAATAGATGTAAATAAATTCTATGAATAGAACTTATTTATATTTATAGTGTAGATACCGAAAATTGGTCTAGGCCTGCGAGTACACATTTCAACATAATTTTCTATAGTCCGTCGTCTTGATTAAATAATGTTACTTATTTAATTGCCTTTCTAACACATATTTCCTCTATTAATTAAATACCCTTTTTAATTAATTTATTAATTCATAATCATCCTTTATTCAACTTAATTAATTAAATAAATCATATTTATTTAATTATGTTGCAAACTAATTAATTCTTCCCCCTTTATCTATCTTTTATCATATTTCAACTATAATTAAATATCTTTATTTAATTATTCATTTAACCCCTTTTCATCTATAATTAAATATTTATTATTTAATTATTCATTTATCCTTTTCAAAAGCCAAATTAAATAAATTACTTTATTTATTTAATTAAAAGTCTCATATTTCGAATGTTGAATTAAATTAACATTTAATTCATTATTTAATTAATTATGTCACATTCCTCTAACATTCAGTTATCTCTTACATGCACTTATCGTCTGACTCGAGTTATCTCTATGAGAGAACTCTCCGTCACAACTAGTCGATTAACTAGTTCCAACTCATATGCATGATCTATATTTATTAATTAAATATCTTTATTTAATTAACTAACTCAAGTTTGCATTCACATGCATTTATCATGCATTTATTCTCCAACTTCTAACTTTGGCTTTTGCATACAAAGTCTATTTCTTTTATTTTTTGAAGATGAAGATTGGAACTCATGTTCTAACTCATGTTCTAAAATTAGTCTTTACCTGCAGTTGAAATCACGTTCTAATTCGCATTCTATCTGTCACATAACTCATCGCATGGCATTCATCAATCTCATCCGTCAATCTCTCTTTCAATCTGAGCCGTTCATTTGAAAACACACAATCTATAAAATGGCCTGTCATTATCATTATTCCTCCTCCTGAAATCATACACTTTTGAGAAGAAACAATCTTCAATATTTTGCTGAGACACTTGACGAAGTTATGCTTGCATTCAAACATAGAAATCTGAGGGCAAGAATAACAATACAACAAGATGGAGAAGGGCGATTGAGATAAATCGAGGAAGTATTTGCATATTCGGTGAGATCATTCTAGTTTTTATTAGTTTAGATTAATCATGCTTACTTATTGTTCTTTGTTATTTTATTTAGATTAGAATTGATGTTTAATCTTGTGTAGTTAGCATCTTCCACAATTCTGAAAAATCTGAGTTACATTTGGTGAACCCGACGTGAACGCACTTTAAAATCCGCACATCTTTCCATTTTTCGTTTCTATTTTTTGTTTATTTTTTGTAGGTTTTTCGTCCAGTGAACCGCATCTATCAAAAATAGCAATGCAACCGTACTTACGAACCACATCTGCCATGCCATAAACCACATCAGGCTGTCAATTGCCGCATCCGCTTGCCGTTCGCCGCATCTGCCTGTCAAAAGCCGCATTCGCCTGTCTATTGCCGCATCTGCCAGTTGACGAATTTCAAACTGCATTAGACACTCCATTGACAGCATCTGCTTGCAACCATTCAAACTGCATCTGTGGCTCCAAAATCCGCATCTAGCTGGTAAACATTTTTAGTTGTTTCATCGATTTCCGTGCATCCATTTTTTGATCTTCACTTTTTTTTTGTTATTTGGATTTTCGCTAATATTTGGTTCAGTTGTGTCAAAGTGGAATAACAAGTGTTTGCAGGATGAAGCGTAGAAGACAATACAAAAACCAAAGACAAACAATGAACTACTGACAAATTTGCATGTAGGACCTAATGCTTTTATCTTTTTAACCATGCTTTTGTTTTGGTAGATAGATAATCATCTTGTGGGTTAAAATGAACTTCTGTTTGGTAGTGTAAATAATCTCATTTGGGCTTAATAATTTACCAGCATTTTTTGTGTCTACATTGTTAGTTTATAACCCCACGATTTAGTAATTGAAGTATCCTCTCCCCTTGCGCATTCATGCGATCTTGGGTGTAGGAGAAACGGTTACTAACTCTAGAACTTGGGCCTGTCTTGGTGGGAAAAAGTACTCACCCCAAGACGACTCAGACAGGTAGCACGCTATAGCCAAGCAACTTCCAGCCAGTATACAAAAGTGGATTCTTGGGGAAACCCCAAGAATCACGCGCACTAATCCAACGAGATGGACAGAAATGGACTCTCGCCAACGTTGGTTAGTGTCCTATGAACGGAATACCCGAATTAAAAGCCTTGTTGTAGAGTTACCAAAATCCTATCTACTTGTTGGTGCAGCAGGTCGGACCTGTGAAGCCATCTTACAATCTTACGGTTTACGTGTAGAGATGAAAAGTATGCCATGGGAGATTCATGGGTACTGTAGCTTGGCTGCCCCATATAAGTGAGTGCCGTGGAGGGGAGCCAGTGGGGTCAAGCTACTAATCATCCACCGTAAATATGCGTAGCTGGAGAAATCCAAAAAAGAATTCAACAAGTACTGTCCTAAAGGCCTAGGGTGTAAATGTTTTTTGAGTCTCAACAGTCCATTCATCACAAAACTAAAAATACTTTGAATGCCATGTTTGCTGTTTGCTGTATTTTCCAAAATCTTGATCAAACAAACAAAGTCAGTAAAACAACTTTCAAAAAAAAAATTCAACTGTCAGGAACAGGTCGCATTTGTCAGTTTAATCGCCGCATCTGTATTAGAGAGTCGCATCTGTTAGGGGAATAATCGCATCTGTCTATCATAATTTTCATAATCTTGAAGTTTTGAAGCACATTTGTCACATCCTAAGTCGCATGTGTCCATGCAAACCGCATCTGTCAAGGTCCGAACCGCAAGTGTCTGTCAAGAAAACTAGTTTTTAGAGTCCAGAATAGGAAAAACGCATGTGAATTGGTAAACTGCAACTGTCATAGGAAAGACCACAACTGTCAAAAACACCTTAACTATCAAATCCTGAACCGCAACTGTCATAGGAAAGATGGCAATTGTCAGAAACACCACAACTGTCAAATCTTGAACCGCAACTGTTAGGTGGACCGCATCTGCCTGTTAATAGAGAACAATCAAAACTGCAAACTGAGTCCGAATAGAAACTGTCAAAATTTTGCTCAAAAATCTTGCATCCATTAGGTGGTTATATGTCTTAGTTACAATCCACATCTTCGTCATAGTCATCCAAAGTCACATGCATATGGATACTTCCTCGGAAATCTTAGTTACAATCCACATCTTCATCATTGTCATCCTAAGTTGCATACATCTAGATACTCCCTAGGAAATTGCATATCACAGGATAGATAAGTTTCCTTGTCTTTGGATAAATTCACATCCCGATTTGTCACACTCATCAAACCTAGTCACCTTAGTCTTATCTAGAGAATCTTTTCAGCTCAACAAGTCTAGTTTGGAAAGTTCACCTTGTCAACTATCATTTGTCCTACAATCAGGTTCCTTGGTCAAAACAAATCCTTGCATGCATTTACTCTATAGGAGGTAGGTTATACCCATTTTAGAATCGTAGTCTACACGAGGTCTTACATATTGGCCGTCTTACCATATGTCATCTCAGTATACGTCTTTCTAGAAATCATTTTAGCAACATCCTTATTGTCCAAAAAATCCAAAAACATAGAAATAGGTCATATCAGTTCTTAGGCATAGTCTGCATTACCCCATTTTGAGCAAATTTTTTTTTATGGTCGAAACAAGGTCTCAAAAGAGGCATAGAGAAATGGCAGACCCCAATGAGTTTATCAATCCTTTCAGCACTCAACCACCTAAGAAGAACAAACCACACAAACCATTGCTTGATAAATTTGTCACTAGAGACGCCAATGGATGAGTCTTTGTTGAAGACATAGAGTCTGCAGTCCAAGATCCTGAATTTGCATCCTTCATGGATGAGTGCTTGGCAAATGATCCCCAATGCTATCTAGCAAAATTGCTATTAGAAGGTGCCACACTACCACTAGGATTTGACGTTCATACATTGAAAAAGACATCTACCCAACCGATGCAAACAGTGACATCAAGTGGTTCTATGCCCCAAATCACCGCAGCAATACCAACTGGCATACCAACTCAGACATCGTCAATTGTAAACACAACCCCTTTCAACATAACACAAGGTTTACAATTTACGATGGGAGCAACTTCATCCAACCCCTTTGGCACCAACACGATTGGTAAGAGATCCAAGGCGGGTATGAATATTCCTATCCCAAATCAGACCATTCAAATAGGGAATATTCCTCCACCAAGTCAACCCATTCAAACGAGATATATTCCTCCACCAAGTCAACCCATTCAAATAGGATATATTCCTATCCCACAACGGACTATTCAAACGGGATATATTCCTTCACCAAATCACAACCTGTTGCAAAACATGGCATATCAAAATGTCTACATTGATCCGAACAACGCCAACACCATGTCCTTGACACAAGTCGATGTCCTTCAGAATCAAATGCAAACTCTCCAACAACAAATGGATAATATGTCTATGTCAGGCAAACGAACTATCTCAACACAAGACTTATGTCCATGTCCATTTGACAAAGCACTTTACATGACACCTTTTCCCCATGGATACATTATACCGATTTTGCCTAAGTATAATGGGAAAAAGAATCCTCTAGAACATATTAGGGAGTTCTCAACAGCATGCATAGACATATCGTATGACCCCACATATCTGATGAGACTATTTCCATGAACCCTTGTTAGGATAGGACTGGAATTGTTTTCTAAACTACCATATGGTATACGCTCTTGGGGAGAATTAGCTGAAATGTTTGTCGAACATTTCGCCTTCAACATAGACAATGAGATAACAATAGCAACCTTGTGCCACATGACACAAGAAGATGGAAAAACTTTCACCACTTTCTTTCAGAGGTGGAGAAGTCTAGCTAGCAGATGTCCAATTGAGATACCAGAGAAACAAAAGGTCATGATATTCCTAGAGAACATCAATCCAAAAGTGCAGAGTGATTTAAGAGTACATTGTTGTACCTCATTCCTAGACTTGGTACAAGAAGGAATCATCCTTGAGAAAGGCCTTATTGACAAAGGTGAAATAAAGGTACCAGGTAGGAATCCTATTGTCCAAAATCAAAACGCGCCAAATGATAGAAGACAATTCTAGTCCAGAAACAAGAATGTTACAAATGATGGCATTGTCGATGCTAAAAACATACATACAAGGCCAGTTATCACACTAAGAGGATACAACCAAAATCAAGACACAATGGATAATCCAGATCAAAGGGCTAACTATCTCCAAAATTCACAGCAACAATGACCTCAAAGAAGATTTCCAACATGTGAATTTACTCCTCTAGGACAACCAATCGAGGTTATTTACAAAGAATTGATTAAACACAATCTCATCAAACTGTTGGAACCAAGAGAATATGATCCTGAACAATTTAAACCTTCCTGGTGGGATGACAAAGCCCATTGTGAATATCATCAAATAAAGGGACACAACCTACAAAATTGTCACCAACTCAAGGGCATTATCCAAGACTTTGTTGAGAACGGAACCATAGAGGTCGGTGGATAGAAAAATACCAAGAACAGTGATCATAAGGTCTTCAAGGACCCATTACATGACCACACAAAAGGAAAAGCCTCCGGTTCGATAACTAAGACCGATCCATCAACCACTTACGCAAACACCAATTTTGACTATGGAAAAGGAAAGGTTATAAATAGCCTCTGCACTGTAGATGAGCATGTCGATACCTTCACCATTAAGAAGCCTCTAGAATGTAGTGTCAACACATGCAGAACCAAGATCACTATTCCAGGTCCTTCTTTGAGCCATCTACACAAGCTTCCAAGTTCAAGTACAACCTTCTTGATCAATTAAGTAAAACCCCTGCGCAAATATCTATCTTGGAACTATTGACCTTATCACCTAAGCATCGAGCCATTCTCGATAAAGCTTTGTAGAACACAACTGTCCCTACTGATTTAGATGTCAATCATTTCGAAGAGATGATGGGATATTTAACCAATTCGCACCTTGCTACATTTTCCCAATAGGATTACTTGACAGAAAAATCTGATCATAATGACCCATTACATCTTGAAGTCTTAGTCCATGAAACCAAAGTCAGACAAGTCTTGGTAGACGGAGGAGTAGGTTTGAACCTATGTACCCTAAAATTGGTTAAGGCATTAGGATTCTCAGAAGATTGCGTAGATACCTCTAAGAGTATAGTCATCAAGGCTTACGATGATGAGGAAAGATCATCCAAAGGAGAGGTCACACTCCCTATCAGAATTGGTCCAGCAATCATGAACACCAGCTTCCAAGTCTTAGATCTCACTCTTTCGTACAATTTGTTGTTAGGTAGACCTTGGATACACGCAATGAAAGTTTTACCTTCAACATATCACCAATATCTCAAATTTCCACATAATGGCACCGAGATCTCTGTTGATGGTGATCCAGATCCATTTCAGTATTGTAAAAGCCTAAAGGGAATTCCATAACGCCAAGTACCAGTTAATCAAGAAGTTTCATCATCCAATTCATCCCAATACATTGACTCATCACATCTCACTAAGTCCAAATCATTCACACCACCATCAACTACTCCTAAACTTGAAATCCAAGACAAGGGCTTTGGCGAGTATCGTATAAAGGCATCATATTGTGTCAGTCAACTAATTCCACCTAAGGCATATGGCCTACCTATGGCAGATATAATACAGTCAATAGTCATATTCAATGTTCCCCCTACAACGACATTGATCAAATGGGGAGAGCTAACCGAGGAAATTGTGGACCAAGGTGATTCCTGGTTGTATCAAGAAGAACATGAATACCCCTCCCCGTCTATTCAAATAGCTAAGAACCAATATGGAAAAGGCTTTAAGATAATGCAAAAGGAATGCTATGATGGGCACAGTGGGTTAGGGCTACATCAAAATGGAAGGATGGAACTGATTACTATCCATCCACGACCAAAATACTTAGGGCTAGGGTGTCAACTGCTTAGAATTGGGTTTCCTAGTACTTCATCACTGTTTCAAGAGGAAGTGAGTGCTTACGTAGACACCGAGACATCTCATGATCCACCTCCCCCAATTTACAACAACCCTCCAATCTTTGATGAATCCCCTTACTCAAGCGATGGTGAATGGGATTCCCTTTCATCTACCAGCACCATGAACATAGATGCACTATTTGGAGAATTGGACCTAAACATGAAACCTATACCCAAACCATCTAGTCCTTGTCCTAAGAAACATTTGTCCAAAGAAGAATGGCATAAGATCTATTATTGGGAAAAACTCGATCGTGCATCTTGGGCACCTGAACCACCATCTTCTAACGACCTATCCCAGGAAATGGTCCCACATCAATATTTACCTACCCATAAGAAAAAGACCCAGCAAGAGTTAGTCCAGAACTTCTGCGACCATGTCAACCATTCACTATTCACCCTGTTAGCGGCTACCTTTAAAAACTCTGATGATGACATGCCCCTCATATATCCTGAACTTATAGACTGGGATCAACAAGGTACACCTATCTTAGACACATTCGAGAATGACGAAGCAATTGTTGCGTTCATGGGACTTCGAGAAGGCATACCAAGAGGGGATCATAAAGCTGGTTTTACCATAGACTTGGACTATAAAGCATATTTTGGGGAGTCTATTTACACCTCTAGTTGCAAAAATGAGGATAAAAAGAAAAAAGACAATGAAAAGAACAATGATGAGTCCCTAGGTGAAAACTGAAGGCACCTTTGGACGAAGAAAAAGTCAAAATAAAGGACATATCCAAGGGCGAAAACCTCCCTGAGGCACCCAAGGATAGAGGTTTAAATATTCTCCCCGTTGAACAAGAAAAGTCACCAATGCTAGTAGAAGAATTAGTTGCAGTCAACATAGGTACAGAAGAGAATCCAAAGATGGTATATTTTGCAGCTTCTTTAACAGAGACAGAAAAACCTGAGTTTAAGGACTTCTTCCAAAAGAGACAGATAAACTTTGCATGGTCGTATGCTGACATGCCTGGGCTAGATCCAGATCTAATATTGCACCATTTACCATTGCAGCCAGGCATCAAACCAGTCAAACAAAAGTTAAGAAAAATGCACCCGCAGATTGCTCTTTTGATCAAGACAGAACTAAAGAAACTCTTGGATGTAGGATTCATAAGGACAATAGACTATGCAGATTGGATATCGAATATTGTACCCATAAATAAACCAACTAGGGGCATTCGAATTTGCACAAAATTTAGAGACATCAACAAGGCGTGTCCTAAGGATGACTTCCCTTTGCCGAATATAGATATGATAGTGGATCTTACAGCGAGGTATGAGATGCTATCCCTCATGGATGGTTTCTCGGGATACAACCAGATTAAAATAGCAACTGAAGACCAACATAAGACAACTTTCACGTGTCCATGGGGCACATACTATTGGAACGTTATGCCTTTTGGGCTTAAGAATGCAGGAGCTACTTACCAACGCACAATGACTACAATTTTCCATGACTTTGTACACATTCTCATGGAAGATTACGTCAATGACATTATAGAAAAATTAGAAACAAGAGAATCTCACTTAAAGGTTTTAAATAAGATATTCCAACGGCTAGAGAACTACAATGTCAGGCTAAATCCGAAGAAGTGTGTCTTTGGAGTCAAATTGGGGAAACTGTTAGGGTATATCATCTCTCGAAGAGGCATTGAAGTAGATCCAGAGAAGGTAAGAGCTATCATAGAAATGCCTCCTCCAATCAGCATAGGACAACTCAGAACTCTATAGGGCAGACTACAGTCAATTAGGCGATTCATAGTACAACTGGCAGATAAGATTCATCCATTTCAACATCTACTCAAGAAAGGAGTACCATTTGTGTGGATGCTTAAATGCCAGGAAGCATTCCAACAAATCAAGGACTATTTGCTAACTCCACCAGTCTTAATGCCACCTACAGAAGGAAAGCCTTTGATCTTATATATTTCAGCAACTCAATCGGCATTAGGGGCTCTTCTCGCACAAAAAGATGATCAAGGTCATGAGAGAGCATTCTATTACATCAGTCATACCTTAGTGGGCTATGAATTGAATTACAACAACATAGAACATGCCTGTCTTGCGGTAGTTTTTGCTACCCAAAAACTTCGGCACTACATGCTCAATCGACAAACAGTGTTAATTGCAAAAATTGATCCACTCAAATACCTTCTAAGTAAGGCAGCTTTAATAGGCCGATTGGCTAAATGGGTCATGATACTTAGTGAGTATGACATTGAGTATGTCGAGAGGAAGGCTATAAAAGGACAGGTGATTGCAGATCAGTTAGCTGATGCACCTATAAAAGCAGATCATCCCTTAGTGGCAGATTTTCCAGATGAATTTCTATTCAACATTGACATTAAAACTGACTGGAAACTGTACTTTGATGGGTCACATACAAATCGTGGTTCAGGAGCTGGTGTCTTATTTGTCACACCTCAAGGTGATACCATTCCCAAATCATTCAGGATTGTTTTCCCTTGTACAAACAATATAGCAGAATATGAAACCTTAGTGACAGGCTTGAAAATGGCAGCACAATGGAACATTAAGAGCCTACATGTCTTTGGTGACTCTCAACTGGTAATCCGATAGGTAAATGATGAGTACGAAACTAAGGATGAGAAGCTTGCCCCTTACAAGAGAATGGCTGATAGTTTCAAACAATATTTCAAGGACATAACTTTTCAACAAATACCACACATTCAGAATAGAGCTGCAGATGCTATGGCAACCGTGGGTTCCTTGTTGGATATTCTGAGTAACATGCCTAAGTTCGAGTTTCTGGTTGAATAGCTGTTGGTCCTTGCTTACGATATCCTCGATACTATGATGGTGTGTACCATTGTTGGTCCTACATCTCCTTGGTATAAAGAAATATTCGACTATCTAACAAATCAAACCTTACCTCAAGACTTGTCCAATAACCAACGTCGAACCTTCATCCGTAAGTCCACCAAGTACACCATCATCGGAGAAACCCTATATAGACGCACCTTAGACAACGCCCTAATGAGATGTCTCGACGCTGAAGAAGCACAAACAACTTTGTGAGTAGTGCACGAGGATATATGTGGATCCCATTCGAGTGGTCCAACCTTAGCCCATAAGATTATGAGACTAGGTTACTATTGGCCTACTATGGAGAAAGACTCATATGTCTTTGTGAAGATGTGTAGACAATGTCAAATACATGGAGACTTGATAAGAGCGCTAGCACAGGAGCTTCGATCGATTACTTCACCATGGCCTTTTGCCCAATGGGGACTTGACCTCATAGGTAAGATACACCAACCATCATCCAACGGCCACAAATTCATCATTACCGCTACCGAATACTTCACCAAGTGGATTGAAGCCATTCCCATGACCTACATCACTGGCACCCAAATATCTAAGTTTATTCTGAACTATATCATTTGTCGGTATGGTGTGCCACAATCCATAATCACAGATAATGGCTGCCCATTCAAGAACCAAGAAGTACGCCATTTATGTGAAGAATTCCACATCAAGCATCATTTTTCCACCCCGTATTACCCACAAGGTAATGGCCAAGCTAAGGCATCTAATAAAACCATCGTTAGAATCCTTAAAAATACTGTCAATGACGCTGGTCGTGACTGGCACCTACAGCTTAATGCTGCCTTATGGGCTTACCGCACAAGCATCCGCACTCCCACCGGCGCCACTCCATTTTCCCTCATATTCAAGTATAAAGCTATCTTACCTATAGAGGTTGAAATACCTTCTCTAAGGGTATCTTTGAAGGGTCATGTCGATGATGAAGAATACCGTGTCTCTAGGCTACAAGAGCTTGAATTACTGGATGAACGAAGACAGAAAGCATTAGATCATTTGCAAGCATATCAGAATCGTCTTCGTCGGAGCTACAATAGGAAGGTTATCAATAGATATTTTGACATTGGTGACCTGGTATTAATGGAGAATCCAAAGAACCAAGCTGAACGAGAGAAACCAGGAAAGTTTGAGCCTAACTGGTTAGGGTCGTACATTGTCACAGAAGCCTTTGGATCAGGAGTGTACCAACTATCTACTCCTGAAGGAGATTTGCTTTTGTCACCTATCAACAGTCTGCATCTAAAGAGGTTCTATGCTTAGCTTCTGAGAATCCATGTCTTAATCTAGAAAATACAAAAGAAATTGAAAAATAAATAATAAAAAATAAAAAAATTGGAAAATCGAAAAAGTAAAGGGAAATAATCCATCCTATAGTGAAAACCACTTCAGTGGTGCTAGGGATAAGTACCATGGTAAAAACCTGGCAAACAGGCACCATGTGTAGTCAAGCTCGCTCTTTCGTCTACCATCATTCCAATGAGACTTTCCCCCACCACTCATAATAAATGGTTGTCCTATCCATCGCTTGGAACGATTGACATCTAACATCCCACTCCATCACATTATCCACTCCATCTCGCAAGTCTTATTCCCGATTGGGGGCAAATCCTCGTTCTATTCCATGAACGCCTTGTACATAGCATCGCACCATTAGAAAATGTCCTGAAAAAAAACAAAAACATTAGAAAACTTCAAAAATCCAAAAAAATCAAAACATGTCAGAAAATACCAAAAACAAAACAGTGTCAAGTCATTCATGTTAAGTCAGTCATAGTCATAGTCGAACTACGTTGCCTCTGCAACTGGGACATAGGCAAGGCCATCAATCGATGTGCCCCTGAGGTATTAAGTCTGTCGGTCTAGGTTTGTCATGTATCACACATTTAAATCATGACGCTTTGTATATACAAAGTCATTAGTCGTGTCGAACTACGAAGTCTCTGCGTGTACAACGTAGGCAAGGCTAATCAAGTGATGAGCTCCCGAGACCACCCTAGGTCAGTCCAATAGGGTTCATTCACAATCACTATCACACAAGTTTCATATCATAAGTTTAAGGTATCGTCTCATGTCAAACACTGTCTACACACACACTTTTATCAGTCAAAGAATCAAAACAAGTCATGCATCAACAAGGCAAAATGTCTCAACAGTCATCAAGTCAATATCAAACACATTATCAAAGCAATCAACTTATGTCTAAGCAAGATATGTCTTTCTTGTCCATAGACATCATCAAATTGTCATAGTCTCATGTGGCTTGTCACCTCAACGTCATCAGACTCCAATGTCTTATATGGCACGTGTCTTACTGAAACCAGGCTTTGTCATGCCTTATACAGAAGTCACCAAGTCGAAACTAGACTAAACGTCTTATGCGGTATGTGTCATTCTCTCACATTACGCTATGTCAAACATCAACAATCAAACAATCCCTCAAGATCAAGTTTTGGCAAATACATTTATTTGGCTTTATGACTTTCCATCTTATTTTATCTTTTCTTTGTATCGATTTGTGAATTAGTCCTATTACTAGCTTTCTAAAGGATGTCCCTTGGAGGATTTAGAGAAGCAAGGATGTCTCAGGACTCTTTTTCTTTGGCTGCTGTCTGTCAATTGTCTTTTAAACTTTGGCTTTTTGAATCATGTTACTAGTTTCCTCAAGGATGTCCTATCAAGGATTTAGAGGAGCAATGACGTATCATGATCCGTATTTTATTTGTCTGCTGTTTGTGGTTTGTCTCGACAACAATGACTGGGGCAATCTTGTCCTTAGTTTACGTTTTGACACTCCTTTTCTACGACTGTCTGTTTTTCACAGATGGATGATTTTGTACACTATGGTCTATCTCATATCATAGTGTGTACCATCCATTTGTGTCATATCCGCCCAGTGATGATAAAATTGCAAGTATAGCATAGTTTGGCAAGGATATCGAAGATTATATGTTTTCTCAAATCAGATTCATACTCATTCATTCTTTTACTTTTTCTCGATCGATCAACACATTCATTCTTTCTTACTAACATTCTATAGTCATTAACATTTCTCTCATCCAACATAATGATAGAGTCCTGTGACACAACATAAACATTAGTTCATTTTGCATTTACATCCATCTTTTATAAGCATTTTCATATAGTAACACATTAACATTCTCATTACATACATAATTGACATTATATCAACATAGCACAACAGACATTGCATATACATTTCACCATCACATATAAATAAGCATAAACATTCATTACCTCCATTATCCATTGCACATAGAATCATCCATAACATGTAGAAACATTTCATTCATAAACACATGTACATACATCATCTAATAAAAGTCATGCATCATCATAAGTAGAACTGCATGTCATATCGAAGTCGCCAAAATCATATATATATATATATATATCACTCAAAATAGTGTGTCATAGTACAATATCATAGTGTCCATAAATAATACACGAGCTCGCAAGCTCTGTGATCAACATACAGATGTCTACATGTATACAAAAGTATGTCATCGTGTCCCACTACCACTACTGTCACGTGGTGAAGGTGATGGGAACATTCTCGTGGGTGCTCTCTGCGAGGTGGATGGCCTATCATATGGACCTAGCCTCGATGGTCCTACCACCCCCTCGGTACTCTATGTCCTCTGACTCTTGCTCTGTGATCTCTGACTCCACGCCTCAGAAAAGGTAGGACCCCGTCTCTCTGTCGGCACTGCTGCCTCATATAAGTCTCTAGAATAACTGGCTCTCTCCACCGCTCTGGCCAACTTCCATACCATGCCATCAGAGGAGGACCCACTACAAAGGCGTCTAACCTCTGTGAACTGCTGCTCTATCTCCTGTCTCCGAGCAATTGCCTGATCTCTCTCCATCAGAGCACTGTCCCTCTCTGCACGGATACTGTCTCTCTTTGCATGGGCACTGTCTCTCTCTAACCTCATCGTGTCAAACTCTGCGGTCATCACTTTGAGTCTCCCCTCCAAAACCTCTTTTTCACCATCCCTAGGAGCATCCTCCTCCCGTCTCCCCTCCACTATCTGATCTCTAAGCTGTCTCTCTTGCTCCTCCATCGATGCCTCCTCCTCCACATCATCCTCAATGTCATCCTCTCCATATCCCGCCAAAATCCCTAGAGGATCCACATCCATCTCTCCATCCAGATCCTCTACAACATCCTCTAGTCCCGCATCTACATCTACACACTCCTCAACCACTACCTCTGCTGTAGCATGCTCACCCTCAGGTTGTACATCCCCTCCCCCTCCGAGGTCCACCATCGGTACATCCACTGCTAAGGCCTCCTCAACAGGTGCATGTACCCCTCTCCGTCCTCTCCGTCCTCGTCTACCACCTCTACCACCATCTCTGCCACTCACTCTACCCACTCTGGCACCTCCTCCTCTCCGTCGTCCTCTCGGCCCTGTGCCTTGTCTCTCGACGGGTGCTAGCAAGTCTGGATCTATATAGGGAATTGGGCGATGCACTGCCCACCATGCATCATATGTTGTTGTCGTCCCTGGATCTGCTACTCCACCTCTCCATCCCCACTGTATTGGCTGTAATGCCTGTATGTCTACCTCAGCTGTGGTCACTAGTATCATGGGACCCCACCATGGAACCTCTCTGGACGAAAGAGCAAACTCTGCTCTGCTCAGAGGCACATCCCGAACCTCTACAAATTGTCTCAACACTCTGTCTGGCAGGTGTCGCTCAATAATGTGCAGACTGGAAACAATCCTCCCAATCAGGTACTGTGTCTATCTGTAGAATGGTAAATGTGTACTATCACCCGCCCACACCTCACAATCCATGTAAGGTCTCCATATAAACTGATCTAATGTATCTAATGCATGTCTCTGGTATCCTATGTCTCCCACATGTGTCTACGTGATCTGTCCTGTATATTGGAACACATATGGCAGTCTCTCGACTCTCTCTACTGTCACTGGAGGACGGAATATGGCTATCCTCTCAAACCCCCATATCATCAACAATGTCGTCCCACAACTCAATGACTATGCATCTCTGTACGCGATATCGTGCAGATGGAAGTACAGCATCCCGAGTAGACATGGACCCCATGCATATCTCGTCTCACTCTCTAACATCCCCACCAACATAGCTCCCCATCCCACTGGAAAGCCGTGACCTTGTCTGTCCGGCAGAACAATACCCCCAATCAACGTACATAGGATGTAGTCGATCCTCTCGTATTTGTCTGCTAACATCGGCCATCTAATCTCATAGTGCTTGATGCCGAGCTTATTGATGTCATCCACTTGATAGAAGCGTGCTAACTCAGTCAATCCTCGCTGCGGATCGTATGTAACCCACTCTCCTCTAATCGGTAGTCTCAATATCCTGTACACATCCTCTAATGTGACAATGGCCTCCCCAGTCGGCAAATGAAATGACGATGTCTCAAAATGCCATCGCTCACACAGTGCAGTCAACATCCCTCTATTCGCCCGAATGGCAGGCATAGATAGGCAGTGACTAAGACCTACAACCCATAGCAATCTAATCTCTGCAGACGTCAATGTCTCTCTCAGAGCAAAAGTGTCTGGTTGCGACTCTTATGTGTAGATCGGATCTAAAAACACCTGCATTTAAACCATCATGTCAGAAAATTTTCATGTTTTACTTCACAAATATTTTCAAAAAATTTTACCAGTCAAATGCGGCTCACATTGTCAGATGCAGTGCATTTTTTTAAATACGTCGCACCATTCCTCAGATGCAGCTCATATCACATATGCATTGCATTTTACACCCAACCCTATTTTTCTTCTGCACATGCGGTTCACTGAACCACATGCGGTGATTTGTTGCAAATGCGGTGCAGTGTCTTTCTCTTACCCATTCCCGCCAATGCGGTGCATTTATTCAATTGCGGTGCATTTTCTGGTCTACAACCCATTAATGTATGCGGTCATTCACGCACATGCGGTTCACGACATCACATGCGTTTAACCCCCACACTGATGCGTTGCATGTATACACATGCGGTGCACCAAACCACTAATGCGTTCATTTTTTATTACCTCTTAACCCCACACTGATGCGTTGCATGTATACACATGCGGTGCACCAAACCACTAATGCATTCATTTTTATTACAACCTCTTCTAACCTATACGTGAATCTGCATATGCATCGTTTCGCAGTCAGATGCGGCAATTGCGACTGCATATGCGTTGTTCATGCTGCACCGCATTTGCTAACCTAACTTTCTACCCCTCGAAAACCGTGCAAAAACATAATTTTAAAGGTTCGTTTTCGTGTACATACCGGTGGTCCTGCGTCGGCTGGCCGTCTGAAGGTCTGGATCCGATAACTGCAATGTTTAGCGAAGGGAATGGGTGCCATTTTGTTAGCTAGTCAGAGCAATTTCTTCTATTCTTCTATCTCCTCCGGGTGCAAATGAATTCCAAATACCCCTAATTCCTATTTATAGGTGGGTTAAAAGTGGCATTTCTTTTGACTTAATCTACTGGCCACGTAACCTTTTGACTTCCAATGACCCGTGTTCATCCGTATCAACTCCAAATTCATTCCGTCAACTCCATAGCATTTCTGATCATCAAATTGACTTATCGGGAATATTTCCTGATTTTTTTTGAAACTTTCAAAAATTTGTCAATTTTCCCGAGGGGGCATACCTTAACCTGTTTTATGCTGGGGCATGACCGGGGCATATTTTATTTGACACAACACCGTACCAACATTGTATCAAAGAGGGGCAAACTGTAGATACCGAAAATTGGTCTAGGCCTACGAGTACACATTTCAACATAATTTTCTATAGTCCATCGTCTTGATTAAATAATGTTACTTATTTAATTGCCTTTCTAACACATATTTCCTCTATTAATTAAATACCCTTTTTAATTAATTCATTAATTCATAATCATCCTTTATTCAACTTAATTAATTAAATAAATCATATTTATTTAATTATGTTGCAAACTAATTAATTCTTCCCCCTTTATCTATCTTTTATCATATTTCAACTATAATTAAATATCTTTATTTAATTATTTATTTAACCCCTTTTCATCTATAATTAAATATTTATTATTTAATTATTCATTTATCCTTTTCAAAAGCCAAATTAAATAAATTACTTTATTTATTTAATTAAAAGTCTCATATTTCGAATGTTGAATTAAATTAACATTTAATTCATTATTTAATTAATTATGTCACATTCCTCTAACATTCAGTTATCTCTTACATGCACTTATCGTCTGACTCGAGTTATCTCTATGAGAGAACTCTCCGTCACAACTAGTCGATTAACTAGTTCCAACTCATATGCATGATCTATATTTATTAATTAAATATCTTTATTTAATTAACTAACTCAAGTTTGCATTCACATGCATTTATCATGCATTTATTCTCCAACTTCTAACTTTGGCTTTTGCATACAAAGTCTATTTCTTTTTTTTTTGAAGATGAAGATTGGAACTCATGTTCTAAAATTAGTCTTTACCTGCAGTTGAACTCACGTTCTAATTCGCATTCTATCTGTCACATAACTCATCGCATGGCATTCATCAATCTCATCTGTCGATCTCTCTTTCAATCTGAGCCGATCATTTGAAAACACAAAATCTATAAAATGGCCTGTCATTATCATTATTCCTCCTCCCGAAATCATACACTTTTGAGAAGAAACAATCTTCGATATTTTGCTGAGACACTCAACGAAGTTATGCTTGCATTCAAACACAGAAATCTGAGGGCAAGAATAACAATACAGCAAGATGGAGAAGGGCGATTGAGATAAATCGAGGAAGTATTTGCATATTCGGTGAGATCATTCTAGTTTTTATTAGTTTAGATTAATCGTGCTTACTTATCATTCTTTATTGTTTTATTTAGATTAGAATTGATGTTTAATCTTGTGTAGTTAGCATCTTCCACAATTCTGAAAAATCTGAGTTACATATAGAAATATATGAATATCTTTTGAAAAAAAAAACCAAAACAAAATAAATAAACAATGATTTTGAAAATACAAAAAATATAACAACATAAAAATTATTAATAAGACAAAATAACTCAAAATAATTATAAACCTAAAAACATTTAAGAAGAAATGCAAAACTCTTAATAAATAGAAATAAAAATCTTCTGTAAAATTATAAAAGATAAATACGATTCAAAGAATATATATATAATCCTATTCTTATATTCAATTCCAAATTTCATATAGAATATATTAAAATATATAAAATAAAATTAGAATAATATAATACCCTTAATGAGAAAAAGAATTAAAAATATAAATAAAATATTTAAAAGACAATAACTCAAAAGAATTCATATCAATATATATATATAAACAATATCATTATATACCTATAAATTCATATCTATAAATATATAAATAGAATTCTATGAATATATATATTCATATAATCCTATTCTTATATTAATTTCTAAATTTTCAATTACAATATATATTAATATTTTTTATTTTTTTAAAATTAGAAAATATATTTAGAATAAAAATATATAGGTATATAAAATGAAATATAATACAAATAATGAGAAAGAAGAATCAGGAATAACATAGAGTAAATCATACAAAAAAAAGAAAAATGAAACAAATAAAAATGAAAAAGATATCAAGAAAAATAAAGAAAGAGAAAACAAGATTTTTCTGTAACACAATCTCTAATCATGTACAACTCCTTTCCTCTTCTCTTTCTTTTAGTCTGCAACAATTCATTTCTCTCTTATACTCTCTTTCATCTTGATGATGGATCATGGAATGTGATCCGAAATGTTGATAAAAAAATCTCTAACACAATCAAAATCAAAAACAAAACTTGACGAACATGATACATTGTGAAAACTTGATATCTTTAAAAGAAGTAACATTGAACATGCCATGAATTATTTTATTCTACTATTGCAGAGAAAATGGCCTTGGGCGGATGGATTCTTCCATGTGACCCAATCCTTGCTTGATGGGCTCTCGCCCTGCGACAAATCATATGATGGAAAGATGGAAACACGGAAATGGAACCAACTGTGAATAGTGTGACAGAGATACAGAAAGGGAACCAATGGCGAATACTGTGACAGAGACAGACGAACGAGGATTTTATTTTTCGAAGCCTCAGAAGCTTAGGCGAAGTATTTTATTGCCACATTCATGAGAAATTACATGACCCCATGAAATACAGATTGGAAAAGTAAAACCTAATGAATGAGCAGTGAGGTGTAATGGTTAGGGCGACACTAAGGCCGCATAAAGTAGTTGGTTCCAGCTATCAGTAACGCCTGGCAAACACCAGTGGGTACAATCTTGGTGCTCAGGTCCAGTAATGTTAAGCGTCGTGTAGATTGACGGATGCCCATCTTTGCGAAATGCTGAGTTACGGGAGATGTTAAAGAATTTTACTGGGAATTTAGTGGTGCTCAAAACTTACTGGAGTATTGCCGCATGAGCAGTTGGCTGAGGGTCGTATGATGGATCTTGGATGGGCTCCTTCTCACTTTCGCATCTGTTCCATTCATTTTAATGTCATCAGGAAAAGAAATGGTATAACAAAACCTAGGGGAAAAAAAGGGGGTTTCTTTGGGAAAAGATTAGAATTTGTAGCATATAGCTCAGCTGTTACCTTCTCTGACTGTTGTAATGGCTGAATGAGGTGCTACGAAAGAAAACCAGAGTTTGGGGGTTTAGATTTGAGGATACCCATTCTGCCCATGTAGTTAGTGCCTTCCTGTAAGCTACCATTGGGTTCATGTCGGTATACTCTTGATTGCCTTCCGTGATTATGTCCCATCTGTTCATGAAGTATAAAGATATTTACTTAGCTGGTTTATGTTTATTTCCCATTGTCCAGCAGTCCTAACATAAAGATTCAAAAATATAATGGGAATTAGCTTAAGTGGTAGATCAGACAGTCGAGTTCTTGATAAACATGGATGATAATTGCAGGTTTGATCCTCTTCATTTATGTTGCACGGGTGGAAGGTAGGTCATAAGAGAGTAGACAGTCAAGCCATTAGAAAACATGAATGGTGATCTTATGTTTGATTCTCCTGGATTACTCTGCATGGGCAGAGGGCAGCTCATGCAGACAAAAGTTATAATGATGCCTGTTAGAACTTTGCTTTGTGGAACGCACTAGATATTGATTCTTCCTATTAAAAAAAAAATACAATAGAAATTCCTCAAAGAATAAACACTTAATTAGGTATGCAGATTTCAATAGTTCATCTGTTTATTTATAAGCAGATTTCTGTGGTCACAGAAGAAGATCAGTTAGAGGATGATATAATTGAATCGGACATATTGATAAATAATTTTCCCATTTTTAGCTTTTAAACTACTTGACTTTAAATTTTAGGCACCTGCCAAGAGTATGGGTTGAAGGTCAAAAATGGATTCAAAGTACAGAAGAAACGAAAATAAATTGAGGATTCATCATACCTTTGTGAGCCCAAAACCTCTGGCCACCATTTAGATGACTCAAAAATCAGGACATCAGCTATCCGATGAGCTGAGTTGCTTTGGATCTCATCCACATGAAGAATTCTCTTCCCTTCATTATTGGTCTCAAGATCAACCAAAAATGGAGCCCAGTAAAATTCGATGGAAACATCATATTCCTGCCAACAATCAACCAAATTTGTTAATGATTACCCATTAAAATTTCCTGCAAGATCAGCTAGAAAACAGAATCCATCCATCTGCTTGCTTACAGTAGAAATGAATTTAGTATTACTGCCTGGAACAAATGTATTTGGAAATTCATTAGACACAAGGCAGATCAGAGACAGATACTGGTTTTGGCTTATGGAGTCACCAGCAAACATTATTTTCTTCCCTCTCAGCCTCTCCAGCAAATCCTTGGCACTGAAACTGAAAGCATAATCCAACCATTAATATCCAAAATGTGACCCAATAAGTTAAAACAGAATACAACTAATTTAGACTTAAACCTTGGAGTATCACAGTCATTTGGTTTCCATCTCCACTCCTGATAATCAGAATCTGGTCTACCATTTGCTTTGCAATTGAATTCTTTGCTAATGTAAGGACATTTTAAAGCATCATACAGAGGATAGGAAGGATCATGGACCCATATCCCAGAGAACAAATCACAAACTGTTCCAAAATCCTTGATTACTTTCTGTGTAGCTCCGGCACAAACATGATTGGCTGATAACAGACAGAGCAGAAGAGTAAGAATTGCAATCAACATGTTTGTGCTAGATTGTTTAGTTCCTTGAACTGGGTCCATCCTTATAGCTTCACTCTTACGGTTAGTTGAAAGTTCTGTTAGATAAGACAGGTTGTTAGAATTTAGGATAACCACCAATGCAAATCAGGCGAATGAATTACTGACTCCCACAACTTAATTTGAGTTCATGACACTAACTTCCACTAGTGGACTTGAGATTGAAGCATGTAGACCATTTACAAAGAATCTGAGAAGGGCTATTCAAGATTGATAGTAGAACTTATTTTCTAGAGATGATGACGTGCCCACATCATAAATCTGTATTAAAATGTTATGTATTCAACCATCTTCTAAGATCGAGATATCAGAAAGAATCTACCTCAAGTCCTGGGCATGATAGTAGTAATGTTGATTTCATCTTTATGAACTTAAGTCTACTTCAGTTCTTTGACGATCAAATTTATGGGTGCTTTAAATGAAAGATAGCTTTTGACATATGGCAAAATAACATGCAATCATCAAACGAAAGAAATGAAGAGTACGAAGCTTTTGACATATGGGAAAAGATCATGCAACCGTCAAATACTCATAGTTTCGAAATCAATACAAAGTATGCTTCTAAATCTTTTAAAGATAGAGAGTTTTTTTTTTTACTTTTAACAATTTAATATTAAATTGGACACTTTATTTTACATGTACAATTAATTATATTAATAATTTGTTCATTTTGGGTTCAAATTAGACATTCTATTTTGCATGTATAATTAATTAATAATTTGTTTCTTTTGAGTTTATATTGAGAAAATACATTAAATTCTTTGACATCCTTAGTTTTTGAGGCCAAAAACACCTTGATAAGGTGTGGGTGCCTTAACCTTGGGATGTGCTTTTAAAAAATTAATGTAGACACTTATTTTTGACTAAATGATTAAATTAATGATGATTTTCACTTCATCCTCATAATTAATATTATTTAATTAAATTCATTTTATCTATTCCTCCATGTTAATTAAATAATTAAGATTATTTAATTAATTCATATTATATATTCATCTATATTAATTAAATAATTAATGTTATTTAATTAATTTATTAATTATTCCTTTTTTTTCTTGGTAAAAGACACAAGGCCTATATATATTATATTATATTTATAGAAAGATGCACATATATATCAACAAAATAGGTAGAAGAACTAGAGAAGTACTATGTTTCAATCTACTTTGCCTATTGCCTAGACATCAACTAGCCTCAAAAAATTCATACGAACTAAGTAAAATAAGATGTAACCTAGACATCCTTGCATATAATTTCTAGTTATTTCATAGTTCGACTATAACCAGGGAAACAACATCTGGAACGCAATACAAAAGAAAACATTGCATGCTCAAAAATAACCAACTTTGGGAAAATCGAGCAGGTACTCCTGCATGCAATCTTCCTCTTGAACTAAGTTCTCGTCTTGGCCTTCTAGTGCCTCATGCAAGTGCCTATCCTGTGCAAAGAAATCAACACCAAGTTCGGGTTCCTTTCCATTGTTTTCATCTTGCAGAACCCATGCCCTTGCCACATAACCGAATGATGAGCTAGCAACATTACCTTTGCAAATTGAAACCCCTTTGGAGAACCAGCCATATTTCCTTCTGCAAATTGATTCCCAATTGATGTTCCAGCTACAATAGCATTCTCAACTGGCAACGGCTCGACCTCCTCTTTCCTTGGAACTGACAATGGAGCACCTTCATCTAAACTAGGGGAAAACCCCCAATTGCCGCCCACGATCCAATACCCGTTCACTCCATGTTCACCTGACCCCCCAATAACCGTTTATATTTTAGTCATTACATTATTTTATTTATGCCAAAAAAAAATGACACATGACACCAATATATGTTCACTACTAAATGTGTAACTAACCAATAAAAAAAAAAAAATCTAAACATCTATTGGTACATATATGTTTTGAATAAAGTCAAGTTGCAGACAATAAAATAATTTTTGCATTTATTTTAAGTACATTGATGTTGACAATTACCACTCTATGCAAGTGGTTCAAAGCTTCAACTACATAATATATAAATGTATATTTGAACAGTTAATGGTGCACAATTTCACATTATATAAACCATTGTGAATAGTTAATGGTGCACATTTTGACATAATAACAAACATTGATCAACTTTATGAGCTATCAATTGCACATTCACCCACACTTCCTATCACATCTTCATGTTTTATCTCCATCAACTTGTGGTACCTGCACACATAGTTAATGGTGTAAGGCTCCCTAATAAACCAAAAAACATATTATAAATCATATAAATGACTGAATTTATGCAAGCCACCTATTTTATCTATTAAAACAAACATAAAATTGAATTCCTAAAGGCCACGATAGAACTCAGGCATAAATGGCCACTGCAAAATGAGATGACAGATTGTTTCCCACAAAATATTCAAATTTGAAACTCAACCATCACAATTCAATGCATTCCAATTTCAAATTCAACCACTATAATTGAATGCATCCAATTTGAATGACTATAAGAGGGAATTTCTAGGGTCATTACAATTATGAATTATCCTCTGCTCTCACTGAATACCCTCTGCAAAAATCAGAGCTTCCTAAGGCAATTTATCCTCTGCAAAATTCAGAGCTTCCTAAGGCAATTTCTGCACATTCGTCTTTAAAAGGGGAGCTTATTTAGGTTGGTACACCCATTATATTATCAGTTAGCTTCCTTACATTTATTTTATCTGTTCTCATTATTCAAAATACTGTTTCATGTTTTATATTATCAAAATATTGTTTCATGTTTTATATTATCAGTTAGCTTCCTTACATTTATTTTATATGTTCTCATTATTCAAAATACTGTTTCATGTTTTATATTATCAAAATATTGTTTCATGTTTTATATTATCAGTTAGCTTCCTTACATTTAAATGGCTGTTCTCATTATTCAAAATACTGTTTCATGTTTTATATTATCAGTTAGCTGTTTTACATTTATTTTATCTGTTCTCATTATTCAAAATACTGTTCTATATTGATGTACTCACTGTTTACATTATTTTCAGGCATACTATTTTACATTTATATTTACGTACTTAAAGTTTACATTCTTTTCAAGCATACAAATTAATATGTTTTTAGTCAGCTGTTCAACTTAGCATTTTCCATAATTTAATCATATCATAGTTACATTTTTTTCACCTGCATTCATCATAAATCAAGATAATAACAGCAACATTACCCATTTTGGAATCATATCACAGTTATATTCTAATCAGATTACATACATGTGACTGTTACAAATTTGATCCCTCATTCATTAATGTGACTGTTACACTATGTTTCAGTGTTTGTCAATAAAAACATCAGATTGTATGTATATATTTAGTTTTACAGACAATGATATGTTCTTATCAGATTGTATGTATGTATATTCATATATACATACAATCTATTAAGAATATATCATTGTCTTCAAATTGTAATCTGACAAGAAATCCGTAGGAGATGATGAGTTTAGGGCTTAAAGATGCCCAGCAAGCCGCGGTAAGGTTTGATGAATATACATACATACAATCTGATAAGAACATATCATTGTGTGGTATCACTAAGTACACTATGTTTCAGCGTTTGTCAATAAAAACATCAGATTGTATGTATATATTTACAGACAATGATATGTTCTTAACAATGTAATGTCATTCAAACAGAACATTGACGAAATTTTGACCAAGTATAATAATGAAATTTTATGGGTTTCCAGTTTTAACCCCAAATTATTGAGGGCTTTCAGCATATGGATTAATGGGTTTACAGATTTTTTTGATTCTCTTCGAATCCCTTCATCAACCCACCAGAAACTTCTAACCTAACCCCCAGTTGCTGGGTAGCTTTAAGCCATAAACTCATCATCTCTAAGCCATAAACTCATCATCTCCTACGGTTTTTCATTGTCGTCTCCTCTCTCCCGTCGTCGACGCTAGCTCATGCAGCCATGGCAACTTCATCCGACACCCAAACGCTGCAGGTAACATCTCCACCTCTCTTCACCTGTAAGTTTGTTTGTAGAACAGTGGGTTTTCATTGGCGTCGACGGTGTTTGAGTGAATTTCTCTGTATGGTGCCGTGATAACTAACTGTAATCATTTCGTTTTACATGTGACTGTTACAAAATTGATCCTACAAAATTGACTATCATTACAATTTGCAGACAAATACATATATATATATATAGTCATGCCATCGAGGGTTTGCCTGGGTTTGACTGTAATCATTTTGTTTTACATGTGATTGGTACAAAATTGATCCCTCGTGAATTATTCTGTCAATTCCATCGAGGGTTTGGCTGGGTTTGATTGTAATCATTTCTTTTTACATGTGACTAGTACAAAATTGATCCCTCTTGAATTATTCTATCAATACCATCGAGGGTTTGGCTGGGTTTGACTGTAATCATTTCTTTTTACATGTGACTGGTACAAATTTGATCACTCATGAATTAATATTCTTTGTTGCAACTTTTACTGTTTGTGCAGGTTAAGTGGAATATAATGGCACCTGCTAGAAGACTCTCTAAAAGGGTTGTAGGAAGAGGACCACGCGCCATTAGAGTCACTCGTGGGGTCCACTTCGTTGATGAAGACCCTATAGAGGAAGTGCATGCAATTCTTGCAGAAGAAGACATTCCTGACTCTGCGGATGAAGCCACCAACACAATAGAAGCCGAACCACCTATTGAGCCAGATGTTCAGCCAGATGCTCAGCCCGATGTACAACTTCCCTCACCTATACCCATTAGGCAATGGACATATGCTGATATAGAAGGAGCAGTCAAAAGTGTCGAAGAACACAACATGTCAGTCAGGGCAACGACAATCAAGTGGGGTATGCCACCTAGCAGTTTGAGGGCGTGGCTATTGGGAGTTACCACCACCAAGAAGAGGGGTCCATGTACCATATTATCTGATGAGGAGGAGGGTGAAATTGTCCAATGGTGCAAGGACATGGCAGATTTGGGCCACAGACTGTAGGTCAATCAGCTACAATCCACAGTTGCCCAAATCACTACAACTCGGCCCAATCCATTCACAAATGGTGTCCCTGGGAGGTCATGGTGGGCAAGATTTCGAAGAAGGCACCCAAATTTGACAATAAGAACTGCTGAAGGAGTGGACAGTGATAGAGCAATTATGGTTCGTCCTTCAGTCGTGCAAGCTTTCTATGACAACCTTGAAGATGTGATTAACCTTAACCACTATGGAGCAAGCCGAATTTGGAACTGCGATGAGACGGGTATTCAAGCTAGTAGGAACTGTGGAATGTGAGTTATTGCAAAATTGGGTGTAAAGAGTGTACCACATTTGGTTTCAAAGAGCAGAGAGTGGATCATAGTGCTGGCTTGTGTAAATGCAGCTGGGTTAAGTATTCCTAGGTTCTACCTGTTTAAATCAAAAAGGCACATGCAAAATTATATAGTAAATTGTGAGATAGGTGCATTGATGGCAATCCAAGAACATGCTTGGATGACAAAGGAACTATTTGTCAAATGGTTAGACCATTTTGCAGGTAATATCCCCGGTGGCGTTTCACCAACAAACAAGGCCCTTCTGATTTTTGACGGCCATGGCAGCCACGTGGCTTTCAAAACCATTGAAGAAGCAAGAAAATTAGGAATAGACCTGTTAACACTTCCTGCTCATACCAGTCACAAGCTGCAGCCATTGGATGTCAGCATTTTTGCTCCATTCAAGTCATATTTCAGAGAGGTGCGAACCATCTTGCAAGCTAACAACCCACATATCGATATTGGGCGTGAAGAGTTGGCAACTCTAGCAAGCCAAGTTTTCAAAAAATCTTTGACACCATCCAACATTATTAGTGGGTTTCGTAGAACAGGTATTTGGCCACTTGATCGGTCAGCCCTTGACAAGGACATGGGGCCAAGTCAAGGCTATATTGTTGAAGACGATGTACCAAGTCCTAGAATAGAAGGTGAAGCTTGCATGGTGGAAGATGAAGAGGATGTTATTGCAGCAGAGACATGCCTACGTCTAATTGGTTACAACCAGGAATAGATTGATGGTTTTGTGCAGCAATGCAATCAAGACACTGAAACTACAACACATATTCAACCAGAAATTCAGCCAGTTGTTGCAGATTTCCAAGTAGAAGTCCAACTTCTTTTTGCACACTGCAATGAAGATACAAAAACTACATCAGGCCACAATGAGGGCACTGAAACTATAGCACATATTCAACCAGAAATTCAACCAGTTGTTGCAGATTTCCAAGCAGAAATACAACCTCCTATTGAACCTTGCAATGAAGATACAAAGACTACATTAGTTGGTCTGAGTTTGCCAACTCAAGTTAGCCAACCAGGTTGGATGCATGAAGTAGCCACAAACCTTGGATGGCAATTAAATCCGATTGAGGAAGAAGTCAGCATTTCTATGCCTTCCCCACCACACATTGATCCAGTTGAAGTGATACATTACTTCACTACTGCAAGGAATTGGGAAGAGCATAGTGATGGTCGAAGTGAAGATGACAATGCATATAGTGACGAAGAAGCTGAGTTTGTGCCATGCACCCCACATGATGGACAACAATCAAGCAGAAAAAATAGCAAATTCTTGAAACTTCGTGTGCAGAGGGTGCAAGGATCATCACGAGGAGGTCGTTCTGGAGTGCTTCGCCTTAGTAGGCAGTCCCAAGTACTAACATCAGACGCCTTCATTGAAATGTATACTCAACAAGAGGCAGAGAAGAAAAGGCAAGCAGAGCTGCAGTAATGTAAGAAGGAGCAGATGTTGAAGAGAAAGGCAACATGTGAAGCAGAAGCAATTGAAAAGGAAGCAATGAGGGCTGAGAAGCAAGCAAAGAAAGCGATAGAAGATGAGGAGAAGATGATTAGAATATGGGAGAAAGCAATAAGACAAGAGTAGGCCAAGGCTGAACGTCTACGAAAGGCAGCTGAAAAGAAAGCACAACAAGCAGAGAGAATAAAGCGTAAGTCTACACCGGGGAATCCTATACCCCCCCAACACCCTATACTACTCGATATGATGAACATATTGGCACCAGCCTTTACAGCTATCAACAATATACAAGTTGGGAGTGGCTCACAACAAATGGGACTGACTGTAGATGCAAGCCAGACATTGCTTGCTCAAATAGCAACATGCCTTCAAACCTCAATTAACCAAGTGTCACCTCCTACAAGTGGAACAGACTCAGCTACTGGCGGATATCTCACGCCACCTTCTTTTCCTAGCAATATGGAAAACTAAATATGCTGGTATTGAGTTTTGTTTTTTGATCGATGTAGCAGTATATTCTATTGATCTGCTTTGCATATCAGATCAAAATATCTGCTTCAAGTTATAACTGTGATATGATTATAAGATGTGATAATACTGCTGTTATTATGTTGGGAACCTCACATATATTTAAGGTGAGAAAATGTTTAATACAAGCACCCAGTAATATTTTGATATGTTTCAAGTATTTTTCAGCCATTTTTTTCTAGTCGCACCACCTAATGAATTCTTGCAATTTGATAAAAAATATAACTATGATATGATTATAAAATGTCCTAATGCTGATGTTGATATTTATTCGAACCTCATAGTTAGGTCTCTTATATGTTTTATGAGGGTTTGAGCCTTGTATTTTCTGTGGTATCATTAAGTACACTATGTTTCAGTGTTTGTCAATAAAAACATCAGATTGTATGTATATATATTCTTATCAGATTGTATGTATGTATATTCATATACACATACAATCTGTTAAGAATATATCATTGTCTGCAAATTGTAATTTGACAAGAAATCTTTAGGAGATGATGAGTTTAGGGCTTAAAGATGCCCAGCAAGCCATGGTAAGGTTTGATGAAGGCAAATGGGGCACGTGGTTAACAATTTAATGTGGTGAGGTTGAGATTAAAGTGACCACCTCGTAGTAGACAATGGTATATTCTTTACAGACAATGAAATGTTCTTATCAAATTGTATATATGTACTTGTAGACAATGATATATTCTTATCAGATTGTATGCCTGTATATATATGCATACAATCTGATAATAATATATCATTGTCTGCAAATTGAGATAATTCTATTTGTAGATAATGATATATTCTTATCAGTTTGTTTATAGTTGTCGATCACTAGTTCTTTCTTAATGATTAATGTTTCACTAGCACTATAGCTTTCATATTATTTCAAACAAATCTAGTTACACATGACCCTAAAGTTTCCATAATAATATTGTTATTTTCATTTCATTCAAACACAATAACTTTGCAATAAAACATAATACTAATATTATATTCTTACTTCATATTATAATTACCGTAATAGTTTGTTCATCTAACTTTCAACCATATATATAAAATCAAATAGTTTTTTGTATTACTAGGTCATTACCAAAGTAAAGTCAAAGACTTTACCTGTCATTAACGCTTTAACACCTTATGTTGATTGCGGACAAATCCTCACATGCTTGCCATTAAGAGACCAATGTAGTTAAATATATTCCTCGAATCAAATAAGCATTTGTAATAACAAAATATGTATAAAACAATACAACATAAAATATAAACATATCATAAAGCATTAAGAGCAAAATGTCCCTATAGAGTTTATTGTGTTAACAAACACAGCTTCCATGGAATGTTGATAATCGACATACTTGGTTCACCTCTTCACGCTCCCGCTTGCTTGCAAAACAATTGTAATAAATGGGGGTAGTACTCGGTACTCGTAACATTCCCACATCAAATCATCCTTACAATATTGCATGCACAACAATAAGAGTTGTGATTGGAGCATTAAAATCCACAATGTTCTGATCCAATGTATGAAGCTGAAAATAACAATGGAAATAAATTTGCATATACATATACATGTACATGTATATGTATGTGTACATGCATATACATATACATGTACATGCATGATGCATATGTAGTTGTACATACATATACATGTACATGTACATGTATATGTATATGTATATGCATGTACATATATGTAATGTAACTATTGAAACACATATAGCAAGTGGAAGAAAACAAATTACATAATGGATAATGCTCATTTGAACAATTGACTGAAAACTAAATAATTTGTATGCTTCAAAATACTGCAAACAATCAGTACATAAATATAAAAGAGTATATTGAATAATGAAACAGACAACATTAATGTAAATCCAGTATGCTGATAAATAAAAACATGTATTTAGTTATTCTGGGTGTACCAACATGAATAAGCTGCCTTTTAAGAGGAATGTGCATAGGTAGCGTTAGTAAGCTCTAAATTTTGCAGATGATATTGAGGGAATGACCATGGAAATTCCCTCTTATAAAAACATTGGAGTGTGCTTGATAAAATAGGTGGCTTGCATAAATTTAGTCTATTATAATACGTTTTTAGTTTTCATTATATGTACCGAGCTGAATTTTGTAGAGGATATGCAGTGAATGCATATTGAATGCATTGAATTGTGGTGATTGAATTTCAAATCTCAATTTTCCTGCTAAATTATCAGTGTATTCATACTGCAGTGGCCACTCCTGTCTAATTTCAATGGTGTGTAATAGTTTTAAAAAAAACCAATTTACAATTATCAATTAACCTATTTAAAATTATGTTTGTATGTGGGCCCGGTCCAAATATCATGTGGGTCTGCTAGGAGGTGGTCACTTTAATTTCAACCTCACCACATTACATTGTTAACCACATGCCCCATATACTTCATCAAGCCACGCGTATGACTCTACCTCACCACATTACATTGTTAACCACGTGCCCCATTCACCTTCATCAACCCACGAGAAACTTCTAACCTAACCTCTAGTTGCTACAATATCATTGTCTACAATATATATACATAAAATCTGATAAGAGCATATTAGTGTCTGCAAATACAATGATCACTATTTGCGGAGAATGATATATTCTTATCAGATTGTATGTATATATATACATGCATACAATCTGATAAGAATATATCATTGTCTGCAAGTACATATATATAATGTGATAAGAACATTTCATTGTCTGTAAAGAATATATCATTGTCTACTAGGAGGTGGTCACTTTAATCTCAAACTCACCACATTACATTGTTAACCACGTGCCCCATTTGCCTTCATCAAACCTTACCGTGGCTTGCTGGGCATCTTTAAGCCCTAAACTCATCATCTCCTGCGGATTTCTTGTCAAAGTACAATTTGCAGACAATGATATATTCTTAATAGATTGTATGTATATATGAATATACATACATACAATCTGATAAGAACATATCATTGTCTGTAAATATTTACATACAATCTGATGTTTTTATTGACAAACACTGAAACATAGTGTACTTAGTGATACCACACAATGTGGTTAGATTGTGCAAATTGATGGTATAAGCTATAGTGCTAGTAAAACAATAATCATTAAGAAAGAACTAGTGATCAACAATTGTATACAAAATGATAAGAATATATCATTGTCTGCAAATAGAATTATTTCAATTTACAGACAATGATATATTATTATCAGATTGTATATATATATGTATATACATACAATCTGATAAGAATATATCATTGCCTACAAATATATACATACAATTTGATAAGAATATATCATTGTCTACAAATATATACATACAATCTGAAAAGAACATATCAGTGTCTACAAATACAATGATCACTATTTGCAGACAATGATATATTCTTATCAGATTGTATGTATATATTTACATGCATACAATCTGATAAGAATATATCATTGTCTACAAATACATATGTACAATCAAGTGTCATCATGATAATGCAGGGATTCGAAGAGAATCAAAAAAATCTGTAAACCCATTAACCTGTATGCTGAAACCCTTCAATAATTTGGGGTTAAAACTGGAAACCCATAAAATTTCATTATTATACTTGGTCAAAATTCTGTCAATGTTCTATTTGAATCACATTACATGTGATTATTTCATAAAATAATGTAAAATAAAATAATAGCAAGCAAACCCTCGATTGCATAGATAGAATATTTCACGAGGGATCAAAGTTGTACCAGTCACATGTAAAAAGAAATGATTATAGTCAAACCCAGGCAAACCCTCGATGGCAGTGACAAAATAATTTTTGTAGGATCAATTTTGTAACAGTCACATGTAAAATGAAATGATTACATTCAGTTATCACAACACCATACAGAGAAATTCACTCAAACACTGTCGACGCCAACGAAAACCCACTATTCTACAAACAAACTTGTAGGTGAAGAGAGGTGGAGACGTTACTTGTAGCGTTTGGGTGTCGAACAAAGTCGCCATGGCCGCATGAGCTAGCGTCGACGGCGGGAGAGAGGAGACGACAATGAAAAACTGCGGGAGATGATGAGTTTAGGGCAACTGGGGGTTAGGTTAGAAATTTCTGGTGGGTTGATGAAGGGATTCAAAGAGAATCAAAAAAATCTGTAAACCCATTAACCCGTATGCTAAAAACCCTCAATAATTTGGGGTTAAAACTAGAAACCCATAAAATTTCATTATTATACTTGGTCAAAATTCCGTCAATGTCAAAATTTCATAAAATAATGTCAAATAAAATCATAGCAGGGAAACCGTCGATCAAATTTGTACCAGTCACATGTAAAAAGAAATGATTACAGTCAAACCCAGCTAAACCCTCAATGGCATTGACAGAATAATTCATGAGGGATCAAAGTTGTACCAGTCACATGTAAAAAGAAATGATTACAGTCAAACCCAGCCAAACCCTCCATGGCATTGACAAAATAATAGATGAGGGATCAATTTTGTAACAGTCACATGTAAAACGAAATGATTACAGTCAGTTATCATAGCACCATACAGAGAAATTCACTCAAACATCATCGACACCAACGAAAACCCACTGTTCTACAAACAAACTTGTAGGTGAAGAGAGGTGGAGATGTTACCTGCAACGTTTGGGTGTCGGACGAAGTCGCCATGGCTGCAGGAGCTCATGTCGATGGCAGGAGAGAGGAGATGGCGATAAGAAAACCATGGGAGAAGATGAGTTTAGGGCTTAAAGGTGCCCAGCAACTGGGGGCTAGGTTAGAAGTTTCTCGTGGGTTGATGAAGGCGAATGGGGCACGTGGTTAAGAATGTAATGTGGTGAGGTAGAGTCATACGCGTGGCTTGATGAAGCATATGGGGCACGTGGTTAACAATATAATGTGGTGAGGTTGAGATTAAAGTGACCACCTCCTAGTGGACGCACGTGATATTTGGACCGAGCCCACATACAAACGTAATTTTAAATAGGTTAATTGATAATTGTAAATTGGCTTTTTTATAAATAATTATTGGATTTAGAATGAATGGGTATGGGCGAAGTCATGAAAATGTAGCGGGCGGAGGTTTAAAAACACCTTTTTTTAGCACTTTTCATTTCACGGGTTCTACAAAAGGTATTTTAAATACCCACAAGCCAAATTTTTCTTTTTAAGGTCCTAACTGGCTTACGAAGATGACCAAAAAAAAAAAAAACAAAAATTGGACCTAATTTGCACTCTGCACGAACGTGCGAAGTTAGCCCTGGCGGCTACTGGTACGTTTCCCCTAATAGAGCATAAATTCCTTGGTGGGTGTGGATTATGTTCACGGAGTAAAGAAATGGTGTAATACTTCTCCTTAATGTCGAAGCTCATTCTAGCACACACCTTTGTCAAATTCCTTCTTAATGCTTTGAGAAGAATGTTGTCATCTTTGAACTGGAGAAATAAATTATCTAGTTCTTATCTTGAAATTAAATAATCTATTATTTAATTAATTCCCACTTCTTAAATTAATTGATTATTTTAACTATTTAATTTAATTCTTCAACATTATCTTCTAAAAATAAATAAAATCAATCTATTTATTAATTTAATCTTGCACATGTAAAAAATGATTAAATTTATTTTATTATTAAATACTCATGCAAATCCTTCATCTATTTTTCATCTCCAAATTAAATAATCTATTTTTTAATTAATTTTTGTTTGAATTTAATAATTATTTTTAATTATTTAATTTATTTCTCAAACGTTATATTTATTTTATTAAATTCAATCTTGCACATGTAAATAATAATAAAATTTATTTAATTATTAATTACTCATGTGAATTCCTTATCTATTTTTCATCTCCAAGTTAAATAATTTATTATTTAATTAATTCTCACTTCTTGAATTAAATAATTGTTTTTAATTATTTAATTTATTTCTTAAACATTATCTAAAATAAATAAAATTATTTATTTTATTTCTTGAATCCAATCTTGCACATTCAAATAATATTTGAATTTATTTAATTATTACAAGCTTATGTAAATACCACCTCACTTGTTAACTAGACTTACTCTTAGTTCACTAATCAATCAAATAAGTCAACTCTTCAATCAAATCCATTTCACCCCCACTCACTTTCAGTCTTCTAATCAAACAATTTAGCTAGCTAACCATCAATCTTAATTAACACTTCAATCAATCCTCTTAATTGAATCATACAATCAGTTATTTGAAATTATATAGCCAATTAACCAACAATCAATTCCTCTCATTGATCATTTTTAATCTCTCATATGATCATGATTGTTGATCAATGCCATCAAATATCTATAAATGCAAGCATCGTCTCCTTCATTTTACATCTAAGATCACGAAGAAAAAATCTACTTGTATTTTATAGGTGCTTGATGCTTATTGTGCTAAATACAAATTTGAGAGAAAAAACATATTGTACCATTTATCCCAAGGTGAATTAGAGGAGATCGATGGAGCTACCCATAGGGTGAACAATTGTATTTGTAGACATGGAAAATGTACAAGTTCGTTTTGGCACACCTGATCCCAATTACTAACAACACTTCCTCACATTCTCAGCATTTCATCACATTCTATCTCTTAATTTAATAAATCATTATTTATTGGATTAAGTCTTCATCTTTCAATGATTAAATTAATCAATTAATTTAATTAACCATTGCATCCCTATTTAATTAAATAAATCATTTTATTTAATTAAAATCTCTAAAGTCCTCCTATTAAATAAAATAAATTAAACCTTATTTGATTTAATCTAACATATTCCTTCTTGATTAAATAAATCAAATTCATTTATTTGATAAATTATTTCCTCTCAATTCTTGACCTAAATCAATTCATGAATCTAAGTCTAAATTGTCACATCTCCTAATTCCTCAATAATTAATCAAATCCTTGATTAAGTTAATCCTTATCACTAAAATCCTCTAGAGAATGCAACTTGCACAATAAATCAATTACTTTGATTTATTTAATTAACTATTTTCCCTCACAAAGCATCAAAAGGGAATATTCCCTCATTTGAATTCAAAAAGGCCAAGTGGATTTGGTCTTTCCAACAAGGCATTCAATGCCTCTTACATGTCCTTGACCTTGAGCCAAGTGACATTAACTTCACTTCTCTTCCCCCTTCAACAAGTCAACTCACCATTTCAAATTCAAATTTATGCACATTGGCCAAAATGTGCTCATTCCTCATCCAATCACATGTGGACAAGTGGCACAATGCCATTGGATTATTTTTTGTCCCACATTGCTCAATATTGCTCACTTCTTCCAAATAGAAGTCTATAAATTGGAGACCTCTCTTCTCAATCTTCATCCACAATCTTCATGCAAAGTTACTCTCTTCAATTGAGAACTAATTTTTCTCATCATATCCAAGTATTCATTATTTGTCACATTTGATACCAAGGTTATGCTCAAATCTCTTCGGAGATTTTACCATTTCTAGATTCACATATCATTGCTACTTAGGAATTGGGAAAGGGCCAATTGCAACACTTCATTGGCACCAATTCCCCCATAAGATCATCATGTTATTAGCTTAATCAGGATTGTTTTCATTGTTATTTGAGTTTTGTTATTTATTTCTTAATTTTAGTTTGAATAGATGGATTTTATGAGGAATCCCTCATATTTACATGCATTTTGATCTAACATCTAACCATGTTTGTCATCTTTGTGCATTTGCAGGTTTAAGGGTTCACATTTTGGCACTAGAAGGAGGGCCTGCAACCATCTCATCACATTTTTTTTTGGAAAATTCTGTCATTTTTATATTTTTTTTACCGCACATAAGAAATTGCATCGTGGATCAGGCACGCAGACCTGTATCACACCACTAACTTAGATGCGATGTTGTATTGCACCACACCCCTTGAAGACCGCGACACTATATAGCACCGCAATTGCTTCTCACGCTTGAAATTTATAAATTTTCCAAGCTCTTCCGCTTCCAAACTCCACCGCATGCCAAAGTCCACCACACTCGCAGTCTTTGTTTCTGCAGAGCGCCGTACACAGTCGACTACGTGGCACTGTATGGCACTGCCTGTTTTCTAAACAACACTGCACCTGCTAACTCTGCCATGGGGAACAGTCTATTTTTTAATTTGGACACGTTTTTTAAATTTGAATTTTCTGAGCATTAACTTTGCTTGCTATATTATTGCTCTCTGGTTTTCTGTCATTTTGCAGGTTGGAGAAGAGGAAAAGCAAAGGGATAAGTTATCATGCTCACAAACCCAAAGTGTTCCTAAACACTAAAAGTGTTCTTTAACACTCCTTAAGAGAATTTGTTAAATATTTTTGGCCTTAGGAAAATTAAATTTACTTTGGGACTAAAAAGAACAAGCAACCTTTTTTTTTTTTTTATGACACCATGCTTATTTTGTACAAAGTTTTTTTAAACACTAAAGTGTTTTTTAACACTCTATAAAGGATTTGATAAGTTCTTTGATTTTAGGACACTAGTTTTCTTTTGGGTTCTAAAATTAACAATCAAATTTCCTTTCAAAAGTTGCCAAGGAGCTAAAAAGAACTTTAGGCAAATACACTAGATTTTGATTAAAAGGTAACAATTGAACAAGACAAACTCACACTTCATTTGGTGCTTAAAAAGAAGTCATTATTGCTTTGAGGTTTAAAATGAACAAATGTTTTCCATGTTTTGCAATATTTTTTACAAGTTAATATCATTCAAAATGTGTATGCGCTTCTCTCGCACTTCATTGCGATCTTGAGAATCAAATTTTTTTGGGTGATATTAGGTTGTTAAAAATATTGCCTCCACATTTAAATTTGGGCACTTAAAAATGAACAAAACATGCGAGTGTGAATAAACTTATTGCGAGTGTTCTCATTTTTTTTTAAACAAAGGTTGATTGAACTACAAATGATGTTTGTTCGCTATTGTTTATCTTAGAGGGCCTGCCTTGTGGGAAAAAGTACTCACCCAAGGGAATGACCCAACCGGGAACATGCTAAATCCAAGTGACTTCCAACTGGTATATAAGTGTGGGTTCTTGAGGAAAGTTCAAGAATCATGGGGATTATTCTGACGAGATGGACAACAATGGACTCTCGGGGATGTTGGATAATCCCCCACGAATGAAATGCTTGGATTAGAACCCCTTGTTTAGAAAAAGGCCAAAACCTTGTCTATCTTGTTGGTGCAAAAGGTTATGTCCTTTGAAGCCGACCCACGTTATACATGTGGTCTTGTTGTGGAAATGGAAAGTATGCCATGGGAGATTCATGGGTACTAATTCTTGGCTGACCCGAATAAGTGAGTGTTGTGGAGGGGAGCCAGTGTGGTCAAGCATTTAGCCATTCGCACAAGCTATGCGCAACTAGATTCATCCAAGTGGGAACCCAACAAGATATTTCCTCATCATCCTAGGAGTGTAAAAGTGCTTGAAGAAAGGAATACATTGCTTGGTCTTAAAATTTTTTTAAAACAAACATTCACAAAACCTTCAAATTTCAAACCCCTTTTGAGAAACAAATACTCTTGATGAATTTGGGCACTCTTGCTTTCCCTAGGAATCATATTCCTAGAGGTTTCTAAGTGCACAAATTCTACCGTCATTTGTTTTCAACAAGGTTAAACATAAGGAACTTTTGCCCTATTTTCCTTGATTTCCACACAAAGGACCTTGTGGGATGAGAAAGAAAGTGGGACACGAGACATATAGTTTGAAACTTAAGGAAGCAAGTGTCTTGGATAAAAAGAATTTCACTAAACCAAGATAAATAGACAAATTGAACTTCATGTGTGTTGTTTCCAATAATTTCCCGCAAGATCAAAATCCCAAAACCAAAGTTCAAGAAAATTAGTCTAAAAGTCTGTGAGCAATGCCTTGAGATGCTCCTTGAAGTAAGGGAAAGAATTGTATACAACTTTTACAAAAAAGCCTCAAGGAATAATCCCACATTGTATGCATTTTATGGTCAACAAAATCTCAAATTTTTTGAAAGGTTTGCTTTTCTCCCATAGGAAGTCTAGCATGTTCTTCAATATCGAGGTTTTGTAGAGAGAGTCGTGTCTAGGATAAGGTTCAAGATCAAAGTCATCATTCTCATTCATTCCTCCATCAACCAAATCTCATTTCATCATCAAACCTTTTGTGAACTCTAGAAAAAATCATGATGCTAAACTTAGAGGGCTAAATCAACATCACCCTATCTTGGCTTAACACACCTAGCCAAAATAGTCACAACCATTGGACAAATTTTTCTTTAGGATGACGCAACTTCCTAAAGTCTATTAGCTCACAATTACATTGGCTTAACGCACTTAGCCAATTCATCCATTTGTGCAAGTTCCCCTAGGATAACGGAACTTCCTAGGGAACACAACTTCACAACAATCCTATTTGACTTAACACATCTAGTCAAATTATCACAATCAATCTAAAATCCCTTACAATTTTAGCATATACCTTCAAAGGTTCTTCAAAAAGGTTTTCACTCACTCATCTCATCCATTTAGCCCATCACCATTACCACCATCTTTGATCTTTTAGCTTCCCTAGTTATTCTCTCTTGGGCCTAAAAGGTTAGGATTGAACAAATCCCTATTTTTTATGGTCCAAACAAGATCTCAATACAAGAAGAACATGGAGAATATCAAAGAAATATCAACTTCTATGGACACAAGCCAGTTAAAATCTGAAGTGAACCTAGTGGGATCAAGCAATCCCCCAAGCAACTCTCCCTTATCATCACAAAATCCTCAAGAGGAGAGTCATCAAGAGGACATCACGAATGAAGACATGGGGATGACACAATCCGAAATCATGAAGATGGTTCAAAATCCAGAGAGCCACAAAATTGTCAGTGCTATGTTCAAGTACCTAAATACGCTAGTAGGAGGAGGGGTCAGATTCCCTCTCATCCTTGACACAAGCACTAGTATAGATGTGCCTATTCCAAGTGTGTCCCTAAAGTCCAATGTCAATCAAGAAATACCTCCCACCACCTCGGCCATCACACCAAATGTAAACAAAAGGAGTGCCATGTTTCAAGAATTACAAAGGCATTGCCTTGTGGCTAACAAAGAAGTAGTCATCACCACCACGCTAGTTACGTCTGTTCTAGAAAATCCATCCCACCCATATGTCCCGCTCACCTTCCATAACCACGTTGGCTCATCTTTAATCCGTGCAACACCAACCTATCCATCAAACATATAAACTTCTCTACCACTTGAAGAAGGAAGCTTGTTTGAAACAACTGACGTTGCAAATCCTTTTTTTCAAGGTAATATTCCACCTCTTCCCCCATTTCCATTTACCACCACGTCACCTCTAGGATTGGGTTTTCCTCATATCAACATCGATGGTTTCTCAAAACCTAGCAATCTAAACATCATGCCCAATTCCCTCTTCTTACCCACATCATCACAACAACAAGTGGCAACCATACAAGCCACCACCGTAATTGGTCCTCAAGTATCCCAAAGCATACCATCTCAAGGACCAATCATCTCAACCACCCCTCCAACAATCCAAATCCCAATCACTACCACAATCCCTCCACCCATGAAAATAGTTGGCATGATTCCTGTTCCACCACCAATCCCACCAAAAGCCAATACGATGAACTCATTTACCACACTGATCCGAACCCTTCAAAAGGCCAACTAACAAAGAGTACTCCAGAAAAAGTAGCAAGCTTGAGCCCAAGCAAAAGCTCAAGCCCAAGCCCAAGCTCAAGCCTAAGCCCAAGATCAGGCCCAACAAAAAGCACAAGCACAATACCAAGTGCAATTACAAGCGATCCACCTACAAGCCTACTAGCAAGCCTTGCAAGACTTTCAGGCACAACA
>CM021107.1:278502714-278663154 GCA_007115665.2 Sequoiadendron giganteum
ACCATAACCAAGGGAACAATCAAGGAAATAATTAAGGGAATAATAAGGGAAAGCAAAAGTATGCTAGTGCTATTCTAGTATATGAGGAGATAGTTGGATGCGTCGATGAAATGGTCACCATCATAAATATCAAGGGAGCCAATAATGACTGTGGAGTCACCACATGAGGCATAAAGGTTACCATCATTGGGGCACTTGCTAAGACCCCCATTTCCAATACAAAGGCCATCCCCTATGATTACAATGTTAATGACCAGCTGAAAAGAACACCCACCCAAATATCCATCATGGAACTATTGAAAATCTCCACTGCCCATAGGAAGATCCTTGATGAAGCACTAGCTGCGTCTACCGTTGCTGCCACCCTTGACACAGAGCAATTTTAGGATATGGTAGGTAACATCGTTACCCCAAATCTCATTACATTTTCAGACCAAGATTTCCCTCCATAGCCATCTCATAACCGTGCACTCCACCTCCAAGTACTAATCCACAAAAAGAAAGTTAAACGAGTCCTGGTAGATGGAGGTGAAGGCCTTAATATTTGTTCTCTAAAACTCATAAAGAAATTGGGATTCACCGAGGATTCCATCAATAAGAACAAAAACATCACAATAAGGGTGTATGATGACCAAGAAAGAGTGTCTCAAGGCACTATCAAAATCCCTATCCAAGTGGGGCCGACAACTATGGAAACCACCTATCAGGTCCTCGACCTTGACCTACCATACAACATCCTCCTGGGACACCCGTGGATACATGGATTGAAGGCAATGGCTTCAACCTATCACCAATGCATCAAGTTCTCACATCAGAATGAGGAGGTCACTATATATGGGGATTCCGAACCCTTTTCCTACTGCAAAAACTTGGAAGCCAAGTTTTATAAGATCCCCCAAGTACCCAAAAATGATGAAGGACCATCTACTTCATACATAGACCCAGCCAATCTCACCTCCACTTCTGCGACAGAGACACCCGCCATCCCTAACATATCTAAGATTAAAAACATGATCCAGGACAATGGATGTGGTGATTATAGAATGAAAATAAATGCATTTGTTGTAGGAGAGTTACCACAATCTCCTAGGTCGCACAGACAACCCCAGCCAGTTCAAACACCTGTCTGCACTATTCGAGTAGAACCCTTTGGATTCCACCATTGGGGGTGATGAGTCCATAATATGGCTATAATTTGGATGTCATGATTTCAAATTTAGAAACTCTTGTTCTCTTTTTATAAATGTTTAAACTCTATGGTTACAAACTTTTAATGTTTATGGGTAGTATTTGATGATAAGAAATCCTATACTTTTGATGCATAAATACCTTAGCCTATCTATAATCATAGCCCTGTTTTGACTTCCCAATTGACTGGTGTGATGAATGTAGTGTTTGAATAAATAAGATGAATTGAATGCATGTGATTAATGAAGAATTTCGTGCTATTGTGAGTGCATGCATTCTTGTGCCTATGTTGTCATGTGTTCTACAGGTTGTTGGAGCTGATATGAACAAGTCAATACACAACAGAACTCGAGGGAAAAGGCCGTCTTCAGCGCACTAGCGAAGGAGTCGTTCAAAGCATGGATTCTTTTGTTCAAGTCTTTGGGAAAGAACCAAATGAATCATCGATCTAGGAAGGAGTGGAGCTCTAGATTTCCTCTGAGACAGTTGAGTGGATAGAATCACATGTATGAAGTTTGTTCCTCTGTCTCAGGTGGCATTTATACCTACGGCTTCCTCTGTTAGTTAGTTAGTTAGTCATTTTTCTTTAAATAAAGGTTCCTCTTGCGCGAGTGAACAAGGTTGATCAAAAGAGAGTTTAGACTAGAGCATAGAGATACAATAGACTGTAATTATTTACTGTTATAATGAAGAACAAAGCTTTGCATTAAGTTTCTTACAAGCAACAACCATGTATGAGATTCAGAAGTATGAATAAAAACTGATGAAGTTTTGAGTTCTATTCCTGCGTAATTGGTTGATGCTTGCTAAGGGGGGCCACTTAGTGAGTATCTGTAGTTAACTATTTTCTTTCTATTATTTATCTGTAAGAATTCCATTTCCATAAGCTTTGATGCAAACTCAGTCTTAAACTGTTCCTACAGCATAAGGAATCCATCCCTGTGTCTGTTCCTGCAACATAAGACCAGTTCATGGTTTTTGTTTCTAGTAATTGTTATTATGATTCCTGCTTTAGTTAAGTGATATTTAAGTTAGTAAGACTTTACTTCATGACCCTGCATCAGAATTAGAATTCCTTTTATGCATTTACTTCTAAAAAGTTATGGCTAAAACCGGTTCTTAGTGCACATACAATGCCGCTCCATTTCAAGTATATGTTCCCTGGTTTGACAAATAAATGAACGACCATAAGAAGATGTTAGTCACCTGTTGGAATTTCCAATTCCTAGGTTAGGATTTACTATGACTTCTATATCCTTTTATGGGTGCAACCATTTTTTGGCGCCATTGCCGGGGATGGTGTCAAGCTAAGAACCTATCCTAACCATTTTTAGCAATAGTTTTAGTGTTCAAAATTTTAGAAATTCTTCATTCAGTTAAGTCTATTACATGCATAGAAGAAGAGACCAATTTGGAATATTCCTTCCTAGCAATTTATATATCCAAGAAAATCACCCAAAGATTGACCCACAAATTGTCCCAGAAGAACCATATTTGGATGCCGGACAGGACTTTGTCACTTAATCTTCTTCTTCCTCGGAGGCCAGTTTGAACCTATTTGATATACCTGATAATATTGACTTACTCACATCACGGTTGAATAACCTGCATACCCATAACAATCCACTAGCCGTTGTTGTCTACCAGCCAGGAGCTAACCCAAGACCACCACCACCAAGGATGGTAGTGCCTACTTTTCCCTTTCCACTCCCTGAGTTCCATGACAATAGTAATCTCAAAAATATCCCTGCTTCATTGCTCCCAAAGTTCTATGGCCTGATTACAGAGGACCCTCATACCTTCTTCTTCGAATTTGACATCCTATGTAGGAGTTATGATTATACTAGTGATGCCCATAAGATGAAATTGTTTCCTTCTACCTTAAAGGAGTCAGCCTTAAGATGGTTCATGGGATTAGGAGGCAATGCAACAGCCACTTGGGATGAATTGAAGGAATTGTTCTTAGGAAAGTATAAGGAATATTGTAGGGAATATGATATGAGAGGAGATGACCTCTTCAAGATGGCACAAAAGGAGGATGAAACCTTGGAGGACTATGTCTCTAGGTTTTTGTTCAATGTGCAGAAAAATACTCAGCATGAGCTAAATGAAAAGTATAAAAAACTTCTCTTTCTAAGGGGAGTCAATGATACCTGTATGGAAGCACTAGACCTCATGGCTAGAAGAGATATTACCCAAAGTAATTGGGATGACATCAAGACAATATGTCTCAATTACTCTAGGGCAAGTGTCAAGAAAGGCAGGGGATTCAAACCCTCTGTTGCCAAAGGAAGTGGCTTAGGCGTATCAAAAGGAGAACTCTCTAATCTATTGTCTGACCTCAAGCAAGACATCATCAATGATGTAGCTACTCAGCTAGACACAATGCAAGCTAGAAGGAAAAAGGAAGAAGCTGATGCGATGCTGGCTGAATATTGCCCTCACTGCAGACAGAGGAAGAAGGACTGTAGATGCAAATCGGTGGCCAATTTAGAGGTGCACTATCTTCCTACTGAGTTTAAAACTATTGAAGGAGAGGAAGAGGTGTTCTTTGTTCCTCAGCACAGGCCATGGGCCCCAAGACAAGGTATGCCTCAAGACCCCTTGCAAAATTTTGGTTCATATAATAATCAATGGCAGAACCAATACCCCCCAAGTTATGGTCCATATTCTCAATAACAATGGAATAATCCTTGGCCAAATACCCAGCAAAACCGTTGGCAATCCCCACAAAGGAATTGGCAACCCCCACAACAAAATCAGTGGTAGCCTCCACAAGGAAATTGGTAGCAGTCTAACCAATGGAGAGGAGGCCAACAATGGTCAAATCCATCCACTGGTTTCCTGTAGCAACCCCAGCAGCAATCTATTATGCCACCTTCTGCACCTAATCAAGGTCCCAATCCAAAGCCAACCCAATTACCAGCTCAGGCCACACCCAATCCAAATAACCAACAGCCATAGCAACAACAACATCAAGTCTATTTTGCTAATCCTAATCATCAGCCTGCCTATGCTCTCAACCTAAATAATATCAATTTATGTTCAAGAACTATGTTACCCACACCATCTCCTCCCATAATCTCTGAATTGCCATCTGAAGAAGCTGGCCAAGAAGAGGATACAAATGACCTTTCCCAACCAAATGAGCCAGTTTAGATTCCATCATTGCCTAAGGAATCTACTGAAGTGTCCCCTCTTTTTCCACAAAGGTTGGAAGGTGAAAATGCTAAAAAACAAGAAGAACCTATCTTTGACGTTCTTGACCAACTAAAGCATGTATGTGTGAAAATTACCTTGTTCCAAGAAATCAAAGAGGTTCCTATCTATAGCAAAGCCATTAAGGAGGCATGTCTAAAGAAACCAGGAAGGAAAAAGAAAGACCCTCAAACTGTCCATGTCATAGGCCAACTCTCTGACTTAATGCTAGGGAAGCTTACCATCCCAAAATATTATGATCCAGGAAGCTCTATTGTGGAGATCAATATTAATGGGGCACAAATTAAGAATGCTTTAGTAGATCTTGGGGCAACTATCAATGTCATGACAAAGGACCTAATTGTACAACTTAGTATTTCAGACCTAAGGGCTACACCTACAATATTGTAGCTTGCTAATAGATCAACTGTCAAACCTGATGGGGTAGTTGAAGACCTTGTAGTCACCTTGGATTCCTGGGAGTACCCTGTTGACTTTATGGTTTTATTTCCTAAGACATCGTTAGGGGGATATCTTGTCATACTAGGAAGGCCTTGGTTGGCTACTGCTGACGCTTACATTGGTTGTAGATCGGGTAACATGACAATATCTGATGGGTACAACAAAAAAAAAATTACCCTCTATTCTCCAGCCCAACCCCAGCCTGAGTCCGGAGAAGCTGTTTGGCCAGATTTGGGAGAAGAAGAGGAGGTGAACTCCGTGGCCAAATTAATGATGATTACTAGAGAGCATTTCATTGCACAACAAGAAGAAGAGGGTATACTCTCCAATATCCTACTGAATAACTATGATACCGAATATTTTGGTTGTGAAACGAACCCATATTCCTTACAGACCATTCTTCCTTCGCCTACATTAGCTCATTATCTTGTAACAACTGATTGCTTGCACACCTTGCTACCCCATGAGGTAGAAATTCCATTTCTGCCTATAGTATCTATGGTTGATTTAACTTCCCAAATTGAGATAGCAGCAGGAAAAACTATGAGCATCAATAAAAACCTTACCAGTGAGCAACAAAAATCCATGGTTAAGATGCTTATTAGTCATAAGTCAACTTTTGCTTGGGAATATGGTGACATGAAGGGTTTAGACCCCAAACTCTGTACACATCGCATATACATTAATAGTGAGTTCAAACCTATCAGGCAGTCTCAAAGAAGAATAAATCTAGCCTTGAGAGAGATTGTTAAAGAGGAGTTGCAAAAAATGCTGAATGCTGGTTTTATCTACCCAATCTCAGATAGCCAGTGGGTTTCCCCATTGGTTATTGTTCCGAAGAAAGGAGAAAAGTGGAGGGTATGTGTAGACTACAGAGAACTCAACTTGGTAACAAAGAAATATTATTTTCCTCTTCCATTCATTGATCAAGTTCTAGATAATTTAGCTGGGAAAAAGTATTTCTCATTTTTAGATGGCTTCAGTGGCTACAATCAAATAAAAATTTCTCCTAAGGATCAAGAAAAGATTACTTTTACATGCCTTTGGGGGACTTTTGCCTACTCATTCTTGGCTTTTGGTCTCTGCAATGCTCCTGCAACTTTCCAGAGGGCAGTCATAAACATCTTCTCAAACATATCACATGATTGTATGGAAATATATATGGATGACTTTACTACTTATGGTACAATGTTTGAGGAAGCTCAAGCAAACTTGAAGAAAGTACTCCAGAGATGTGAAGATCACAACCTATCACTGAACAGTCAAAAGTGCTTCATGATGATGCAAGAGGGAATAGTGCTTGGTCACTATATTTCTGCTGTAGGAATACAGGTTGATCCTGCTAAGATTGAGGTCATCTCTAATCTACCCTATCCTACCAAATAGAAAGAGGTAAGGAGCTTTCTAGGCCATGCTAGATATTATAGGAGATTTATAAAAGATTTCAGCAAAATAGCCAGTCCATTGTATGCCTTATTAACTAAGGACTCTGAATTTCACTGGACTAAGGCCTGTGCCAAGTCTTTCTTCCACCTGAAGGACCTACTTACTAAAGCACCTATTCTTCAAGGACCAAAGTGGAGTCTACCCTTTTACATATATACATATGCATCTGATCATGCCATAGGGGTTGTGTTAGGACAGAAGGAGAATTCCATTGAGCATGCTATCTATTTGATCAACAAGAATCTACAAGGGCCAGAATTGAATTACACTATCACAAAGAAGGAGTTGCTAGCAGTAGTGTATGCCCTGAATAAGTTTAGGCATTATGTAACTGGCTACCAATTATTTGTTCACACTGATCATGTAGCAATACGGTACCTTATGAACAAACCTGCCATTTCTGAAAGGTTAGCAAGGTGGCTATTGATGTTGCAGGAGTTTGATATCATAGTCATTGACAAGCCAAGCAAAGCAAATGTGGTCGCTGATTTCCTATCAAGACTTCAAACAGCTACACCTACCACATCCGAGGTAATTGATGATACTTTTCCTAATGAACATCTATTCTATATTGCTGCTCGCACCCCATGGTATGCAAATATTGCAAACTACTTAGCAGCCAACATAATTCCGGCTCACTTCTCCCCAAAAGAGAGAAAGTTGCTGATTGAGAAGAGTTTCAACTTTTCTTGGATAGCCGACTATTTGTTCTATACTGGACCAGATCAAGTCATGCATAGGTGTGTGAAGGAAGACGAGACATATGACATACCGCATGCTTGTCATGACGAGCCATGTGGTGGCCATTTTGCCTCTAAAAGAACAACAATGAAGGTACTGAATACAGGGTATTATTGGCCCACTTTACACAAAGATGGTGTAGCATATACAAGGAAATGTGACAAATGCCAGAGAATGGGGTGACCAACAAAGACTGATGAAATGCCTCTGCAACCTCAAGTGGTAGTAACCCCCTTTGACAAGTGGGGTATGGATTTTGTTGGTCCTATAGACCCACCATCCAATGGAAAGTCCTATATTTTGGTGTTCACTGACTATGTAACCAAATGGGTGGAGGTAAAGGCAATGGCACATGCAAGGGACAACAAAGTTGCTGAATTTCTATATGAACAAATCTTCACATGGTTTGGAGTTCCCAGGGAACTCGTCACTGATTAGGGAGCTCAATTCACATCCACACTAATCACAATGTTGATGAATGATTATAAAATCAGACATAGGAAATCAAGCCCATATCATCCTCAAGCAAATGTCCAGGTGGAGGTTACTAACAAGGAATTGGAAGCAATCCTCACCAAAATAGTGAAGCTACATAAAAAGGATTGGAGCAGCCATCTACCAGAAGCAGTCTGCGCCTACAGGACAACCTGGAAAATTATTACAAGATTCACACCTTTTGAGCTACTTTATGGTAAGATTGCTATATTGCTAATTGAATTTGAACATAAAACTTTAAGGACTGCTCTTCAGCTACAGATTGGTCTCTCTAAAGCACAAAAAGAATGCCTCCTCCAGTTGAATGCATTGGATGAGATGCGAAAAGTTGCCTTGCAGCACACTGAAGCAGTGCAACAACAAAGGGCGAAGTGGCACGATCACCATGTCAGGACAAAGCGATTTTCAGCTGGTGATTGGGCCTTACTCTACAACTCTAGATATAAAAAAAATTAGGGTAAGCTTACAACGAGGTGGCTCGGTCCATATGAAATTGAGAATGTATTTGATAATGGTTCGATGCAGTTGGTGACAATCGATCCTATCTGCTTCAAACTATTGGTTAATGGGCACCGTCTTTAGTTGTACCATAAACCAGCTTCAAAAGAGGAATTCATGCAGAAGTTTGTTTCTCCTATGGCTAGTGATCTTCATGTAGCAAAGGGCTTCGATCCTCTTCCTGTAGCGTCTCTTTGACTTATGATAAAACATCCATAATAAAGGTTTTTTGTATGAAAGCCAACTTCTTCATCATTATCCATCGCCATCAATCAGTCATTCCATCCTTATTTTCTATGTCACCCATCCACGTCATCCATCTTCCGTACCACGATCATTTATAGTTTCTTTCCAAAACGTCATTTTCGATTATGCTGTACGATCTACCAACATCCGTGGGCATTTATTAAAAGGTACGCGATATTCTTTCTATTCATCATATCATTCATTAATTTTATTTGTTCTTTTATTGCATTACGTCTATCTGTCAATTTTGTCATTACTCCCCATTCCTCGCCTATACTTCCCACATGTGTGGACACATGTCACATTTTAAGTAGGGGGAGGGATAATTTGAAACAATTCTTTCCTTTTTGCTATGACCATGTTCAATGAAACAATTTTTATCGTACATATCGCTAAATGAATGTATGCCTTATCTATATCAATAGGTTAACTGCTAGTTAAGTAGTTCCTCAAAATCATTGTATGCAATTGTTTTTACATTATTTCTGGTAAAGCAAGAAGAGAAAGAAGTAGAACAGGGAGAAGCAGAGCAAAGAAAAAAGTTTTTGAATATTCAAAAGACTTGAGATTCAGGGTTTATTGCTGAAGCAGTTGAGAAAATGGGTGGTTAGCTTGTACATCGTGAACCTACGACTCATGAATCCTTGACACAAGACCCTCAGGTTGTGCAAGCATTTAGCATATGCGGATGGTTAAATTACTTCTTAAGCATCAATTCTTTCGATGACGAGGTTGCTTGCGAGTTCTCAAGAACTCTTTCTGAAGGGGAAGCCATAGTTTGGGGCTTGGCAGTAGCAGTTACTGAGGAAAGGATTGCAAAAATAATAGTTCTTCCTGCAGCTGGTGAAGACTTTCCTACAGGAAGGGATGCCATCTCTGTCAGAGCAAAATTCACAATGCCAGGTGACGGACCTTCGGAAATTTCAAAGCAAGGGTGCAGAAGAGTGTCTCTACCTTACCCCTATTCTGAGTATGCCTCCTATATAATAAGGTACTTAACTTGCAAAGGACGCTTTTCCTTTTTGCACTCCTATCATTTTAAGCTGTTAAGCCACATAAGGCATGGATTGGCTATAAATGTCCCAAATTATTTGTTAAAACTTTTAGAACGTAGTGCTAGTGAAACCCAAAAAGGGAAAGACAACTCAGTCTCTCACCATGCCCTCATTAAAAAACTGATTGAGCATTCCTTGAGGGACGTTTCCCCCCTTTTCTGGTAAGAATTTGTTGCCCAGAAAGGATTGCAGCCTCCTAAGCCTCCAAGAACATTGCCTGCAAGACCCAAGAAAAAGAGAAAATGAGTGGAGTCTTCAAGTAGAGAAGCTGAACAAGATTCCCCTGCTTCTCCTGCAGCACCTAGTTCTACAGCTATTAGAATTGAGCCATCTACCCATGTTAAAACCAGGTCTACAATAAGAAGTGAAAAAGGAAAAACCAAGGTAGCCGAACCATCTAGCCCTAGGCATACCCCAAGAGAAAACCCTCAAACCAAGAAGAAAAAATAAGCTACCCGACTTTCTCCTACAGCAACGCCCGATGCCACCATGGTTTCATCATCCTCCCCTTCCAATTCTCAAACCCCCAAGCAAGCTGGAAAACGAAAAACGGCCCATGAATCTCCTACCTCAACTGCATTACCAAGAGGAACTTCTGTAAGAAAACAAAGTCAGGCTACCCCACCCTCTTCTACCCAGCTAGAAATAATTGTCATTTCTGAGGAGTCCAAGGAATTCATTCCTGAAAATTCTCAAAGTGCATCTGAGAATTTCCCACCCGACACCTCAAAAATTCCTGTCGAAATGTGACAAGATACAGGGGAAGTTGAGAAAGAACAACAAGGCCATACTCATGGGGGGAAAATGCCAAGCCTTGATGACTTGGTTGAGGCAGCTGACATAATTTCTAAGGAATCAGAATCCCCTATTGACCAGCAACAAGAGTCTGTCCTACAACCAGAGTAGGAGCAATCAGAGCAACCTAGGACATCCAATGCAACCCTGTTATCTTTTGAAGTATGCCAGAAATTAGTTAGATATAAGAAACCACTGCTAACCCAATGCTTAGAGTACCTTCAGGAAACCTGGAATCCTGTGACACTTCAGACTTTGAGTTTCTGCCTTCTGGATGAAACTTAAATGCAATAGAATCTGTGGAAGGAAGAGAAGAAGAAGCTGAAGAAAGAAATTGAAAGATAGAAACAAGAAATCCAGGAATTAAAGGAAAAGATGAATAAAATGATGAAGGTCGTAGGTTAGATTATGGAATGTAGGCCACCGCCTAGAGTTTATGCAATGTGCCTGAAAGAGCAGTTTTTGTGGTTTCAGTGGATGAGGATTTCTAAAGAACTTGACCCTATCCCTACCAATGCTAGAGAATTTTATGATGCATATCAAATGGCACCTGATTGGCTGAGAAATTCCATATGTGAGTTTTATTTGCATGGTTTATTAATTCCTGATGAAACTGAGTGGAATCCACTCTTGTTTATTGGTGACATCCATTTAAGATCACTAATATCTTGGGTAGTGAATGAAGCTAATTATGGAAGGAAATCTGAAGACTGTGAGGAGACAGAATGAAAAGAACCTCTTCCCTTGAGATCAGAAAGCATAGATCCCAAAGAATTTCTGAGGGCCTGGTTTTTTGTGGCGTATGGTTTTTATGATCCTACAACCAGGATGAGGATATTTGATTTGAGGAAACAAGTCTATGACAAGTTCAAGCACCAACCATATTCGTTCTAGAAACTTGCAGCTTCCAGGAGCAAAACTAGATGGGAAAAGTTGACGGTTGGTTTGAAGAAGTCCGAGCCTCATAGTCCCCTACATTTGACAGCAGCTCTCAAAGGGTCTGAAAGATACATGCAGATTGGCCTCCAGAAAAGATTTGAATTATGGATGCCACTAACATTTAGACCTCCTACTCTACTTTGGCCATTATATCCTTATCATGCCACAGAGCTCAATGAAGACATAGAGGCTAGAAGATATGAAAGATGGCAGAACTGCAGGGGTTTTTACTTCAAATTTGGGATTGTATTACAAGGCCATATAACTCCTACAGATTTCTGAGATACAACCAGGAAGACTAATGTTGGAGGACCAGCATTGGATAAAGTAGGGGGCAGATGATGAGTCCATAATATGGCTATAATTTGGATGTCATGATTTCAAATTTAGAAACTCTTGTTCTCTTTTTATGAATGTTTAAACTCTATGGTTACAAACTTTTAATGTTTATGGGTAGTATTTGATGATAAGAAATCCTATACTTTTGATGCATAAATACTTTAGCCTATCTATAATCATAGCCCTATTTTGACTTCCCAATTGACTGGTGTGATGAATGTAGTGTTTGAATAAATAAGATGAATTGAATGCATGCGATTAATGAAGAATGTCGTGCTATTATGAGTTCATGCATTCTTGTGCCTCTGTTGCCATGTGTTCTACAGGTTGTTGGAGCTGATATGAACAAGTCAATACATAGCAGAACTCGAGGGAAAAGGTCATCTTCAGTGCACCAGCGAAGGAGTCGTTCAAAGCATAGATTATTTTGTTCGAGTCTTTGGGAAAGAACCAAATGAATCATCGATCTAGGAAGGAGTGGAGCTCTAGATTTCCTCTGAGACAGTTGAGTGGATAGACTCACATTTATGAAGTCTGTTCCTTCATCTCAGGTGGCATTTATACCCGCGGCTTCCTTTGTTAGTTAGTTAGTTAGTCATTTTTCTTTAAATAAAGGTTCCTCCTGCGCGAGTGAACAAGGTTGATCAAAAGAGAGTTTAGACTAGAGCATAGAGATACAATAGACTGTAATTATTTACTATTATAATGAAGAACAAAGCTTTGCATTAAGTTTCTTACAAGCAACAGCCATGTATGAGATTCAAAAGTATGAATAAAAATTGATGAAGTTTTGAGTTCTATTCCTGCGTAATTGGTTGATGCTTGCTAAGGGGGCCCACTTAGTGAGTATCTGTAGTTAACTATTTGCTTTCTGTTATTTATCTGTTAGAATTCCATTTCCGTAAGCTTTGATGAAAACTCAGTCTTAAACTATTCCTGTAGCATAAGGAATCCATCCCTGTGTTTGTTCCTGCAGCATAAGACCAGTTCATGGTTTTTGTTTCTAGTAATTGTTATTATGATTCATGCTTTAGTTAAGTGATATTTAAGTTAGTAAGACTTTACTTCATGACCCTGCATCAAAAATAGAATTCCTTTTGAGTATTTACTTCTAGAAAGTTATGGCTAAAACCGGTTCTTAGTGCACATACAGTGCCACTCCATTTCAAGTATACGTTCCCTGGTTTGACAAATAAATGAATGACCATAAGAAGATGTTAGTCACCTACTGGAATGTCCAATTCCTAGGCTAGGATTTACCATGACTTCTATATCCTTTTATGGGCGTGACCAAGGGGGATCTCAGTTGGGAGAATGTGGATGAAGAGGGCATCTCAAACACACTATACCAAGATGAAAGACCCACTCCCACCCTACCCATGGAGGAAATTAACAGGGGGTTACAAATGATGTTTGGTATGGGCTATAACAGGAATGAGAGCTTGGGAAGAAATAGTGATGGACGGTTGGAGCCCATCATTGTAGAAAGAAGAATGCAGAACCTTGGCCTTGGGTATACTCCTCTGAGTATAACTATACATGGTAGAGGTACTCCTAGAAGATCAATCAGGTCCTCTCCTTAGGTAACAACAACCACTCCTAGGCCACCTATTTTCTTAGGTATCCCACTCGATAGTTACACCTTTGACATCACTGATGTTTGTCCTAGTAGTGACGATGATGATACCATAGTAGGTCTCCCTAGGCTGTTTGAATATTCCACCTTGTTAATGATAAGTGCCTCCACAACTGAAACAAACCAACCAACCCACCAAATCACCTTAGTACACCCCCAACTCATCGATCTCGACCAACAGGGACCACCGATTCTAAACTCGTTCGAAAATGATGAGGCACTCTCAGAATTTATGGGACTAAGGGATACAGTTCCATACAGGGATCACAAGGCTAGATTCAATATCACACTGGATACACATGCATACTATGGGGAGATGATTGAGTCCTTCAATCGCAAAAAGAAAATATCGAGAATAAGCTCAGAGTTATTGAGTGAAAACTACACTGTGGCACTCTCTAACCATAAAATAGTAAAAATAAAGGGCACATCCAATGGTGAAAACCTCTCTAAGGCACCAAAGGATGAAGGATTCAGTCTCCTCTCTACTACTCTACATTAGAAGAAATCAATAGTATTGGCAAAACAGTGCAACCCGGTCAACTTGGGAATAGAAATAGAGCAACAAATCACTTTCTATGTCGAGTCGCTCTTAATAGAGGAATAAGAACTGTTGGCAACATTCTTAAGATAAAGAAAGGTAAACTTCGCATGGACTTATGCCGACATGCCGGGGCTAGATCTAGAAGTAGTGGTTCATCATTTGGCTGTTTACCCCAGAGCAAAACCAGTTAAACAAAAGCTAAGGAAGATGCACCCACAAATAGCCTTGCTCATCAAAATTGAGCTACAGAAACTTCTGGATGTTGGCTTCATATGCCTGATCAACTATCCAGAATGGGTATCAAATCTTGTACCTATCTCAAAACTGAAAGGGGGCATTCGCATTTGTACACATTTCAAAGACCTAAACAAAGCATGTCCTAAGGATGATTTTCCACTACCCAACATTGACATGATAGTGGATATGACGGTCAGACATGAGATGTTATCCCTAATGGATGGCTTCTCGTGGTACAATCAGATAATGATAGCAAAGTGAGACCAACATAAGACAACCTTTACATGTCCTTGGGGCACCTACTGCTAGAATGTGATGTCATTTGGGTTAAAAAATGCAGGAGCTACATACCAAAGAGCCATGACACTGATCTTCCATGACATGATTCACAAAACTATTGAAGACTATGAGGATGACATATTGGCTAAATCAAAGAAAAGGTAGGATCACATAGCAACTCTAAGTGCTATCTTTGACAGGTTAGAACAATACAAGGTTAGGCTCAATCCAAAGAAATATGTATTTGGAGTACAATCAGGAAAGCTACTAGGATACATAGTTTTGATGAGAGGGATAGAGGTGGACACTACAAAGGTAAAATCAATCCTTGAAATGGAAGCGCCAAGAACATTAAAGCAACTCAGAGGATTGCAAGGTAGACTCCAGTCCATCTAGAGATTCATAGCACAACTGGTAAACAAGCAGATTTCCTATTCACACTTGCTCCATAAGGGAGTAGCATTCAGATGGGATGACAAATGCGAGCAAGCATTCAGTAAAATAAAAGAATATCTACTTACACCACCTGTGTTGATGCCACCAATTGCTGGGAAACCATTAATCCTATAGATCTCAGCAACAACAGCCGCCCTTGGTGCCCTTTTAGCCCAACATGATGAAAAGGGAACTGAGCAGGCCATCTACTATATCAATAGAAAAATGGTGGGGCATGAGCTCAATTACACATTAATAGAAAAGACTTGCCTGGCACTGGTATTTGTGGCCCAAAAATTCAGACATTACATGCTAGCGCATCAAATCAAGTTGATTGCCAAGATAGACCCCCTAAAATATCTATTGTCAAAACCAATGCTCTCAGGTAGAATGGCTAAATGGGTAATGATACTATTCCAACATGATATTGAGTATGTTGAGCGAAAGGTGATTGAAGGACAAGTTATTGCGGACCAACTAGCAGAAGCTCCCCTCTATACGGACAACCCGCTCATATAAGAATTCCTAGATGAGTCCCTTTTCAACCTCGGTGCAACCGACCACTGGAAATTGCACTTCGATGGCTCCCACACATAGCATGGATCAGGAGTCGGTGTGTTCTTCATCACCCCGCAAGGAGACTATATACCCAGATCATATAAACTAGCATTCCCCTATACCAACAATATTGTAGAATATGAGGCTTTAACCATAGGCCTCAAGATTGCAGCACAATGGCAAATCAAGGCATTAAAGGTCTATGGGGACTTGCAACTTATCATCAACCAAGTCAACGGTGAATACAAAACTAAGGATGATAAGCTCACACCATATAAAAAGGTGGTAGAAAGCCTCAAGGAATCATTCATTGACATCACTTTTGAGAAAATACTGAGGGCAAACAATAGAGCAACAGATGCAATGGCAACCATCAGATCATTACTAGATATCCCTTGCAACGTCTTGAAACACGAATTCTTGGTAGAGCAGCTTCTCATACCCACTTTCTAGGTACCAAAGTTAGAATACGCGTGTGAACTCGTTGGTCTCAGTGATCTTTGGTATCATGACATATACACCTACCTAAGGTTAGGAGTCCTCCCAACTGACATCACCCCAAACCTAAAGCGAACCTTTGTCAAAAGGGCCTTATGATTTGTCATCCTAGGAGAGACCCTCTTCCATAGAAGTATCGATGGAGCCTTGCTACATTGTTTAAAACCTAAGGAGGCCAAAAATGCTCTAATTGAGGTACACAATGGCATGTGCAGTTCGCACTCGAGTGGTATGACCTTGGCTAAGAAGTTGTTGAGAACTAGGTACTACTGGCCGACAATGGAGAGAGAGGCACATGAATTTGTCAGAAGGTGCCTGCAATGCCAACAACATGGAGACCTTATTCATGCACCAGCTTAAGAAATGCATCCCATTGTTACACCTTGGTCCTTTTCACAATGGGGGTTCGATCTCATTGGTAAAATCTCACCTACCTCATCCAATGGCCACAAGTTCATTATCACCGCCACTGAATATTTCACAAAGTGGGTCAAAGCAATTCCCATGACCTACATCATGGGAAAACAAATATCCAGGTTCATCCTGAACTACCTCATTTGCTGATATGGTGTTCCCCAATCCATTATCTTTGATAATGGGACACCCTTCAAAAATTAGGATGTTCGTGATTTGTGTGAAAAAATCAAAATCCAACACCGCTTTTCCACTCCATACTATCCACAAGGCAATGGCCAAGCAGAAGCTACGATTAAAACCATCCTGAAAATCCTCAAGAAAATAGTCAATGACTCCGATCATGACTGGAACCTGTAGCTAAATCCTGCCTTATGGGCCTACCGCACCAGCATCCGCATGCCAACAAGTGCCACCCCATTCTTCTTGGTCTATAGATCAGAAGCCATCCTCCCTATCAAGATCGAGCTCCCGTCACTGAGGATATCACTGCAAAGCTTCATCCTGGATGAGGAATACAGGGTTACAAGACTGAATGAGCTAGAATTACTAGATGAAAGGTGCATGGATGCCTTGAATCATCTACAGGTCTACCAGAATCACCTGAAATAGAGCTACAACAAGAAGATCAGGCAACACACTTTCCAAGTTGGTGACCTTGTGTTAAAAGAAAACCAAAAGAATGTACCAAACTTGGATACAAAAGGAAAGTTTGAGCCCAACTAGCTGGGACCCTTTATCATCACCACAAGTTACAAATTGGGGGCATATTAGCTATCAACACCAAAAGATGAACCTCTGCAGGAGCCCATGAATAGCTCTCACCTCAAAAAGTTTTATGCCTAAGAACTTGCAAGGTATGGAACCAAAAAATACAAAAAATTGGAAAAAGTCTTGAAAAAATGGTTACCTTGATGAAAACCTGGCAAACGAGCATCTTGGCGACAACAAAAAAATCAAAAAATACAAAAAAATCCAAAAAATCCAAAAAGGATTGAAAACAGTAAAGAAACAAATTTGTCCTCTAGTGAAAACCACTTCGGTGGCGCTTTGGACAAATACCTTGGTGAAAACCTGGAAAACAGGCACCAAGTGTAAATAAAGCACCCCCCATCCACCAGGATCTGCATGATTCACTCATTCCATCACATCTCAATAAACCATCCATCCATTCATCCGCTCACATCCATACCATAGCCTGAACTGTTGTCCATATCATATTCCACAATGGTACTACTTCCTGTATTCCTAAGATTAGTTTGTCCTACCTTTATCGAAGTATTCTATCACATCGCACTAGGGGTAGGTTCTCGCATACATTGGATTGGATTCGTGTATATTCTCATAATCTTCTCAAAAGTCACTCGAAAAATGCAAAAACATCCAAATCATTCAAAAGTCCAAAAACATGTCAAAATATCAAAAAATCTTCAAAAAATTTCATCTTTGAGTCTTGTCAGTCTTTCACCTTGTTGAACTATGTCATCTTTGAGCTTGAACATAGGCAAGGTTGATCTTTGATCATCCCTTGAGACATCTAGGTCAGTCCTTTAGCTGTCCGTCGCATTGGCAATCCGTTTGCCCATCTAGTCTACATCTTAAGTCAGCCCTTTAAGCAATAAAAATGGCAATTCGTTTGTGCATCTTATCATTAAGTCAAGACTATTGTCAGTTGAACTAAGTGGTCTCTGTGTGTATAACGTAGGCAAGGCTAATCTATGGATCAGCTCCCGAGACCCCTAAGATAGGTCTTTAAGTTAGTCTATTTTTCATAAACCTTGAAAATACTAGAAACATTGAAAAATATGAAAATACCAAAAACAACCTCAAAATATTTTGAAAACCCAAAATGGTGCATCCATTTCATCTCGCTTTCACCTATGATCGTCTCACTCATAATAAATTCAGTCATCACTTTCACCCTTTGGTGAGTTAGTTAGAAACAAGTCTAGCAGGTTCCAAAGTGAACACCTAATTGTCAGAGTCTTAAACCTAAGTCAGTAAGCAAGGAAGTTGGTCAACTCGGAGTATCAATAGCTTATCACCGAATTAGTCCCACTAAAAACCTGATCACAACATGTTCTAGGATGAAGCTTTCCTGTGATGGACATAAGCATCAGGTACCCCACAGTTGTTAGTCTTGGCTAGTGTTATGAAGAACATTAGCTTGTTTGTTTACTTTATTTGGTCTTTTTGACTTATCTTATGTTGCATTCATTTCAAGGACCTCTCGAGGATGCCTAGATAAAACAAGTTTAGAGAGAAAGAAATGGTGGCAATGATCATTATCTTTTTATCTGTTGTGCTTGTGGGATACACTTGTAAAATAAATTGGTCATATATATTTTGTTTGGTTTGTGGAGATGACGTTTTTGATATCTTGTTGACCACATAGGAAAGCTTGCTTTTCTATGTTTTGGTCTGAGATATTTAGAATGTCTGAACTACATCCTCAATAGAGTATGTATGTTAAAGTGTGAACAAGAATACTCCTATCTAATTGTTGAGTCAAATTCCATCACACTAGGTACCATGCCATCCTAGTCCTTTATACCTCGATGCATCGTACCTATGCGTGTTATCAAACATACTGCAATTGACCCTTTGAAAATCACAATTCCTAGCAATGCAAATCGCCATCACCATCCTAACTAATTCATTAATTCTGTGTTTCTTCTACCTTCTTTCCACACTAACATGGCATCATAATAGTAATCAAAGCATCATCCATGCATACACCCTGCATCCACATGATCATCAGCATTAAAACACATGGCATCATAGCATTATCTTAAGTTACGAAGAATAATATAAAGTTGTTATTCTAAACATCTTAAGACAACACTACATCATACATAATCATTTACGTCCATTATCATTTGCAACCATTACCATTTGCATCCATTACCATCACTAATATGCATTACATCATGAAAACACGAAAAATATACAAAAAAAAATGCATCCATCAAATACATCACATCACATAAGCATAAGAATAGAAACATCTCATAGCATCATACATTTGCATATTATACATCCGCATGTCATACATGTGCATCATACATATCATAAAGGGCAAATAATCTCATATATATCATCAAAAAAATACTGTTATGATACAAATCGGATCAGATGTACATCGAATACATAATACAATAAGGCCAAAATACTGTAGCCCGTATATCAAAAATGAAGCAAATTGTCCTGTGATCAAGAGGGGCATAGGCCCTGCTGGCTGCTGCCCTCCCCATTCTATCTCTCACCATGGGCCTCTATCGGTCACCTCCCTATCTATTGGGAAAATTCTAGCACTTTGCTGCCTGAGGGTACTACTTGTCGGTAATGTTTCTGATAGTACTCGGCCTCTCTGATGGCCTCTCTGTAATCATGAATATCGACTGATCAGCCCTGGGATGAGGATGCTGCACTCTCTAACTATCTTCGCCGGCCTATCGCTTGATCCCTCTCAGATCGTGCCAGGTCTCTCTCCACTATAACTATAGAAAACTGCTATCGAGCCTCATCCCGCTCAGCTGTTAGAGCCTGTACCTGCCCTTGTAGCTGTTGAATCAACACATTGCGATGATCAGGCTATCCCACTGGCTGTCTCGTTGGCTGCCCCACTGGCTGCCCTACTGGCTACTACTGAGGATCTACCCTCGGCTGACCATCCTGTTCCCCTTCTCGGGGAGGTGACTATTGTGCCATGTCCTTGGGAGGTGTTTGATGAGGAGGTGGCCCACCTCATCCTCTACCTCGCCCTCTGCTAGTTGTCCGACCCCTACGTCCGCGTTGTGGGACAACTGTGCTTGGAACTATCAATCTTAGTGGAGGTCTAAACCATGCCCTATAAGTAGGAGTGATCCCCGCATCTATCGGCCCTTGATCATATGGCCATGGTCGAGCCACTAACTACCTAAATGAGGACACCACCTTGACTGCCAGGATGGGCTAGCCCCATGCTATCTCTCTGGTCGTACATGCAAAGATGGCCACATACTAGTCATCAGACCTATCCTGTACCTCCCCGAACTGACGAGCAACCCTGTCCAAAAGATACCTCTCAATCATGGTGTGCTCTTGGCCCTGCATCAATCTATCCTGCTAGGCAAAGAAGAGCTACTAATCATCATCTCACGATGGACCAACTACCATCCACGGTCTCCAGACGAACTCTCTCATCTCATCGAGAACTTGCTGCCAGTTTGGAATACCACCTGCACCACTAAATGAAAAGTGCATCACTGCCCTGCCATACCGCCAAACAAGGGGATCATCTATCTCCAGGAGAACTGGTGTGATATCTAAGTGAAGCACTAGGATCCTCTCCCATGCCTATATGTGTAGTAAGGTACCTCTAGCCCTGATGGACCTGCTATCCAAATAAACAAACTCATGAAGATCCCTATAGAGGGATTCCAGTAATACTGGTCCCCAAGCGAAGCACTCCCTATGGTGAACCATCTGATCCCATGCTAGTTCCCATCCTGGATTGAAGTATCAACCCCGTCGATCAGGTACTACAAGGCCTGAGATGATAGCAGCAATAATCAATCTGTACATGTGCACATGGCCATAGTATATCTCTAAGTCGATCTGGCCGTCACAAAATTCAATCTCATCCAACTCCATAACCCCATAACAAGCCTCTCTGCCAGCATTTGGATCATAGATGACTCGGGTCCCATGAATGGGCAATCAAAGGATGTGCCATACATCCTCGAGAGTGATGGTGGCCTCGCCGGTAGGAAGATGGAAGGAGGAAGTCTCACTATGCCATCGCTCCGCTAGAGCCGTACGCATACCTAAGTGAGCCCGAACGGGAGGGACGTATGCAACATACCAGAGACCAAGGGCACCAAGGTGCTCCTGGACCAACTCATGCATATTCCTTAGTCTACTAAGCACTGGCCATCGGTGCTCCCATGAGTAAAGTACACCAGGCTCCTCCTACATAGGGAAGGCCATCGTGTCAGAAAACAAAAAAAATCATTTGCATCTCATGTTAAAGTTCACCCTAAACTAACAAATGTGGCGCTATTTGTGCATGTGGCCCAGTTTGGAAAGTTACAAATTGCACCGCCACGGTGGAGTTTGACATTTTAATAGTCTCAAAGTGGCCCGTGCGGCGCACTTTGCATATGCGGTCCTACTTAAGGCAAGCCCTAATTTCCTAACTGTGTCGTGTGATGGAGTAGGGGCATGCAATGAAATTTTGGTGAACTAAACCCTAAATTCCAAAGTGGCCCGCGCGGCACACTTCGCATATGCGGTGCAATAGGGGACCGCACGGTTGCAATAAGGCACTTTCCGCGGTGCCATATAGCGCCGCACAATTTGTACAAGACTTTGACCCTATTTAATGCATGTAAAACGATAAATTTGAAGGTTGGATAGGGGTACATACCACGGGTCCTGCACCAGCTAACCACTGGTGCGTCCGAACCCTCTCTGACACATGCTTGAGAAGCTGTTGTTGCGCCATTTCAACCGAGACTCAGAGCTTAGAGTGTCAAATTTTTCAATGTTAGGATTGCAAATGAATTGAAAATGGCCCCTTGAGGTTTATTTAAGCCTAAAAATTAGGGTTTTTTGACCTAATTTGACATTCTAGAGGGGGTTTGGTCCCCCAAACCCGTTTTCGTCCAACCAAGAGTCATTCTACGTCCCTTTTGGCATTTTAATGCATTTTTCTGGCATTCTGGGGCATTTCTGGCCTATTAGACACTTTGTCATCTTTTTCGTGAGATAATCCAAAAAATCAAAATTTTCATCCGATCTTTCGAGGGGGCAATATCCAGCAATATCCTTCTACTGGGGCAGCACTGGGGCATCTGAAAAAATTTAAAAAATCTCGAACCTTTGATCACAACAGTTTATTCTTTGAATCAATGCAACAAGTACATTGCTTCAAAGAGGGACAAAATGTAGACATGGAAAATGTACAAGTTCATTTTGGCACACCTGATTCTGATTACTAACAACGCTTCCTCACATTCTCAGCATTTCATCACATTCTATCTCTTAATTTAATAAATCATTATTTATTGGATTAAGTCTTCCTCTTTCAATGATTAAATTAATCAATTAATTTAATTAACCATTACATCCCTATTTAATTAAATAAATCATTTTATTTAATTAAAATCTCTAAAGTCCTATTAAATTAAATAAATTAAACCTTATTTGATTTAATCTAACATATTCCTTCTTGATTAAATAAATCAAATTCATTTATTTGATAAATCATTTCTTCTCAATTCTTGACCTAAATCAATTCATAAATCTAAGTCTAAATTGTCACATCTCCTAATTCCTCATTAAATTAATCAAATCCTTGATTAAGTTAATCCTTATCACTAAAATCCTCTAGAGAATGCAACTTGCACAATAAATCAATTACTTTGATTTATTTAATTAACTATTTTCCCTCACAAAGCATCAAAAGGGAATATTCCCTCATTTGAACTCAAAAAGGCCAAGTGGATTTGGTCCTTCCAACAAGGCACTCAATGCCTCTTACATTTCCTTGACCTTGAGCCAAGTGACATTAACTTCACTTCTCTTCCCCCTTCAACAAGTCAACTCACCATTTCAAATTCAAATTTATGCACATTGACCAAAATGTGCTCATTCCTCATCCAATCACATGTGGACAAGTGGCACAATGCCATTGGATTATCTTTTGTCCCACATTGCTCAATCTTGCTCACTTCTTCCAAATAGAAGTCTATAAATTGGAGACCTCTCTTCTCAATCTTCATCCACAATGTTCATGCAAAGTTACTCTCTTCAATTGAGAACTAATTTTTCTCATCATATCCAAGTATTCATCATTTGTCACATTTGATACCAAGGTTATGCTCAAATCTCTTTGGAGATTTTACCATTTCTAGATTCACATATCATTGCTACTTAGGAATTGGGAAAGGGCCAATTGCAACACTTCATTGGCACCAATTCCCCTATAAGATCATCATGTTATTAGCTTAATTAGGATTGTTTTCATTGTTATTTGAGTTTTGTTATTTATTTCTTAATTTTAGTTTGAATAGATGGATTTTATAGGGAATCCCTCATATTTACATGCATTTTGATCTAACATCTAACCATGTTTTTCATCTTTGTGCATTTGCAGGTTTAGGGGTTCACAGTATTATTTTTAATGATTGCATGTTTGCATTTCTTTTAAAATCAATTTACTTTGCTTGGTTTATTTTTGTGATCTTATTTGATTATGATTCTCATTTAATCATTCTTATTTTTTTTAGTTTTGTAATCATTCTATTTTATGGTCATACATTCTAGCATGCCTGATGGGACACCACGTCCTTAATTTAACATTTTATTGAGTTTTTAAGCTTGCAAGTTATAATGATTCTTTCAAAGAAGGTCAATGCATTTGACTGACTTATATTGATGCTTCTTAAAGATTTCAATGCATTTATTTATGCACAACGGCACTTTTATAGATTTCAATGCATTTTCTTTTTCATAGTGATGCCTTTGTTGTAACTTGATGTTTTTTCTTTTCTATGACATGTTTGCTTCTTTGTTTATGTCTATGATTTTTTACAATGATTCTTTTGGTTGTGGTTCGACACATTGCCAAAATTCAACACTTTTGTTACAACGATGCATTTATAGAGAGTTGATGCTTTTGACTAGTAATTAACGTGTTTGATTTGTCAAGTTTTATAATTCATTTCAAAGATTTCCAGTTTAATTAATCTTAATGTGCACTTATTTTCCAGAGTTTTCTAACATATATGTAGCATGTGGCATATGTTGGGAAAACTATTAGTTAAAAAACTGTTAACAATTGGTTTTGTAGGGTTTGGATTAATTTAGAATTTCACATTTCATTTTGAGCACTCGAATTTACCACAACTTGAACATTTAAATTTGGTGCATTAAAACTTATTCCACATTTCATTTGGGATTAAAACGAATCCATAACTATCATTTTTTTATTTGGGCAATTAAAATAAACAACAATTTGAACATTTTGATTTGGGTTTAAATCTAAACAAGACAAACTTCATTTTGAATTCTAGATAAAATTGAACTCACATTTGAATTTGGGTACCTTAAAATCAATTATATGTTGTGTCTAGAGTGAACTAGTGGTTGTGTGTGCTCTTTCCTTATACCTCTTGCGATCTTGGAAATCAAAAGAACCATTATTTTACAAAAAAAAATTACATTTGAGGTGTGGTTGTTTGTATATGCTCTCCTCTTGTGACTCCTAAGAATGATATTGGGGATCAAAAACAATTAAATTTTCATTTATTTCAAGTAGGAGACCTACTTATGGATTCCATCACCTCGAAAGCACAATTATTTTTCAATTTGTTTTGTACATTTGAGGTGTGGTTGTCTATGTATGCTCTCCCCTTGTGACTCCTAAGAATGATCTTGGGGATCAGAAACAATGAAATTTTTATTTATTTCAAGTAGGAGACCTACCTAGAGATTTCCTCACCTCAAGGTTGAATCTTAACCATGTGTTTAGGCACAGTATAAAAAAGAGGGGAGAATAAAAGTTGTACCCTAAGGTGTGACCAACGTCCTATAAGCCAAGCCTGGAGATCCTTAGTCTATTGAGACTTATATAATGAAAAGGAGGTAGGATACCCCTCTCGACTTAGGCATCCCTAGATGGGTCCACTATTCACTGATTTATCTATTATGAACCTTGTTAACTAGTGGCTTTTAATACATTTTGGCCATCATTTTATACTAGTGTAGGTACAGTATCATGCATGAATTTACTCACCATGTATTGTCCCTTGTTGAGGTGATTGATATTCCTTGATTAGGACCTTTTCCTTTTTAAGGTGAGAGGTGAAAAGGTGGTGCATGACCTTCATATATCTATTCACCCATTCATTGGATGGTATAAATTCAACATTGTGGGCCCACTATAAGTTGATAAACTCGATCTACCACTAATCTAGGTTGTGTATCTATGGTGTGTATTCATTGGTAAACTACCTATGACACCAATTAGCGTGATACTATTGAAGAAGACATGGGTAAGTGCACCAAGATGGTTCCCAAAAAGGGGACTTAAGTGGACACCTTTTTTATGAAATCAGGAAATACTGACCTTGGACATGAAATTGAGGATAGTTACACTCAAAATTTTGAGATGGAACAAAAAGAGGGTCAAAGTGCTCTAAGTTTACTTTCTAAACTACTAATTTATTTTTAAAATGGTTGAGATTAAGGGGTTCAAATGAGGGAAATATACAAATTGGTGTTGTTTTTGTCAGAAAAACATAACATAGCAACTCTTGTATGACCCTAGCACGGTGTACTTTTTTTTAGTATTTTTAAAATCACTATGGTCAGAAGTTAGCTAATAGTATGTAGTTGATGCATGATTTTTTTGATAATTTTTTAATAATTTTTCAAGTGGACACTTCTTGAAAAACATAATTTTGGTCGTGCTACCCCAACAAATTTTGGAAAATAATTGATTTTTTTTTCAAATTTGTAGAATGGAGTCTAGTTTCTAAAAATGTAATATATTTGAAATTATGATGAGTGGTAATTTATAATGAAAAAACACCAAACACTACTTTTTGGAAAAAAAGAGACATACAAACAAAATAAATTATGGATGAAAGGCTTAACAATGTTTGAAAGTGAAAAAAATTAAATTGTTGGATAGCTAAGAGAGAACGTAACATTACCTAGATGTTTGATTTGTTTGATATTGAACCATGTGCAATCCTGAAGGTGAGCACAAACTCAATTATGTGAAATATTGTAGAATTTGAAAAAAAACGTCTCTAGTCGTTGGGAATGGCCTCAAAGCCTTAGGATTGGTATTTGGAAAATACCAATCCTAAGGCTTTGGGATTCCTAAAGCAAGATATAATGCGCTTGTGTTATATCTCAGTTTTGACATGGTTTTTTGTGTCTACGGGAAACATGTCAACCAAGACATAACACAGGCATATTATCATGTGCTCGCATTATGTCTTCCTTTATGTTAAATATCACTCTATTGAATATATGCTGATATATTTGTATGTTTTTATGTATGCATGTATGCATTCTTGTATGTATGTATGCATGTATGTAATAATTCATGTATATTGTATGTATGCCTATATGAATGTAAGATTGTATCGACACATGTATGTATGTATGCTTGTATGGATGTAGGATTGTATGTACATATGTATTATTCTTGTATGCATGTAAGTACATATGTATTTACGCATGTCTTCAAAGGGAGGGATAATTTTAAGAGAGAGAGTTTGGAGAGAGGGAGTGGTATATAAGGGGTTGGAGTGAGAGGGCCTTAGCTATGTAGGGTGGGAGGGATAGAGGGAGGGAGAGAGAGAGAGAGGGGGGATGGGAGAGAGATAATTGAGAGAGAGGGAGAGAGAGCGGATAGTGAGACCAAGAGAAAGAGAGAGTTATGTAGGTAGGGTGCCAAAGGGAGAGACTTGGAAGTGTGAGGGGGGGTGAGAGGGAGAGACTTGAGAGATAGGTAGTGAGAGGGAGTGAGAGAGAGAGGGAGTGTGAGTGAGAGACTTGAGAGAGGGAGAGGGTGTGTGAGGGAGTGACTTGATAGAGGTAGAGAAAGAGGGTGGTGGAGTGAGAGGGACTTATCTAGGTAGGGTGGGAGGGATAGATAGAGAGAGGGGAGAGAGAGAGAGTTACCTAGGTAGGTTGATAGAGGGAGAGATCTAAGAGAGAGGGGGTGGGAGGGAGAGACACGAGAGAAAGGGAGAGAGAGGGAGTGGGAGGGACATAGAGAGAGAGATGGATAGAGGGAGCGAGAGAGGGTGGTAGGGATTGATTGAATGAGAAGTATGTAGAAAGAAGGAGAGGGTAGATAGAAACAATTAGTGAGGGTAGGAGAGAGGGAGGGAGGGAGAGGTGAGATGTATATATAGAGAGAAACTGATAGGGGTTGAGGGTATAGGGTTGAGGGATTAGGGTGGAGGACCTATAGCTTTGATGGTTTCTAGGGTATTAAGGTTTAAGGGTTGAGGATTGAGGGATTAGGGTTGATGGTCAAAGGTATAGGGTAGAAGGTTTAAGGGTTTAGGGTTGAAAGGTTTAGGGTTAAGGGTTTAGAGTTGAGGGTAGAGGGTTTGAATATAGGCTTGAGGGTATATGGTTGAAGGATTATGTTAAGGGTCCAATGTAAAGGGTAGAGGGTATAGGGGTTGAGGGTTTAGGTTTTAAGGATTGAGGGTTGAGGGATTAACGGTTGAGGGTTGATAATTGAGGGTTGAGGGTTTAATGTAGAGGGTAGAGGGTTTAAGGTTGAGGGTTGAGGGTTGAGGGTTGAGGGTTGAGGGTTGAGGGTTTACGGTTGAGGGTAGAGGATTGAGAGTATAGGCTATAGGGTCAAGGGATTAGGGTTTAGGGTCCAATGTATAGGGTAGAGGTTATAGGGGTTGAGGAATTAGGGTTTAAGGGTTGAGGGTTGAGGGTAGATGGTTGAGGGTTTAAGGGTTGAGGGGTTAAGGGTTGAGATTTTAGGATTAGGGTAGATATTTTTCTTGGATTTAAGGGTGTAAGGGTTGAGGGATTAGGGTTTAGGGTAGAGGGTTAAGGGTTGAGGGTTGAAGGTAGAGGGTAGAGGTTAGAGGGTAGAGGTTAGAGGGTAGAGGGTAGAGGGTTTAAGAATTTAGGGTTTAAGGGTTGAGGGTTTAGGGTTGAGTGTTTAAGGGTTTAAGGGTTTAGGGTTTAGGGTTGATGGATTAGGGTAGAGAGGGAGAGATGGACCGATAAAGAGAAAGAGAGAAGAGGAGGGATGGACATAAATATACGAGGGTTGAGGATCCAATGTATAGGGTAGAGGGTATAGGGGTTGACGACCTGTAGGGTTGAGAGATTAGGGTATTGGTTTGAGGGTATAGGGTTGAGGGATTCGGGTTGAGGGTACATATGGTTGAAGGATTGGGGTTAAGAGTCCAATGCATAGGGTAGAGGGTATCAAGGTTGATGGTTTAGGGTTTGAGGGTTGAGTATTGAGGGATTAAGGGTTGAGGGTTTAAGGGTTGAGGGTTTAGGTTTGAGGGTAGAGGATTGAGGGTATAGGGTTAGGGGATTAGGGTTGAGGGTCCCATGTATAGGGTAGAGGGTATAAAGGTTGAGGGATTAGTGTTTAAGGGTTGAGGGATTAAGGGTCAAGAGGGTTAAGGGATTAGGGTAGAGAGTTTACTAAGTGGATTTAAGGGTTTAAGGGTTGGCAGATTAGGTTTGAGGGTAGAGGGTAGAGGATTGAGGGTAGAGGGTAGAGGGTTTGAGGGTTTAGGTTTTAAGGGTTGAGGGTTTAAGGTTGAGTGTTTAAGGGTTTATAGGGTAGAGGGTAGAGGGTAGAGGGTTTAAGGTTGAGGGTATAGGGTTAGGGGATTAGGTTTGAGGGTCCCATGTATAGGGTAGATGGTATAAGGGTTGAGGGAATAGTGTTTAAGGGTTAAGGGATTAAGGGTCAAGAGGGTTGAGGTATTAGGGTAGAGAGTTTACTAAGTGGGTTTAAGGGTTAGGGGTTGAGGGATCAGGGTAGAGGGTAGAGGGTAGAGGATTGAGGGTAGAGGGTAGAGGGTTTAAGGGTATAGGGTTTAAGGGTTGAGGGTTTAGGGTTTAGGGTTGAGTTTTTAAGGGTTTATAGGGTACATGGTTGAGGGTAGAGGGTTTAAGGTTGAGGATAGAGGATTGAGGGTATAGGGTTAGGGGATTAGGGATGAGGGTCCAATGTATAGGGTAGAGGGTATAGGGGTTGAGGGAATAGTGTTTAAGGGTTGAGGGATTAAGAGGATATAGGGGTTGAGGGATTGGGGTTTAAGGGTTGAGGGTTGACGGTTGAGGGATTAAGAGGGTATAGGGGTTGAGGGATTAGGATTTAAGGGTTGAGGGTTGAGGGTTGAGGGATTAAGAGGGTATATAGGTTGATGGATTAGGGTTTAAGGGTTGAGGAATGAGGGATTAAGAGGGTATAGGGGTTGATGGATTACGGTTTAAGGGTTGAGGGTTGAGGGTTGAGGGATTAAGAGGGTGTAGGGGCTGAGGGATTAGGGTTTAAGGTTAAGGGTTGAGGGTTGAGGGTTGAGGGATTAAGAGGGTTGAGGGGTTGAGAGATTAGGGTTTAAGGGTTTAGGGTTGAGGGATTAAGAGGGTATAGGGGTTGAGGGATTAGGGTTTAAGGGTTGAGGGTTGAGGTTTGAGGGATTAAGAGGGTATGGGGAGTTGAGGATTAGGGTTTAGGGTTGAGGGTTGAGGGATTAAGAGGGTATAGGGGTTGAGGGTTGAGGGTTGAGGGTTGAGGGTTGAGGGTTGAGGGTTGATGGTTGAGGATTGAGGTATTAAGAGGGTATAGGAGTTGAGGGATTAGGGTTTAAGAGTTGAGGGTTAAGGGTTGAGGGATTAATAGGGTATAGGGGTTGAGGGATTAGGGTTTAAGGGTTGATGGTTGAGGGATTAAGAGAATATAGGGGTTGAGAGATTAGGGTTTAAGGGTTGAGGGTTGAGGGTTGAGGGATTAAGAGGGTATAGGGGTTGAGGGATTAGAGTTTAATGGTTGAGAGTTGAGGGTTTAAGAGGGTATAGGGGTTGAGGGATTAGGGTTTAAGGGTTGAGGGTTGAGGGATTAAGAGGGTATAGGGGCTGAGGGATTAGGGTTTAAAGGTTGAGGGTTGAGGGATTAAGAGGGTATAGGGGTTGAGGGATTAGGGTTTAAGGGTTTAGGGTTGAGGGATTAAGAGGTATTGGGGTAGAGGGATTAGGGTTTAAGGGTTGAGGGTTGAGGATTGAGGGTTGAGGGTTGAGGGTTGAGGGTTGAGGGGTTGAGGGATTAGGGCTTAAGTTGAGAGTTGAGGGATTAAGAGGGTATAGGGGTTGATGGATTAGGGTTTAAGGGTTGAGGGTTGAGGGATTAAGAGGGTATAGGGGTTGATGGATTAGGGTTTAAGGATTGATGGTTGAGGGTTGAGGATTAAGAGGGTATAGGAGTTGAGGGATTATGGTTTAAGGGTTGAGGGTTGAGGGTTCAGGGATTAAGAGGGTATAGGGGTTGAGGGATTAGGGTTTAAGGTTTGAGGGTTGAGGATTGAGGGATTAAGAGGGTATAGAGGTTGAGGGATAATATTTTAAGGGTTGAGAGTTAAGGGTTGAGGGATTAGGGTTTAAGGGTTGAGGGTTGAGGGTTGAGGGATTAAGAGGGTATATGGGTTGAGGAATTAGGGTTTAAGAGTTGAGGGTTTAGGGTTGAAGGATTAAGAGGGTATAGGGGTTGAGGGATTAGGGTTTAAGGGTTGAGGGATTAAGAGGGTATAGGGGTTGAGGGATTAACCATTAACCCTTAAACCCTTAACTATTAACCCTCTACCCTCTATCTCTCTCCCACTCCCCCTCTCTCTCAAATCTCTCCCTCCTACCCCCTCTCCCTCTTTCTCCCCCTCTCTTTCTCTTTCTAACCCTCTCTCTCTCTCCCACTCTCCATCTCCCTCCCACTCTCCCTCTCTCCTACTCTTCCTCTCCCTTCCACTCTCCCTCTCTCCCACTCTCCAAATCTCTCACACTCTCTCTTTCTCCCACTCTCCTCCTCTATCCCTCCTCCCTCCCTCTCTATCACGCCATCTCTCCATCCCTTATCCCACTCCCCTCTTTATCCCACTCTACCCCTCTCTCCCTCCCTCTCTATCTCCATCTCTCTCACTCTCTCTCTCACTCCCTCTCCTCCCACTCTCTCCATCTCTCCCTCTCTCTCTCTCTCCCCCCCTCTATCCCACTCTCTCTTTCTCCCACTCTCTCTCTCAACCCTAAACTCTCTACCCTTAAACTGTAAAACCTTAACCCTATACCCTCTATCTCTCTCCCACTCACTCCCTCTCTCTAAAATGTCTCCCTTCTACCCCCTCTCCCTCTCTTAGGTTTTTCTCTCTTTGTTCAATCATTCCCACTCTCTCTTTCTCCCACTTTGCCTCTCCCTCCCTCCCTCCCTCTCTCTCCCTCTCTCTCCTTCTTTCACCCCCTCTCTCACTCTCTCCCACTATCCCTCTCCCTCCCACTCTCCCTCTCTCTCACTCTCTTTCTCCCACTCTCTCTTTCTCCCACTCTCTTTCTCCCACTCTTCCCCTCTCTCCCTCGCTCTCTATCTTCATCTCTCCCTCTCTCTCCCACTCTCTCCTAGTCTCTCTCTCAAACCTACACCCTCTACCCTTAAACCCTTAATCCTCTACCCTTAACCCTAAGCCCTTAAACCCTAAAACCCTTAAACCCTCAACCCACCTCCCTCTCTACTATATATCTCTCCTCTCCCTCCCTCTATCTCTCTCTTACACATACACACACACACTCACTGCTATCTCCTCTACTATAAGGGTACAAGGAGAGATATAAAATTAGGGCAGAGAGTATAAACAAAGAGAGAAAATAAATCTATTATAGAAACATCTTTCACATAACGTGAGCGTGTTTTGAAGAAGTAGAGATATGAACATTTTAGCAAGAAATAATAAGCTCGCATTATAATGCGAGAACGCTATTTCTTGCACTAAAAATGATAAAAAATCTCAATATACTCATGATCTCAAGGCCCACATTCTACATATTCTCCTAGTTCTGCACATGTGACAACAAAAGGTTGCTTTGTGATGATGCTTTGAAGTGTGCATGCATTTTTTTCACATTCCACCACCTTTGCATGAAATAGCAGATTTTGCACACCGAAAGACATATAGTATCAATTCAAGTCTAAATTCCATTCAAAAGTGATATACAATTGAAGTTTGGAGGGGAACAAGATTTTGAAAAAGTTAAATTGTTGAGGAATTTGAAGAAAGAAGAATCAAAGGTTACATAATTGGGTTGAAATACTCAATTTGAAGCTCTATTTTTTTAGGTATGTGAAGTCTTTATACATTTTATTTTAGTCTATTATGGCTTGCTTTCATTTTCGTTATTTTTCATATTCCATTTTGATCATTGTTTGTTTGTCATTATAACCTTATGTTGTCAATGCACATTTTAAATTACACAATTATATACACTTTCCAATTACATTTTTAAACTTAATGCAGAGCATCTACCAGGATCCACAAATCATCAAGGGTACTTATGAGCCTAACTTAAATTGGAGAAGATCAACCAACAAACTCAATCATATTTTCATCAAAATCCTTCAATTTCACTTGATTTCATATTTCCACAAAACATTAGAATTTGGATCCAACTCTTTGTCAGACTGAAAAATAGATTAACCACCATAAAATTGATTGTAACATAGCACAAACCTGATTATAAATTCAGAACCATTCAATTCCTTCATGATTCACTAATTCACTCTTCAATGCAACTTACATGGAAAAATAACAACAAATCATGGATCCTTACAACCAACAAACTATTAAGCAGACATCCAAGACACTGTAATCAACATGTTATTTATTGAAATAAGCCAAATAAACATTCAAAAACTACTGATCCATTAGGCTCTCTAATTCTTGCACCTATAACATCATTTTGCACAAGCAGCCAATTTTGCTCAAAATAACAAATTCCACAAGTTAGCCTTTCTAACTTCTACCAAGAATTGATACATATTTTCCAAAATATTTTAAATAGTTTCCAAACATAAACAATCAACCGTTTCACTGTAACACAACTCAACATAAAATCAACCAACAACAACAATTCACAATTAACAATTCATAAAATTCTTCACTTTCACCAATTAAACAGTCATCCTTGTAGCATAGCTAACTCACTCAACCGAGCATATATTTTAGAGAAGGTATTCTCAAACCAAGACCCGAACCTTCTCAAATTCCCAATATGGCACACAATAATTATCAACAAGCCACAATAGGCTTCTTTGTTACAACTTCATCAAAATTGGATTTCTACACCAACTAGGCCTCAAATTAGGCCTCTTTTACAAAGGACCTTATCTTAAATCCTTTTCCAAAACACAAAAATACATTGTGCAATAGTATATATGTTATCAAACCAAGGATTCCACCATTTGTTTCAGAAAATCACTTACCAAAGTGTCAAATCACAAAACCCTCCTTTTTACCCAAGAAACTAGGGGTATCTTGAAAAACACTCATCCAACCCTCACACAATATTATGAATACTTCATACAGGTCTAAAATTTCCTAAAAAAACCCAATTCAACAAGAAACCATGTTTCCCCAACACAAAAAACACTTTAGCATATCAAAACCACTCAAAATTTCACTCTAGGGCTTCATGCCCAACACCCTTTTAGACCTCCCCTACACACAAAGAGAATTCCCTCACCTATTTATTGATGATGTAGACCAATTCCATCAATTACATTAATCACACTAAGTGGAATCGGCCAATTTAAACATTCAATGATGCTCTTGCACCATGTATGCTTCCACATTTTGTATACACCCACACACACACACATATAAATACATACATATATATATATATATATATATATATATATATATATATATATGACGTAAGTTTTAAGGAAGTAAAATAAAACATCATTTATCAATCATTTATTATGGATGTGCATAACACATGGCTTGTCCATGCTTCCATTTTGAGCCTATATTTCAATCATGGCATGCCATATTACCACATCTCTTTAAGGAATTCCATTGAAAAATATCATATGACCTTTGTCTATGCTAGAAATACTCTTCTACATGATGATTGTAAGTATTCTTTATGAAGCCTTGAATGACATATATTTTGATTTATTTGAATGGATACATTTTTTAGGAACTAATATTCATCTCATTACCATGGTATAGGTAAAATTATCCACCATGTTGAAGAAACGAACAAGGAAGAAACTAACAAACAAAGAGTATGAAACCTTCAAACAAAAGGAGAGAGATCGGGTGTCAGCATATCGTGAAAATAAGAAATTGGAAACGATTGATGAAAACAAGACAATTGAAGAGGAACCTCAACCATCAAAAAGATAAAAGGAATTGGTAGCACAAAAGGTATGAATGCGAAAGCATCGTTGTAAGAAAAATTTGGTTACCATAGTTGGAGACACCCTCTACAACAAGTGAATATGAAGGGACACCATTAAGCACAAGAAACCATGGAGGGACACCATCTACCACAAGTGAATATGGAGGGACACCATCTATAACAAGTGAATATTGAGGGACACCATCTATTGCAAGTGAATGTTGTTGGAAACCATCCAACACATCTCAAGTGGAGAGTACATAATCACTTGAATTTGATGAAGAAGGTATGCCATCATCCCCACATTAACCTCAATGTATGTTTTCTACTCCACCTTCGATGAGAGGTACACAATCTATCCCACCTCAATTAAATATTGATGAAATTATTAATGTTGAGATGTATATACCTAGGAGAACACCACTTGGAATATTGCGTAGAAATCCAAAGTATTTGATCAATATTGATGAGGATATTTTTCAGCACATGGAAGGTAAGATTTCAATACAAACTTGCAGAAGATATGCTGATAAGATTTGGAAATTCTTCTTTGAAATTCTAAATGAGACTACAAGATGTCAACTATTTGTTGAAATGATGTGCAGTGTAAAGTATAGAAACATCATGAAGACTCTTGGGTTGAGAACATTGAATGCATCAAGTGAAAACACTATTGTGAAGAATCTAATGGATGCTTATGAGAGTGTGGGTAGGACCTCACATTCAAATGATACTAATGTCACCCAACATGTCATTATATCGACTTTGGTAAGCCATCAAACAAAGAGAGCTCATCTCATTAAAAAGATGAGTGAACAAATGAGAATTAGTAGAATTTTTTATCAAGAGCCATTCAAAGGCAACAAAGAATTGAGGGCATTGATTCAAATGAAATATGGACATTCTTGAGGAGATTGCCAAAAAAGATAAAGAAGTTGTTGAAGACTTGACAACACTAATTGAAGAGTATTGGAAGAATAACACAAGGCCATCTCTGAATCAAAGGGATGTGGTAAGAAGGAGAATTGATAGTCGAAACCGTGAGCCACGTCCAAAGCATTTTTTAGATATGACTCAAACCCAATTTTTTTGTAAATTTCAAAATGATTATCCTCAAATTAGTATTTATCAAAGATTTTTTGAAATTCTTAAACCTTTTTATGTCAAGATAAATAACACATGCACTACTTGTTGTTGTAGACTACATATTGAATTCTCTAACAATTATGATGTTTATCATTCTATATGTTTAGATTTACATACTAACAATGTTTTGTAGGATTGTGGCATAGAAGCCCCGCCAAAATCATCAATAGAGTTCTTATAAAAAAAATTATGTGAAATTGAGGATGGCCAAATATTCTACAAGACAACATGCTTGGATGGTTCATGCGAGTGTTGCGGTGGCTTCTAGCATATGCCAATATGTCAACATATGGAAAGCACAGATGAGGTGGGACAAAAACTAATAGAGTTTGGGAAGTATAAAACAATGAAATATGCTACAAAAGATGGGTCTCAAGCAAAAAGGTTTGATTTGGTTATTGAGAAGATTTCAATGTATCATTTTATGTCCATGTTTTGTGACAATATACTATCTGAGTATGTAATGCATACCCATAGAGCTCGATGGTTGGACATGTAATTCAAGCTATGCAAGGACACCTTTCTAGTTGGAAGCATAGTAAATTAGTGATTGATTTTGCAGAGAACTACACTCTACAACCACAACATGAGGTGCAATCATAGTATTACAACTCCACACAGGTTTTGATATTTGTGCACATAGCATTCATTCATGCATCTAATAGTATAGAGGACCAAAGGAAGATATTGAGGGAGTACCACTTTTACATTAGTGATGATCACACACATTCTCCAGAGTTCATGCAAGGTTGCTTCGAGATGTTCTATAGTGGTTTGGCTAAAAGGGGCATAGCATATGGTTGGCATATAATATGGTTGGATAATTGTGTAGCATAGTTCAAGAACTCACGTATGTTCTACTGGTTGTGCATGATGCATGTCATTATAGGTGTTCAACATATGTGGAAATTTTTTGAGGTTGGGAATATAGAGGGGGAGCATGATGGTGTAGGAGCATTAGCATGAGAAGAGTTAAAGTATAAAGATAGTGCAAAGTTGATAGATACAAGATCAATCATCAAGTGGTGTAATTCTTGGATGGGTCTAGGTAATGAAGGTACGTCTTTAGTTCATAGATTTTTTTGGTTGATGGATGATACTAGCATTGCACCATATGAGGACTATTGTACACTAACAAGATCGAGTGAGCTACACTCTTTCCTTAGCTCAAATGCAGGTTGATGGAGTATTGATACACGAAATATGGCATGATTTTTTCTTCATGTACAATGCAAGACTAGAATGATTGTGAGTTAGGGGAGTGGGTTGACATATGGTCTACAAGTTATTTTATCCCACTTCACATGTATCGCCCTCCGAGGTGTTGAAACTAACACACATGGAATCATCAATTGACTTTGACCATGTATCAGATCTAGTTCAACTAGGTGATACATCTACTTGCTTAGTTGTTGAAATTCCATATGTTATCTTACTTTGTAATGTATTCATAATGTTGACTAATTTCAAGAGATTTGTTGTACATATCAATGCAGGGCATGTTTATGTAGTTATTGTAGATGAAGAGAATGAAAAGGGAATAGACTATTACTTGTGTCATTGTGTTGAGGCCAAAAATAAATTGGAGGCCAAGGTTATAGATGAAGAAAACATCAAATATCCTACAGGCTTAGTTGTGGTTACTAGAACCTAGCTTAGAAAGTACCCACATAAGGGTGTTAAACATTGGTTGTTTCAGGACTTTCACATGCATCGTAAGATTCTTCATTATTCGAACCTTGTCATGGCATCCAATGTTCATTTGACCAAATATGGGGGTAGACCTTTGAACAAGACCTTGTGGAACGTCCATGAGTCTGACCATGAGGCAATACTTGACACAATAAAGAGTAGAGCAGACCTAGATGGTTCCTTGGATTAATTTGTAAGTATATGCAAATCGGTTCTTATTAATTTTATACTTGTATGCAGATTAATTTGTTTGATGCCAATACTATAATCTTCTTTTACTTTGCCTATTTTTAAGTAACCTGCTAAACATTGATTGGTGTCCCCTTGCAAAAAATGCAGATTTATGAGCCATCCAAGAGAATCTCAGCCATAAAAGCAATGCAACATCCTTATTTTGATGATCTTGACAAATCTCATTTATGATTTTAAGTCATTAAAAAAGTGTGTGCGAAGCTTGGTGAGGTAATTTCAAGTTATTCATTTGAAGTTAACCTTATCATGAGCACCTATGATGTAGACATTATAAGAGCATCTCAAATTTTAATATATTCTATTCATGAGAGGTGTTGTGTGCAATAGGTACCTTGGACCTTCCAGTGAAGATGTATGACTAGGAGTGACTAAATTGAGAGACTTCCATGCCTATCTGTAAGTGCCTTCCATCTATTTTCATTCCATTTCCATTTTGGATGCTCTTTCTTTTTCTTGTTTTAATTTGCGTATTTGTAAGTAAACTACTAAAATTTGATTGGTCTCTCCTTGTAGAAAATGCTGATTTATGAGCCATCAAAGAACATCCTTATTTTGATGATCTTGAGAAATATCAATTCTGATTTTAAGCCATTATAAAAGAGAATGTGAAGCTTTGCGAGGGAATCTCAAGTTACTCATTTGAAGTTAAACTCATAATGAACACCTATGATGCAGACATTATAAGAGAATCTCGAATGTATGAGTGAAATTGTACAAGATTTATGAGAACAAAATACTTAAGGAATTGTAATGAGATTTACTTGTAATGAGATTTATTGAAATAATGAAATTTGGTGTAGGGGCACTAAGTTTATTGAGCAAATTTGGTTCATGGGAGTCTTAAGTTAGTTTTGTGTTTTGAGTTTTATTAATTGAATAAGGTCATATTAGACCAATTTATAATGTAATAAGTCATGTTAGTTGGTTTTGGGGTCACTTTGGAGCTCATGTTGCATATTTGTCAAAATGATGTAAAATTGAAAAAAATGAGAAGTTGTCAATGTGAAAAAAGTGCAAAAAATGTAAACTTGAAGTGATTCTGATAGCAATATAGGGATACAATCAACTCACTTCCATAATAGAAAAGGATTCCAACCTCCTTCCTTCCCTCAAAACTTAATCTTGGCTTATTTTCAAATTTTCATCTAGTCATAAGACTCTTTTGGATAAGATCTCACAAAACAAGCAACCCCCCTTAATTCTTGCTATCACACGCAAACCACCAATGGGAATCATTAACCAGTCTTCCAAACCACCAATTCATCTAATTTTACGGTGTGATAATCCTTCTAACATAAAAAACAACAAAACCCTCTTCATTCAAAAGTTAGGCAAGGGTTTATTGACATACAAACTGACCCTCTTAAGACACCTTAGTAAAACAACATACCTAAAAGATTCTCTTAAAATAGGGTGTACAGGCTGACCCTTAGTAATTGACTTCTAAAATGCACAAAATCACTTGCAATCCAACCAAATGAAAACTAAAATGGAGTTAAGTCTATTTCACACCGAATTCCATCGAAAAGAGACCACAATAGCTCTGAGCTACATTCAACTAGCTCGATCCCTTAAGGGTCCAAAGTGCAAAAAGGAAACAATATTTGACAAGGTATTACTTAGAAATTGTGGCACTTAAAAGATCTTTGTCTGAACCTATGAGATCATGTTGGGCCCCTCTATAATAATCTCTCTCATTTTTTGTTATCTCAAAGTGGTTTTCCCGTGGTGTCTAGTTTTCACTTGATGGAAAAAGTGTCAAATGCAAACAGTGCAAAGTTGCAAAGTGGTGCAACTTTGGTTTTGCATCTTGTGTGACCAAATGGAATTTTCCAATGTGTCTGAATAGGTATTTTTATGCTAGGCATGGTCCTCTTTCACACCCAAACAAACGAAATTGCTCTGAGCTACATTCAACCGAATCGATCCCTTAAGGGTCCAAAGTGCAAAATGGTTGCAAACTTTAGCATGTTGTTACTCGAATACTGTGATGCTTAGAAATTTCTCATCTAATCCTATGGGATCATGTTGGGCCCTTCTAGAATAACCTCTCTCATTTTTTTTTATCTCAAAGAAATTTTCCCATGGTGGAGAGTTTTCACTTGGGGAAAAAGTTATCAAATGCAAGTAAGTGGAAAGTTACAAAGTGGTGCAACTTTCATTCTGAAGCTCGTGTGACCAAAAAGACTATTCCAACACATCCAAATAGGTATTTTTATGCTAGGAATGGTCCTCTTTTGTACCCAAACATGCAGAATTTCACCGAGCTATTTTCAACCAGATCAATCCCTTGAGGGTCCAAAGTGCAAAATGGCTGCAAAGTTCAGCATGTTCTTACTTGAATACCATGATTCTTAGAAACTTCTCTTCTGATCCAATGGGATTGAATTGGGCCTATCTACAATAACCTCTCTCAATTTTTTCTATCTCGGAGGCATTTTCCCATGGTGGTGAGTTTTCATTTGGGGAAAAAGTTGTCAAATGCAAGTAGTTGAAAGTTCCAAAGCGGTGCAAATTTCATTTTGCAGCTCATGTGACCCAATGGACTATTCCAAGACATTCAAATAGGTATGTTTATGCTAGGCTTGGTCCTATTTCACACCCAAACACATGCAATCGCTTCTTGCTACATTCAACTAGATCGATCCCTTAAGGGTCCAAAGTGCAAAATGGCTGCAAAATTTAGCATGCTATTACTCGGATACCATGATGCTTAGAAACTTCTCATCTAATCTTATGGGATTGTGTTGGGCCCCATTACAATAACCTCTCTCAGTTTTTTCTATCTCGGAGGAATTTTCCCGTGGTGAAGATTTTTCACTTGGGGAAAAGTTATCAAATGGAAGTAGTTGAAAGTTGCAAAGTGGTGCAACTTTCATTCTGCAGCTTGTGTGATCAAATAGAATATTCCAATGCATCTAAATATGTATGTTTACACTAATCTTTTGCATAAAAATATACGAAATCACTCTGAGCTATGTTCAACCGAATCGATCCCTTAAGGGTCCAAAGTGCAAAAGGGAAGCATTCTTTGAAGGGCTATTACTTAGAAAATGTGATTCTTATGAAATATTTTTCCAAGCCTACAAGATCATGTTGGTCCCCTCTACAATAATCTCTCTCAGTTTTCATTATATCGAATTCTTTTTCCTGTGGTGTCTAGTTTTCACTTGATGGAAAAAGTGTTAAATGCAAGCAGTGTAAAGTTGCAAAGTGGTGCAACTTTTGTTTTGCAATTTGTGTGATCAAATAAATTGCTCCAACACATCCCAATAGGTATGTTTACACTAGGAATGGTCCTCTTTCGCACCCAAACACATGAAATTTCTTTGAGCTATGTTCAACCGGTTTGATCCCTTATGATGGCATGGAAAACAATCGAAAAGAGAAACATACCATGATGGTTGAGAAGTCTGAGTTTTCCACACAAAAAGTGTATGATCATTGAAAAATCAAATTTAGTTGTTGTTGAAGAGTTTGAAGGAGAATATCAATCAAATATCTATGTTTCTTTATTAATTTATGTGCATTTTCTTCATTTCCAGCCTATGTATGGGTCTATACAACAGGAGTTTTCTCATACAAGGGTTTGAGTGTAATATGTTGAAATAGGCCATTCCACCTATTGTTCAAATTGTGTCTTTGTGCAATGGGCCTAATGTAAGTAGGATAGGGAGTAGGTATAAGAAAATATCATTGGTAAAGGCATTGGAAGAGATTAGTAATGTTGCCCCTATTGAAAATTCATAATTTAGGCCTTAAAAGCAAGGCTAGAAGAGGTGAAAAGAATAAATTGCTTGAGAATAAGTTATAATAGGTCGGAAATAGAGTGAGTTTGTGGAGTTTTATGTGTTCAAAATTTCTACAAGAATAGGGGAGGTCAAAATTATGTTATGGCATGATGCCCTAGTTGGGAAAAGAGGGGTTTTCAATGAAAAAGAGAGGTTTGAGGGAGTAAAAGTGGATAAAGTTAGGGGGCAGCATAATTTGGTGGTCAATTAAGTTTGTGTAGGTAGAATGAAGAGTGTTAGAAGAGGTTTTGAGGTTGTATAAGGTTTGGGTTTGGGTTCGGGGGTTCGGTTTTCCAGTTTAGCCAAAATGTTTTGGGTTCGTTAGTACAAAAAATATGTAGTAACAATATATATATATATGTAGTCTAGAAGCATTAATTAGGATTATAATATCACATGAAATCATATAAACAACAAAACCACCATTAACTTGAATCTCATTTCATGCAATACCAATTGAAAATGTGTTTTCTTCTTTTACATAAAGTTGTTTAGCATGAATCAATTTATAGTCAAGACAAACCATGAAGGACAACACTGATCAATGCTAGGGATAACCAATTAATAAGTATACACATGAATAAGTCAAGCATGTACATGTGAAAAAGGGAAGCAAAAGTACTCAAAAACACATAAGCCTTGAAGTATACACACAAATACATAGTATACACAAATTAATACAAAGTATATGCATGAATACAAGGTATACACATGAAAAAAAGTCAAAAAGTATAAATTGGAACACACGTAAGTCACAAAGTATACATGTAAATTGTAAAATATACACTTGAATACACATAACTCATATCTATTGAACCATGGATTTAGAATGAAAATATGGACACCATCAATAAAAGAGATTTATATTAACCAAATATCCATGTAGGCATACATCAATATATGTTGATATAAGTATGAAATATAGGTATAAAATAGCCATATAGGCTTATGAGAATGCCATATAGGCATACAAAGCCAAATATATCCAATACAAAATATGTACAAAAATGCCATGTAGGCATACAACAAAGGGCTCTGGAATCAAAAGTCATCAATCTCCATACCCTCAAAATAAAATATTTCCCTTTTCTTGTCCATCAGATGGTGATACATATGTGACTCATTGATGTTGCGGTTGAGGAGTGATCTTGGTGATCCTCCTAGTGTTTATTTCTTGGTGAAGTTTTATCTATTAAAATAAGAAGTAAAGATATTAATTTATAGAAATTACATTATAAAAGATTATATATTTAACAAATAATCACTTACCACCATCTGATGATCACTCTCCTTGAGGTAAATATTCACATTCCCAGGTTGAGGTGTGCTAAAGCCCTATATAAACCATCCAAATAGAAATTAAACTAGGAATCAATAATGGTTTTCTTTTTCACTAGAACTAACATCTATAACAACAAATGTAAATTGAAATTTAGTAATTTTCCTCATACCTCCCCTGTTAGAGCCACTGAGGATTCTATAGTAGATGAAACATCGATCTCCATTAACCTCGTCACATTTGGAGGGGTCTCCATTTGCAATAATTGAAAATAAAACAACAGATTATTAAATCACAAAAGTTACAATAGCGATCCATGTCATGACTTATAATGTATGAGATAATAAAAAATAAATTGAGTACTTATTAAACTATATATTTCTGACTATCGTGCTTACTATTTGCCTTATCCATATCTTGTTTGAAAGCACGTGTTTTTAGGCTTTTACCCATAGCTTCGGTGAACCATTTGATAAAATTATTTTGTAGACTTGTACGATAACTATGGTGGCATAGAGAAGGCAATGAACTATTTGAAAAAATACCTCAAAGAAATGGGTTCTCGTGGTGATGGAATGCCATTACAAACAAATGTACGTCATAGAATTCCATCACCATAAGACCACATTTATTTCAGGAATTTTTTCAAACAGTTCATTACCTTCTTTATGGTATTATTTCTTACTATTATGCTTTGATAGAGATTTTTCTAAGCATCCATAGTTTGTTGGAAAGCACCTATTTTAGGCTTTTAGCCATAACAATAAGGAAGTGAGTAGTTTGATAAAATGCTTTGGTACACATGTATGAAAAATGTGGTACCATAGAGAAGGTGGTGAGATATTTGAAGAAATTCCTCAAATAAATATGGTCCTATGGTGATGGAATGGCATTCCATCACCACGAGACCATATTTCTTCTAGGCATGTTTTCAACCTACTAACTATCTTGTCTATCCTATTGCTTACTATTATGCTTTGATAGATTTTTTCCAAGCATCCATAGTTTGTTGGAAATCACCTTTTATAATATTTTAGCGATAGCAGTGAGGATATGAATTGTTTGATAAATGCTTTGGTAGAAATGTATGCAAAATGTGGTAGCATAGAAAAGGTGATGAGCTGTTTGAAAAAGTGGTGCAGGTGCACCTTTACAAGAGCATGCCTTAATGAGGAAAATTTAGGATCTTGAGGTTCTATAGGTATTTTCTTGATGTAATAAGGATTGAATAGCCATTTTGAGTTTGTAATGGTCTTTGGTAGTCATTTTAGGCATAAATTATAAAGTTGCAGAATCTTAACGAAAGTTGTCAATCAATGTTGCAAAAATGCAAAAAGGTGCCAAGTGGAGGAATATGAAGAGTCAAGGTAGTTGTAGAGGTGATCTTAGGTGATTAGGAAGTTTAAATTATTGGGTAAGTGTTTAAAATATGTGATTCATCATTGTTAGCTATTGTTGAAGCATTTGGAAGGAGAAAACTAATAAAATATCACTGTTATACTGCTAGTTTCTATGTTTTCCTCCATCATCTACCAGTGTATGGTTCTTTGTAGGTGGAAGTGCATTTTTAATGTGTGTGAATTGAAGGAGATAGGTTTTGGAATCAATTTAAAACTAATTTGAGCATTTGATATTGAGTTTCAAACTTTTGGTGGCCTGATTTCTCTAAGCAGTCAGAAAACAAGGGCTAAGGGTTTGATTACCCAAATGAACTAAAAAGTACATTCCACCTTTCTGTAGCAATTGTTTCTTGGTGGAATGGACCGGTCTAAAGTAGGAGTAGGTGTAGAAGGTAATGAACTGGTTTGGTGAAGTTTTTGTGTGAGTTCTCCTCGTTGCCCTAGTGAGAAACCAATTTTGGTGCCTTTTAAACAAGGCTAGAATGAGTGAAAAGAGGATAGGGGTTTAGAAGTGGATAAAATCCCCTAAAAAATATGAGAGAAGGTGAATTGGATGGTGTTTAGAAGATCTGAGAGGTTGTAAGTGGTCATAGAAGTGAATAAGTGAAAAACCCTAGGTGAAAGAGGGTGAAAACTAGTGAAAAAGAGTGATTTTGTGAAGGAAGTGTATGTAGATCTTTGGGACAGCACTATTTGAGGATGGAATGAGCATGTAGAGGCATAAATAAGCTTGATTGAAGTGATTATAATATTCTGAGAGGTTACAGAATTATATTTTCATTAAGCCCTAGTTGATTGCAAGGAAAGTGAGGGTTTTATGAAAAGGGGTCTAAATGAGTGAGAGGAGACCTGGAAGTTGAATAATCTCAAGTTTTCTTGGATTTCTTTTGACTGTTTAGAGGTTTCAAGTGTTTTTTGTGTGTTTGGAGAGGCATATCTTTGGAAAAGAGGCCTAATTATGGCCTAATTCAATGTTAAAATTCAGATTTGGGACAATTGCTCCGAAAGAGTTGCAAGTGTGTTTTAGATCTATGAGAGTAGGTCATAATGGATGCCTAATTTGGAGCATAGACAAGGTAGTGAACTGTTTGAAGATATGCCTCAATAAAATGTGGTCTCATGGAATTCCATGACAAGCAAATACAATTGGAAGCTTCTCCTAGACCTATTACTTATGCTATGTGAAGTAATTGCATCACTACTTATGTTGAATTTCTAAACAACTATATTATAGTTGAAATTTTGTCATCTATCAACATCTACTTATTAGTTATGGAATGTGAAGTAATGCTTTGAGTTTGAATGATGTGCAATGCAACGTAATAAATGATATGAATATAAAATACACAAATCTATTAAGTACAATTCATTATTTAAACTCCTTGTTCTATTACCTACGTGAAGGTTTGACTAAATCCACTAGCACTGGGAGGTGTTGCCTCAAAACCTCCAATATTAGCCTATTCAACATCCAAAATCACATACTAAAATACCATTCTTAAAAAAATGCTATTAACATGTAATAAATTTATAATTGTTTACTAGTTATATACCCCACTAATGAGTGTACTACAAAAAAAGTAGGTGTAGGGCCAGTGTATCTGGTATCAACACAGTGACCCTGGAAGTTTATTAAAACTATAAAACTAAATTAGTTAATCTTGCATTTGAAAATCAAAATTTAATAAATTAAATTCAATGAACATGCTAACATTTACCTAACTATAAATTCCATACACATTGTGCAAAATGTCAGCTACCCTCTCCATTTCCATAGCTATAGACGGATCTTGCATAGTAGCCTCATGAGTGTTGGTGGGGTCATATGAACAAGTCACCCCACAAGATTGAAACACATGGGATCAAATCCCACATGTCAAAGACTCCTCTGGATGGCACTGTACAAGAGGGCTATCATGCTGCATGACACTCTACGTTAAAGAGTTGATGGCTTGCATAGTCTCTACATTGGCACTCTCCTTTGCGATGGAAGGGATGATGAGTTGCTCATGAGGCGGCCTAGTGAGAGTTCATCTCACTTTCCACCTAGGATCCATCTGTTCATTAGGTCTATCTTGTGCCGACCCCCCACCTCTCCCTTGGAAGTCCCTCATATCAAAATAATTTGGGATTTTATTCAAGATGAACTCAACGTATAGTTTCCTAAAAAAATACCATGGGACTTCACAATTGTTGCATGGTGGGTCATCAAAAACCATGTACCAGCTATCCCAAAAATATTTTGTAATCTCTTGGTGGTTGTACCAATGAATATGAAATCTCTTCGCATTGAGGGAGAGATTTGCATTTGACCACAGGTCAGTGAATAATGCACACAAATCTAATTTTGTAATTTTTAAATCTTTTACATCTTTATATGATAATTATCTTGATAGAAAGCCCTAGCCGCCTACATCTTATCATTCCAAAAAGATAATTGTTTGTTGATCAAATCTACATTTTTCACATATCTTGCAATGAATTTTCTAGGGTCATTCTTTCTACAGTTGAACCATTTAGGTTGTTCAACTTCTTGATTAAATCCTCAATTTGTTTTCTATTGTTCTCAATTTCACCCATTAAATTTTGTTGAGTGCCAGGAGGGTATTGAGGGATTGGTGGAGGAGGTTGTCATTGTGGTTGAGGATTATTTTACTGAGGATTTTCTTGTTGAGGATTTTGAGGAGGGTTTCCAAGTTGATTAAAATCTACAATTTCAAAAAATAAATGTCAAATACAACCTAAAACTAACAAATTAAAAAACAATACAAACAATCCTTACCTCTTTCACCTCCTCGTTGATGTGGTGACATCTTGGAAATGAATCAACAATCGTTGATGGATTTTTTTGCACAAAAGCACCTCCTAGAACACGAGCACAAAATTCTCAGGTTTTTGTCCCTAGGCAACAAAAAAACTAGTCACAAATGAAAATGAAATTCGATTCTTTTTTTTTTAATTTTAACATGACATAAAAAAATCAATCCTATATGTTGAGAGTCGGTCTTGTATGTTGTTATTTACTATTTTATTACTTTTATATTAGTTAAGTACAAAATCAGTCTTCAAACAGTCAAAAAATATCAAACCCTAGGTTGATTTAAGTCTAAAAATTGTGTTTTATCTCTATGCTAGATTAATGTGTTTGATTATCGTCTTTCACCACTTTTATTTTTATCTTGATGCATCTATTTGTATATCGACATATTTAATTTTTTATCATGATTCTTTTTTTTACAAATCAACGCCTTTGTGAAAATCGACGCTTTTGTCCTAGAGTAATCTTTTGTCAAACTTGAAACACAATTATAGTGACATGTTTGTCTATCAGAAAACAATTCTTTATTCATAAACCTATGCATTTGAAAAAAATATCAATGCTTCTATCTGTGGCAATATAATGCTTTTGGCTATAAATCAATGTGTTTTTAAAATTATGTGTTTGAGTGTCATTCAAAATTTCTGGAATAGTCAAAAATCAATTTATAGATTCCAATTTCACTAGTTAGTCATCTTGAGATCAGAGACCTATAAGTCACAATTAATATCCCAAAACAACAAATTGGGATTTTTCATCTTTTTCTCCACATCATTTGTTTATCTTAGGATTTCTTAGAAATAAATTCCTTTAGTCTTTGAACCGAGCAACAAATTCATCTATAAAAAACAACTCATCCAATATCAAACTAGATTTAGACATTAGTCTTTTAGATCTCTTATCAATATCCCCTAGTTTATCCATTTTTCTTAAAAAAATACCATTCTCAAGTAAGTTGTTAAACTAGTATCAAAATATGTGAATGATTTTTCTTAGAGTCATTACTCTAGTCCTGGGTGGGTGCACAAATATATGGGCCAAAAAGTGGCCACCCCTTTGATTTTTTAAAAATCCATAATGTGCTCATGTTTATAACACGCTTGTGATATGGCTTGGAGTGATCGAGTCTCAAGATCAGTCAATCCCAAGCTATAACATGATATCCTTATAATATGAGAATTTTATATCTTATTTAAACAAAAAAACATAAGCTCATCCTATTTTTTAGTAATATCTACTATCCTTCACAACTTGAAATCCTTGCATAACATGATCACACTTTTGGAAGGTCAAAAATTCTTGAACTTTTCATCGAATCTTTGTGAAAATGTCACCATGACATTAGGGACGTCAAAGAAGTAAGTAATTTCTATTTTTTGTTTGAATTTGGCATCAAATAGGTAGATTTAATAAGTTTTTTGATGTAAATTTATTTAATTTTCAAGAAATGATAATGCACCTCCATACCCTCCTGAAATTCCTCAAAATCTTGATTCACCTCATGCCCAAATTCTTGCTAAAGAACAATCCCAACAAAAACCTCCAATAATTCCAAAACATGCTCCAAGAACTCAATAAAATTTAATCCTATAAGCTCATCCTCACATAGAACCACACTTTCTCAATCACTTGAATCGATAATATCACATGTATATTCAATAGAAAGTAAATTGTTTAAGAGGAAATTTGCACCCCTTGTGTAAATTCCCCTTTTGCATACCCTTACCTTAGAAAATTAAACTCGAAGGTGAAATATCACATCACCCACTTGCCTTCCATCCACTTGGCACATGTTGTGTGTGTCAGTGGGGGGATATTTGTTAGGAATGAGAGTGTGTCGTGCAGATGTCTATGTGGTGCACTATCATCCCTAACAAATTCGTACCTCTAGAGTTTGTAGGGATGTTACACTCCTTATTAGGGATGAATTGTAATGCCTCCATGCAACCAACTAACCTGAAATGACTTCTTCTCTTCCATTTTGTTCTTCAAATGCATCCATTTCACTATGAATCCATCCTCTACACATGTATTCATTCATTTTCTAACAATCTATCACATTCTCTCAAGAATTTTCATAACTCCATTGAGCATTGCAACAAGAAAGCTTGTTACTCCATCAATTTCATCCTTGTACATGTGGTTCTACCATAGAAGTTGTGAGTTCAGAGTTTTGTAAGACCTCCCTTTCTCACTACTGTAGTCGTGTTGATTTTTCCAAGCTCATTGTTTGCATTCCCCCTTCATCAGCCTTAAGAGCCTTTGGGTGGAGGTGGCATCACTTCATTTTAATTTTGTGGTTTGATAGAGTAGTGTAGTATCTTTCATAGTGTTTAATACTTTCCTTTCTTCTTTCCTTTATCATACTTTCTACTTCATGGATTTTCTGGCTATCCGTGGAGGTGGAAACACCAAAGTGGGGGTTTGACTAAGGCAAACCCCTATACAATATAACATTTCCCCCTCTTTATTGTGTTTAGGTTAACATGTGTGTGGAGCTCGCTGGCATACTAGAGCTTTAGTGAGTTGATATTCACCACCCTTGTCTTCATCTACTTGCTCTATAATTTATGTAGTTATTTTTCATAATTTATAATTCTTTTGTTTTGTTAAAGCTAGTTAGCTACGCAGATAGTAGCTTCTTTGTTTTTTTATACTGTACTTTAAATTTTTTGGCTATATGGATTCCAGTGTGCTAGAGAGATGCTAGCGTGCCATGTTGTTGTACCAAAGCCATGCTACTGTCCTTGCACAAAGAGCTATCTGAGGTGTAGTTTGAACTCCAGAAACCGACTTGTCTATCCCTGTTTAGAATTTTAGATATGTAGAGTGATAGAAGCACTTGAGTGTACTCTTCATTCTTGATTCTTATCCCAAACACTCATTATCTTGAGGTCAGTAAGCGCAGCCCTCTACTCTTAGCTCTCATGACATGGAGCCATGGTGTGGTTGGTCCCCCTCTCTTACATTTTTTGTGAAACTAATGTGAACCATTTTGGTTCCATTTAGAAGTTTTGAAGGATCCTTTCCTCATATCCTAGGAGCATTATAGGTGTGAGTGTTGTGATTCACTTTTCCTTACAACCTATTGATGGTGAATTCACACAAAAAACATAAAAAAGAAAAATTCTACTCTATTTCTCCTGAAAAAGAAAGACAGCATATAGTAGCCTAACTTCTAAGGTCCTAGTAGTTGGTTCTCGACTATCTATGTCACTCAATTGGCCAATGGAACTATAATATTCAAGGGGCCTTTTTTGGTGATAAAGTATACAAATGGTATCAGATTCATCAATCTATGTTTAATGGGGGGGGGTTTAAACAAATAGAAAAAGATAGATCAAGGAACATATCAGTAAAACTTGAACAAAATTCTTTAACATCCAAACATATATTCTTAACAACAAGTGCTTCTTAACAGATCAAAACCATAACATGATGCAATTCATAGAACAATCGATACCATTGCATATATTCATAGTGCTTATTCTAATCATCACAATCATTCATCAAAATACCATAAGATTAAAAGAAAACTCCTCATTCATTGCCAATAATATAGATCAACAAATGTATATAATTCCATTCATAGACAATTTAATGAAATAATCTTTAAAATCTGGTTTCCCCTATTGATTCACATCAAATAAGAAACATTTATGCACAAAAAACTCACTGGCATACAAAATGATTATGGTTCATTAACCTCGTCCAAGAAGTTCAATTCCAACATAAAACTATATAAAAAGTGTACCTAAATTTAACATAAACTTAAAAATTATCTTTGCTCAAAACTATAAAAATCCTATCTACTATCACCAGGTGGCCAATTCCACTTTCATTAGCCAACCTTTACAATATGGAACTCAAAAGTACATATAGACATGCTACACATAAATCCCTCTCAATAAAAAATTGAGATCCACTAATCAAGGAACCAAAACCTCATCAAGAAACTTAGACTGGTTGATCTTTATTTCAAATGTTGATTTCCCTGTGAAGTATGAGGGAAAAGGGGAAGTCATGTGCCCAACATAGATAATTTTTCTGCCAAATCACTCCTACGTAGTTTTCTCAAGAAGATATTTATCATAACTGGAGAACACTTGTTGAAGGATATCCACATCAGGCCCATCGACCTAGCTGTCTTCAAATTTAATTCTTTTCAACTCTACTAAGGAAAATTCCTTCATATCTTTTAATTTGGTCAACTCCCTCCTAGCAGCTTTCACCTCTTCTTTAATATCCATTAGTCTATCCAAAAATAGGTCCTCTCCATCATTCTCTTTCTGCATGACCTCCTGAAACCTATTGTTCCATTTCTCCTTTAATTGATTCAAAGGCATGCCCTCCTTAACTGGTATGTGATACAATGACTAAAATGGCTACTTTAGCTTCTAGTTCATCAAGCTTCTCATTCAAGTCCTTACTAGCATCTTGAATTTCATTCCTATTTTTATATATGAAATCAGACCTAAACCAAATTATGCTTGAGGCTCTTTCCAAGAAATCTGCATTATCTTCTTCGAGGATTGATTGCTCTAGAAGAGTTGACTTTGGAAACTTACTGATATCTTTTATTTTCTGAACATACCCCCTATATTTCTCCTCTTTCTCTCCTAAATTTTTAGTGTGATGATCCTTTTCTTCTATCAACTCAAGGGTTGTTTTATGAATTTAAAAACTGTTTACCAACACTTCACCCACTTACTAGTTAAGCTTATCAATCCATCTATCCAACATCCCAGACTTACTCCTCATTCATTCTAAACCATCAAATTCCCTTTTGTTGAGTAAGATTGGCATTTCCAAGGCAACAACTTGTTGTGACCTGGGAGTGGAAACATCTCTTAAGAAACTATGCACTTGATCCAATTGAGCCTTAAGCCCATCCTTTCTTTTTTTTTATCTTTGATCATTTTAGACTTTGTGGATGAAGCTGCAAAATCAATCAGATTCATTTGTTGATTCCTTGTAGGCCTCCCCAAATTGACTGTACCCAGTTGATTATCAGTCACTTGCATATCTCCTCTATCCTTGTCAACCACTAGAATTGCACATTCTGCAATGATCTCTCCTTCCTCTATGAGCCTTGTGGAATGAAGAATTCTAGCCTTTTTCTTTGGTCTCTCCTTTTCTATCTCCTTCATCATTTCTTCCCAATTAAGAGTCTGTGGTGGAGATATTTTCTTCTTCTCAAGATCTAGCCTTAACCATGTAGGAGCACTAAGAGTGGTAGCCATTATTGTAGAGGAAGAGGCAACAGTTGTAGAAGATAGTGGCTGCAATAAAGTAACTTTAGGTTGAGAATCAACCTCCTGCACATTTTTTTTCTCTTTTTCTGCATTTTCTTGTGCAACCCTCTCGACCTCTTCCCTATCCTTCTACTCCTGTAGAATTTTATCTTCTCTTTCCTTTTTCAAACGTTCTTACTCTAACCTCTTCTCTTCAAGCAATTTATCTCTCCCTCCCTCCAAGTCTTTGAGCCTTTCCCATGCTTCCTTTTCCTTTTGTTGTTGCTTAGCAAGATCTTCAACATCCTTTTCCTTTTGCATGTGTTTTGCTTCCTCCCTTTTCTTGTATGATTCCTCAATGATCTTAAATTTAGCCTCAAGGGCTTCCTTTTCTCTTCTTTATCTTGCCTTTTATTCTTCAAGATCATGAATCTTTTGCAGCATCTCCAACTTTTCATTCTCCTCCTTTACTTTGAGCTCCTACTCCCTTTGTTGTTGCTTGGCCAACTCATCAACTTTCTATTTGGCCTCTAATTGTTGTTGCATAAGTAATGCATCAACTTGTGCCTTTTCATCCAATTCTTGCTATTTTTCCAATGCTTCAGCTTGTACTTTTGCATTTGATGCTCTCTTAGCTTCTTCAAACAATGCCCATTGGTCCTCTTCTGTCAAAACATGCTCAATTTCATCAAGAGGTGTCTCCTCTAGTGTCTCCTTATCCGATAGAGTATCCTCAAAGTCTATCTCTATATCATGGATTTCTACCTCAACTCCCTTTCCCTTTAAAGTTTCAACTTCTTTATGGAGAGTCCCCCTAGGAATCTCTCCACTTGGCTACTCTATAGGAGGGAGTTGAGTAGATGACTCACCTATAACTGATGTTGAGGCCATAGGTCCTATTGAGACTTCTTCTTCATGTGCTTTAGGTAAATCTTAAGCCAAAAATTCAAGTTCAAATTATTGTATGTTAGGAGGGAAGAATTCCAAGGGTTCTTTGGAAGGCATTCTTCTCTTCATTCTCTTGTACCCTTGAGTGGTATTTGCACCTTTTATTTTCTTGGAAGTTTGACCCCCAAGCTCCTTGGTTCTTAGCATGACCCATTGGATGCTTCTATCCAACACTGGTCTTGCTATCTGCTTAATATCTATTATCTCCTCCACACCCCAATCTATAGGATCTAAGCTCTTAGTACCTATAATATGCACCTCATATAGGAGATCCAAAACCACCCCATCATCCGATAGTGTTTCAGGAATGTCCACCTTGACCTCATACTCCACCATGAGTGGGATATGCAACCTTTCATAATTCCTTTTCCTCAAGTAATACTCATCCTGAAGATCACTCTAGAAGTGATCCAATAGATTGAAATTTTTATCAAAAATAGAAGCAAGAAAATAATTCATCTTCTTCTTTGGATCAAAGTGCTTCCTAGCAGTGTACAAGCCTAATTTTAGATGCATCAATTCATTGCAAACAACCTTTTCTCCCACAAGTTGTGGACAACTATATTCACCCAACTTCATGGGGAACTTATGACAACCGAGCTTATGATTTATACCAAATTTAGCATTAACCCCCAAGGATTGATAAACAAACTCCATTAAAATAATCCTATTGCTGCAACATCTAGGGAGTAAGTGAGGATGAACATCAAATATAGCCAACCTAAAATAAGTGAACTTGGGTTATTGGATAAACCAATATCCCCACTCTGTGATAAATTCCATGGCCTCTTGACTTAATCTATATCCTGCATGTCTCGTAAGCTGGTTAATAATGACATATAAAAATGCATCATTAACCCTTCTATAATGTAGTTCAAAAGTGTACAAGATGAGCTAATCATAATGGTTCCACAGCTTGTTCTTTCCATCAAATTCTCCCAAAATTCCCACTCTGTTTAAACCTAGAAAAATTCCTCTCCTTGCTGCTGCATAAATGACATAAGGGGTCATAAAAAAACTATTGATTTCTCTCACTCTAATCATTTGGTTGTGTATGCTTTCAGACACAATCATGGGCCAATCAAATTGTTTCTTTCCATCTAGGATTTTCTAAATGAATGGAACATCCATTCTTTAAAGTGAAGATAATCCTTTTTTTCAAACACTCTGGATAACATCATTATTATGTCCCCAATCTCCTTGTAGAATTCTTCCCTTTTAGGCTGATTTGGAAGCTTAACTAGAGACTTTTTCTCAGTTCTCATCCATTTCTAATTCAAATGATTTTTTTTGGATTCCTTATGATTACTATACATTTTCAAAGTCTCTACCTCATTGAGTTTCTTAGGATTTTTTGGATTGGGCACATTGAACATAAAATAAAACATTTGAGGAGTTAAATCAATGATGACATACCCCTGTGAATCCACACACTACCTAGTAGTAGGATTATAGGCTCCAGCTGCCATCATTATTAATTTAGGACATTGGATTGACAGAGGAAATATAGTGATATGAGCCAAAATCGATTCAACTATTCTTTGGGTCCTCCCTATTACCTCTTCAAAAAATGTTTTAGAGTACAACTCCTCATAATGGAATGAACCCAGGTTGGTATCAATTATGTTCATCCAATCAAAATTCAACTTAATAGTAGTGATGGCAAGACCCTAATTATTATACCTCAAGGTATAAGGGAGTTGTAATGGCTTAACCTTTTTAGGATTTTCTCTTGGTTTTGAAGTTTCTACACGTTGAATCTTTTGAGAAGCCTCACCCGATTCTCCTGACATCCTTTAATTTCTGTAACAAAAACCCAAGATTATATCCATGGGATTTATGAAAAACCAGGCCAAAGATCTCACCTTTCATATACACCAGAGGTTGGACTATGAAAAAGATATCCCTAAAAATATTTTAAAGCACCGCTGGTTTTGGGACTGAAATGGACATTGAACTCACAACAAACCATATATCATGATTGAAGATAGAGTCTGAATGGTAATCGAGACTGGGATCAAAATGGAAATTGACTTGGTACAATGAAGAATTTTCAAATTTATATCCCATTCTGCTTCACATTCCGATTGTGTGAACGATATTTTGATAATCTATAACCCATCAGAAGTGGGCTCGAAGATGGATCCAAAATCCATTGCAAACCAAGGTTTGAGAACAAAATCAATCTCGGATCTGACCAAGGTTAGAAAAACAACCATGAAATCATTAGAAATTTCAATAGGAAAACCAATGACTTCGTAGCCTAAAAAACGAGGTCACTTGACAAGCCGAGGAGGCTTAAAATAACAATATGAAACCATCCCCATACGATCGAGAGGAAACAAAACAACTAGGGCACAATTTTTTAAAACTAATCAGAGATGTGAAAAAAGCCTATTTTATAAAACCCCCTCAACTTAAATAATTAGGGCACAACTTAACACTACTCAAAATCAACAAGTTGATACAGCAAAGAACTAGTCGGTAAAGTAACGGATCAAAGAACAACACAAAATCATGTAGGAGATGATCGACACCCCCAAAACCCAGGGCACAATGGTACGGGTGTGAAGAAATGCGAAAATGACCATTGCAAAGTAAAAACAAACAAGAGAAAATGGAAAACAGTAAATAAAACAAAAATAAAAGACAAATCGAAGATAAGGAAAACAAAGCAAAACAAAAGAGAATAAAAGAAAGGAAAACAACAAGGATTCAAATGGAAAGAGTTATGAACCCCGTGAAGAACAATAGACCAAAAAAAAAACCACAAACAATAGTAAAGAAAATGAAGAACAAAAATCCTAACTTGAAACGCAATCCAATAGGCTAGCCCTTGATGCGAATCTGCATGCAAAATACTTTTCCTTTGCTTGAATCCTGCTCCCAAATGGTCTAACATAGCTCTGGTTCGATTTTACTTGTTAACAATGATAATAACCAACGGGTTAACCTTAACTAAGGTTAAAATATAATTTAATACATGTGAGGTACCTGTAATCAATGCCATTAATGCAACATATCAGATGTGGAATCACAAAGGGAACAGGAACAAGACTATTGTGTGACCAAAGTAAAGTTAGACAACAACAAGAAAGGTGGGACTAGAAATAGAATGATACCCAGGTTTGGAAACTTTTTCCAAGTTTCAAGTTTAGTTCCAGTTCCACCAACAATGAAGAAAAGGAAGGAGAGAACCAAAAAAAAAGTAGACATCGAGATGAAAAAAGGAAAAAAAACATCGATGTCAAGCCCAAACAAACAAAGAAAAAAAAATGGAGGCGGAGGTAGAAGCGGGATGGAAACAAGTTTGGAACTTTATATAAATCCTGGACTTAATATCCATTTCGGACCCAGCTTTGGCAAAGGAAAACAAGAAAGACCAAAGAGACCAACAAAGAGATGTGTGGGACCGGAAATAGAAAGGAGTCATCAAAACAAGTATCAAATACATATTTCATTTCGGTTTCAGTTCTGATAGAACAAAAAGAAAATTTTTTTTTGGAAGAAATAATGTTTTCCTAAACTTTGTTGAAAAACAACCAAGGACAAAAAATAAAGAGGGGGACCCATTTTGGCCAAGGAAAAAAATGGGGTGGTTATGCAAGGCATAAAACAACCCAATGGGCAACCCTTAGTAGGCATAGTTGGAAGGTTTTGTAGGCATTACATAATGAAGCCTTAGTTGGGTCATTGTTTGATTGCGAAACCTTTGGGGGATTTGTGAAAGTATTGTTTGGTGTGCACGATGGCCTCCTTTTTGCATCTCACTTTACCCTTCTCATATCCTGTGAGTAGTTCTCCTAGTATAAATTTCACCTCGTAGGACTTGCCAATGGGTTTTAATAGAGAGCCATCTCCTCTTTACATCTCCACACAAATCAATGGAAACAATGTGACAGGTGTTTTTGTTGACCTCACATGTCAAGTGAATGTGATTACTGAGGAGATTATGTTGATCAACTTCTTGTATAAGGATGGATATGATAAATCTGAAAGTACTATCTGTACACATAATAGACTTTCCATACCTCCCCTTGGTAGCATCACCTTTTCGATCCTTGTTGGACCTAAGTCAGTAAAATTTATTTTTGACATAATCCCAAGGTCTGAACTCTTTAGAGTGAAATTGGTTATCCCCTGGTTGGTTGCTATGAATGTAGTTCCCTTGGTGGTGTCAGTCATAGTTTTCTCCTCCTCCCCTACACATTTTTCCTCGTTTGTGGGGGTATCGCACCCTCCGACAAAGCGAAAGGTGGAGGGTTTCCCCACTAGCAATGGGGGTCAAAAGAGGATTCCACCCTCTTCAAAGGGTGATTCTACATTAACATGCACCATCCTTGTGATGAAAGAAGCTCTGATGTCCCCTGAGTTTTCCACTGCTCCCGAGTCACTTGGTGATCCTAGCTATGAATCTTGGTTGCCGCCTCCTTCATCCATTGAGATAACACATGGCACTCTTGTGAAGTGCATGTTTAACTCTTTAGATGAGGTCCCAACCCTATTGACGATCTTTGCAAAATTACCGACCTTTGCTCCATAAGAACCGAGTAGAGAATAGGGTCTTATTCCTTAGCTCTTATTGTGGGTCATAGGGCTCCCCCTTAACATTCCACCATTGGAAGTTCATATTCCTTCCTTGTATAATGATCTAGATTTGGAAGTAAATGATCTCTTGGTCGATGAGTGTTAGGGAGTGCCTCTTCTTTACCTTTAGATTAGGTGTGTGTTTGTTGTGATGTGTTCCCCTATTCTTGTGTTATGTTTTCCTAGATGATCCTTGTCACCCTTGTAGTTTCTTGGATATAGGAGTGATTATGCATCATAAAACTTCCTCTATTTTTGGCATCATTCTTCCTCTATTATGTGTATTGATTTTTGGAAAATTGGGGATGATGCAAAGTGTTGGGGGTATTTAGGATTCCCTTCCATGTTGACCCAATTTTTTATTTTTACTTTTTTTTCTCATGCATTCTCCATATGGTAAAATATAATAGGGGTTTGATGACAACTCATCTATATACTATTATTATACTTATATATTTATGAGCAAGTCTGACCCTAAAATATTAGATCACCCCTGTGCCTTTGTTTTTGATGTTGTTTTCTCATTTTGCAGTATTGGTTATCTTTCTCTCTTATTTGCTTGAGTTTTAATGTTGTGGTAATCATATGTTGTCCCTTGTGTGTGCAAAAAAATTGCCATGGTGCTTGTAGAGACATAAAAATGACTAAGGCTTGCAAGCACTATTTTACCACCTTTCGTCCTAACATAATTATGACATTTTAATTATGTTTCTAACCCACCTTCAACTATTAATTAAATAATTCATAATTAATTAATTAATTCAAGATCTTTCATTCTTCATGATTATTAAATAAATAAATCTTATTTATTTATTTATTTAATGTGTCACTAATTATCAAAGTCTTCTCATAATTAAATAAAGTCCTCAATTTATTTAATTAATCTTTATCATTAATCTCCTCCTGATTATTAAATAAGTATATTTTAATATATTGATTTAATATGTCACTAATTTCTAAATCCTCTCTTAATTAAATGGATTCATTAATTTATTTAATCAATTAACTACCTCTTCTAAATTAAATAGTTATTTTTAATTATTTAATTGCTTTATGTGACACTTCCATCTTTTTAAATAAAACAATTTATTTAAAAATGTCACTGATTCTTCTTTTAGTAATTAATTTCAAAAATAAATTACTCATTATCTCACAAATCCATATTTTGAATTAATTTAATTCAAAATGGAAATATTCTTCTACAAATCAAGTAATTGCTAAAATTATTGATTTTCTAAAATCTCATCTCCTTATCTTCTGATTTTTACTAATTTCATCTCAATGTCACGTTTATTCTCCACCATTGATTTAATTTCCTAAATTAAATCTTGTCCACACATTTGGAGATTTTTACCCTAACCCTAATTGAGATTTTTCATTTTGAATCTTGACCATTGATTCTAGGGCATTCCTCAATCTCTCATCTCGTCCATCCTTTCAAGATTGCATTTTCTATAAAATGACAATATTGTTCTCATTTTTGACATCTTTTATTATTTTCCATTTTCTCTTATTATTATCTTCTTGCATACTTGCATTTGTCATTTTAGCCTCTTGCATCATAGAATTAATTTTCTTGTGCAATCATATTTTTACAAATCCTTCAAAGTATTGTTTAGGACTAGGCATATAGAGTTTTCTCATCAAATCTGAGGGCATTCATTATCACAATAAGCTAAGGAGGTAAAATGGAAATCAATCATGGAGGAGAGAAGATTGGGTGAGACTATTCTATTTTCATTTTTTTCTTGTTTATCTCCAATGTATTTCATTGTTTGTTTGGATTTAATTAACTATTGCATGCATTAGATGACTAACAAATCTATTTTGTAGGAATCCATCATTACAGTGACATCTTGATATGTCTTGTAGGCCACAACATCACTTTTTATTCTTGTTTTTCTCTCCTTATGATGCCACGTGCCTCTGCATTCAACACACACCATCCTAAGGAAGGGTTTCCATGTCAAATTTGATTTTTAGAAAACTTATTCGTAGCCAATGAATCTTTTCTCAAAAATATTTGCAAACTTTTTCAAAAATTGTATTCTCAACAAGGACCCCTAGTGGAACATGTTTCCTTAGTCATGGGTTCACAAAGAAAGAACTTGAAAAATTTGCTTCGAGGTGGGAGAAGCTTTTCCTACGAGAGAAGCCTTGACCTTCCCTTCACAAGGGGGAATTTTTTTCCTTTGGAATTACTTGATGAAGTGAACATCTTTCAAAAAGAGTCCTTAATGGTAAATTGATTTGCAAAAAAAAATTCTTGTACTTTCAAACAACGCATTCCTTGAGTGGATCCCTCTTCTTTTGAAGGGTTCTTGAGGGACCCCTTTGAAAAAAAATCAATTTTCTTGACTATCTATGTGATTGTTTGCTTGTGTGCCTTCTTTTTGTTTTCTAACATGTTTTTCTATGGATTAACTTGTTTCTTTGTAGGTGCACTTGTGAAGCTTCTTTCCAGTCTACTTTATGGAGTCCCCTTACATTGGGCCTCCTTCATGAGAGAGTACTTGGGGGAATGCCTTTTTTACAGGTCTGAGGTCCTCTGAAGCACTTGCATCCTATGGAATTTTTCCATCATTGGTCAATGGTCCTTTGATTTGCTTTGTTCAACTTTGTAGTTTCGTGGAGCTACGAAGTCCTTTTATTTGAACCTCGTCATGAGATAGAACTTGCAGAGTCCTTTTCCTACCCTGCACTTTTGAGTTTTCCAAATTTTTGTTTGCTTCCTCAATAGTTTAGGTATAAATTTCTAACTCTTCGATCTACTTTAATAAAAAGTCATTAATATGCGTGCTCGTTAAAGTGGGGGAAAAATGTATAAGAGCGAATTTGCACCCCTTGTATAAATTCCCCTTTTGCATGCCCTTACCATAGAAAATAAAACCTGAAGGAGAAATTTCACATCACCCACCTACCTTCCATCCACTTGCCACATGTTGTGTGTGTCAGTGGGGGGATTTTCATCAGGGATGTGAGCACGACGCGCTGCCGTTCCTTATAGATTCTTGCCTCTAGAGTTTGCAGGGATGTTACACTCCTCATTAGGGATGAATTGTAATGACTCTACGTGATAACTGACCTGAAACAACTTATTCTATTCTATTTTGGTCTTCAAATACATCCATTTTAGTATCACTTCATCCTCTACACACTCATTATTCATTTTCTAAAAATCTATCACATTCTCTCAAGCATTTTCAAAACTCCATTGAGCACTGAAGCAAGCGAGATTGTTACTCCATCAATTACATCCTTTTACATGTGGTGCTACCATAGAAGCTATGAGTTTGGATTCTTGCAAGACCTCCCTTTTTCACTGCTACGACCATATCGACTTTTCCAAGCTCGTTGCTTGTATTCCCCCTTCATTGGCCTTGAGATCCTTTAGGTGGAGGTGGTATCACTTCATTTTCCTTTTGTAGTTTGATAGAGCAGTGCAACATCTTTTGTAGTGTTCAATACTTTTTCCTTTCTTATTTCATTTATCATACTTTCTACTTCATAGCTTTTCTAGTTGTCTATGGAGGTGGAAACACCAAAGTAGGGATTTGACTAAGGCAAACCCCTATATAGCCCAATATTTTTCCCATCTTGCTTGTGTGTAGGTTAACATGTGTGTGGAGCTTTCTGGTGAACTTGAGCTTTAGTGAGTTGATATTCACCACCCTTATCTTCATCTACTTGCTCTATCATTTACGTAGTTACTTTTCATACTTCATAAGTTTGTTTATTTTGTTAAAAATAGTTAGCTGGGTAGATAGTAGGTTCTTTGGTGTTTTATAATGTACTTTGAATTTTTTTGGTTGTATGAACAACAACATGCTAGAGAGATGCCAACATGTCACGTTGTCATCCTTGGACATAGAGCTATCTGAGGTGCAGTTTGAACTCCAAAAAATAGCTCATCTAGCCCCATTTAGACTTTTGGATCTATAGAGTGATAGAAGCACTTGAGAGTGCTCTTCATTCTTGATTCTTATCCCAAACACTCATTATCTTGAGGTAAGTTAGGGAAACCCTCCACCCTCGGCTCTCCATGACCTAGAGTCTTGGTGTGGTTGGTCCCCCTCTCTTACGCAATAAGTAGTTAATCAGAGAAGAGATGAGAGTTTAGAGAATTTTATGTAGATAAATTATACTATAAACAAGTTAAAGATGAAAAAATTACAAAATTTGACTTATGTGCACTATTCACAAACCCTAGATCAAATTAACCTTTACATACTTCAAGCAAGAGGTTTCCTATCCATTGGTGCAACCAACAAGGGGTAAATAAATTTTTTTGGAGGAGGCGGTGGATGATTTTTGAACATCCTCCATGCAACAAAAATGAGGTGTCACAATATTTTTTGAGGAATGTCTACTGTGAGTTTATCTTAAATAAAATCCCAAATTATTTTGACATGCAAGAATTCCAAGGTAGAGATGGGGGATTTGCACAAGATAGAGTGGGGGCACATATCGATACAAAATGACAACCGAAATGAGAAATATCTAAACCAATGTATGAGCATGCGAATAGCCATTCTATTGTGAAGGAGAGTGTTGAGGTCAATATATTATAGTCAATTAGTTCCCTCACCTAGAGGTTTATACAACATACTTGTCATCTAACAAGGTAAACTGAGTGATTCTTCAGGAAGTATATTTATACCTCATTATTGCTAGGATTGTGGGTCACTTTGTGTTTATGATCTCATGCATAGTCAGGATGCAAGGGCCTAGGGTAAATTTGCAACTGATCAGATGGTGATGATAGATTCCCTCCTTAATGAGGCATTCAACATTGATAGTCAAGTAAATGTTATAAAGTTCATTGAATTTAATTTGTTAAATTTCATTTTTGAAATGCAAGATTAACTAAATTAGTTGAATGATTATAATAAAATTTCAAGGTCATAGCGTTCACTCAATTTCAGCGGTCCTCCACCTCCATATTACATGAACACATGTACTATGGAGGTATGTAACTAGTAAATAATTATAAATATTACATGTGAATAACTAATCATTATATGAATGGTATTCTTATATCTCATTTTGGATGTTGAATAGGTTAATCTTGGAGCTTCAATGATAACACTTGCTAGTGGAGGTGGTCATCAAAGTTTCACTCAAGTAATATAGACTATTTAAAATTTGAAAATTGTATCTCTTAATTGAATAATGTTTAATGACTTGAAGGTTCTAGATAGTTTGTAAGTATGCTTTGTACTTTTTAATTAATTTTATTTCAAGTTGCTATGCACTTAATAATCTATGAATTTCTTTTTTTCATGTTGTTGACCTCCAAAAATATAGGCTAGTGGCATCACTAACTTGTAGAATACTAGTTCACTCTTATCCTCCTAACTGTCATTAGTAGCTTGTAGCATACGATCTCTTTGCTCATTGTTGGGTTCATAAATGTTTTTTGGGATATTGATCTTATTACTACCCTTGTCCTATGTTGACTATACTTATCATGATGACTATGTTATTGCATTGATACATTATGGCTATAGACTTTCATTTATACCTTTGAGGTGCTTGACATCATAGATGATTGCTCTCTTTCTTTCTTGACTATATACTATCATCTTCTATCAATTATCTTCAATGGTATCTACTCCATAGACAAGGTATCGTCCACTTATCATTTATAAATATATGCCCTCTTTCTATACCTTCACAAAGAATATCATTTATGAATATGATCATTTAAAGGGAACTATCACTCTAAACTTTCCTTTAATAGTTAATTATGCATGATCCTCTTATACTATTGTACTAATTTTTTTTTCTTCTCTTATGAGACTATCTTGTAGCATTGGATTTCATGCGATTACCACCACATTCATGACTATTATGCACTCTTTACCTTGAGATATCTTGGTTGAAAACATGTAAAGTATCTCCTCATAAAAAAATATCTTCCCCAGTTATCCTTGAAGCATTATTTGGTATTGAAATACATGTGACTTTCAGTGTACATCTTGTGACTTTAGACTATCATATTCAGTCTTATGTAACTATCCTATTATAGTTCTTTATTTATGCTATATCCTTTATTGTTAATTTATTTTCCCTTATTCATCATTTCTCCTTGTGATCATTACTCTTTCTATATGAATATTACGTTGTCCTCTGTAATGAAGATATCTCACTCCATTTCTTAGCTATCTCTTCTTTGTGATTCACCCATGAATATGAAAATAATGTTAAGGTTATATGAAAATCATGGAGTATCTTTATAGGTCTGAATTGTTATCAATATCTTAGGACCACAATCCCCTCATTTCTCACTATCACTACATCATTTTGTTCTTAGTTGACAGTGCTCATTATTGCTTCTTTTCATGCATCTCACTATCATCCTTTACATTATTTTCATAAATGTTATATCCCCACTTCAAAAATTCCTCACACTTCATATCAAAAAAGTTTTGCATGACTTATTTATGTAATCATGATATTGTCCCTTGCTTGCATAATATGATTGTCCCTAGGATTGTCATGTTGTGAATGCCCTTTACTTTGAAATTTTCCTCATGAAACATGCAAGCCCTTGACATTGAATTGATACTCATGAAGACTCTTACTGATATGAGGATACTATGTCCACAATCAAGAGGATTGGATAATTTTGCATTTATCCTCACTTAGATCCTAACTATCACCTTGCTTTGTCATTTGTCCTTCTATTATTGCAATCAAGTTGCCTTGTCATTCATGAGAGCCCTTATTGTACAATATTCCCTTATAAAAACCTCTTCCTCTATCAAATTATTCCTACCAACTTAGAAATTTCCCAATATGGCTCTTGTGCATTGTGTTTTATCTTGTTGGTTCTCTGGGCAATATTGCTCTCTTCTATCAACCTTTTGTTCACCATGTTCTTCACGTAGGGTTTTGATCATAAAACAAGATTTGAAATAGAATTGGATGCATTAGCATATCCCAAGGAATTTTTTTGCAGTAACCACATATTAAAATATGAAGCAATATATAGCTCAATAAGTACTCAAAATTTTGTTGACTATGTCATACACTATAAGCCATGACCTGCATCACTCTTCCAATTTTTGTAATTTAATAATGTTGTTTTATTTTTAGATGATGTAAGTAGAGAATCATCCTAATATCGATAAGGAAATGGAGCATGGTGTCTCTATTGCAATAGAGAGCTTGATTCCTTTGACAAGGATATGAGGAAAATTAGTAAATTTCGAATTGAATTTGTTGTTTTAGTTGTTTATTATTGAAAAAATAAATGATTGTTAATTTTTAGTTTAATTTCTATTTTATATAGTTGCTATAGAGATTTTGAATGCCACAATATGATCATTTCATTGTTGTGAATGAGGAGAGAGATCACTTGGAGGAGGTAATTGATTATTTTGTTAAACATTTTATTTTATATAATATAATTTTTATATATTAATGTCTATACTTTTATTGTAATAGGTACGAATCCATCAAAAATTAAATAGGAGGTCCAACCATTGAGTTTGAAGTAGACCACCATCATATACATCTTCATCCCCTGATGATCAAAGGTCGTCCATGATCTATTTTTTATTTACCTAGAGGGGAATGACTATTTATTAGTGTCCTCTGCCATATGCCTATATGGTATTTTTGGACATATTTTGTATTGCATATATGTGATTTTGTATGCCTGTATGGAATTATTGTAAGCCTATATGACTATTTTGTATATATGTTATACTTATATCGACATATATTGATGTATGCCTATATGTCTATTTGGTTTATACATATCTTTTGTTGGCCCCATAGTTGTTGTTGCACTAAAAGATTGACCTGTTAATATCTAATACAACTGCCAGAGTTAACAGATCCATGGAGGCGGTTAGTCCATGTCATGAATCCCAAGGGGAGCACTGACCATCTACAAACAATATCCCCCTTAGTGTTACTTGAGGGGATTAAAACCTAGAGCCTTTAGATTTGATACCAATTGTTGTCCCCATAGTTGCCGTTGCACCAAAAGATCAACCTTTTAATACCTAATACAACTACTAAAGTTAATAGATCCATGAGAGGTGGTTATTCCATGTCCTGAATCTCAGAGGGAGCATTGATCATTTGTCGACATATTTTTATTAATGGTGTCCATATTTGCAATATAAATCTAAGCTTCAATAGATATTTGTAGATGGTTTACTTCAAATATTTAAAACTCAAGTGTATTTCATGCTTCATAAGTTATTTCACATTCATTTCACCTATAATTGTTGGTTATTTATTATATTTTCTACACCAATATGTGTTTTTGGTCTTGGATGAAATATTTTTGGCATATATAGTTATGGAATTAAGTTTTATTCAAGAAAAAGTACAAAAAATTTACACTATGTTTCCAATAATTGTATTCAATTATATTCAAGTACCCATCCATTCAAGTACCTATCCTCTAGTTGGTCAATCACTAATTAAAACATATAGACATATTCTTCATTTCCATACTTTCCTTCATCTAAAAAAATGTTTTCCTATATTGACCAAAATGTTTATGACTGCATTGAGTTCAAGTAATAGAGAGACTAGTTCTTTGGTGTAGATTGTTCAGTCATAAGATTATAAAGACACCTACGTTGACCAAAAATCATAAATTATACTTATTTTGTAGCCATCTAAATGTGTTCAAAGTGTTAGTCTAACCCTAGGAGATGATGAATATAAACAATGCCTCTTGAATTTTTTTTTACTAAATATAACCGACACTTTTTAGAACATCTAAAACATTATTTCCATAGTGGAATGACTTGGATATATAGAATATGAGGGAGGTTATTGTAGAGAGACCCTATATGACCTTATACCTTCATAAATATGTTTCTAAGGGACACATTTTCTGAGTAATAGCTCGTCAAATTTTGATGCCCTTTTATAATTTGGTCTCTTAAAGAAATCATCAGTGCAATGTAGCCCAAAATGTTTTAGCATGTCAGGATGTGAAAAAAAGACCTTTCCTAGCATAAATCTACCCAACTTGATGTGTTGGAATTGCCAGTTTGGTCACACAATGAAAAAAATGAAAATTACACCACCTTGCAACTTTATACTACATGCATCTAATGCTTTTTCCATTAACTAAAAACTTATCACCATGGGAAAATGGATTGGAGATATGAAAAACCGAGAGAGTTTATTATAGAGGGAACATATGTGACCTTGTAACTTTATACAAAATGTTTCTAAGTTCCATGAATTTTGAGTAATATCTCATCAAATTTTGTTGCCCTTTGCACTTTAGTCTCTTAGGAGAAATTGTTGGTGCAATATTGACCAAAATGTTCCAACATGCTAGGGTGTGAAATATGACCTTGCCTAGAATAAAAATACCCACCTAGAAATGTTGTAACTATCAGTTTGGTTGCACAATGAACAAAAAAAAATTACACCACCTTGCAACTTTATTCTGTATGCATTTGTTGCTTTTTCCATCAATTGAAAACTTGTCACCATGGGAAAATGGATTGGAGATATGAAAGATCAAGATATTTTATTGTAGAGGGAACCTACATGATCTTGTACCTTCAAATAAAATGTTTCTAATTTCCACAGTTTTTGAGTAATAGCTCATCAAAGTTTTTTTCCCTTTTGCAGTTAGGTCTATTAAGAGAAATCATGTGTGCAATGTAGCTTGGAAGGTTCCAGCATGTTGGGGTGAAAAATAGGACCTTTCCTAGCATAAAAAATACCCAATTAGATGTGATGAAACTATAAATTTGATCACACAATGAACAAAATGGAAATTACACCACCTTGCAACTTTACACTACATGCATTTGACAGTTTTTCCATCAACTAAAAACTTGTCATCACTGGAAAATGGATTGAAGGTATAAAAAACTAAGAGAGGTTATTATATAGGGACCCTACATGATCCTATACCTTTAGATGAAATTTTTATAAGTGCCATGGTTTTTGAGTAATAGATCATAGAATTTTGTTTCCCTTTCACACTCTGGTCTCTTTAGAGAGACTGTTGGTGCAATGTAGACCGAAAGGTTCTAACATGCTGGGGTGCAAAACAAGACCTTTTATAGAATAAACCTACTCACTCAGACATGTTGGAATTTTCGATTTGGTCACACAATGATTAAAATAAAAATTACACCACCTTGCAACTTTACACTGCATGCCTTTGAAACTTTTTCCATCAACTAAAAACTTGTCACCACAGGCAAATGGATTGGAGGTATGAAAAAATGAGAGAGGTTGTTATAGAGGGAACCTATATGATCCTATAAATTCATATATATTTTTTCTAAGTTTCATGGTTTCTGAGTAATAGCTCATCAAATTTTTTTGCCGTTTCACACTTTGGTCTCTTAAGATAAATCATCAACGCAATGTAGCCCAAAAGGTTTTGGCATATTGGGGTGTGAAATAGGACTTTTCATAGCATAAAAATTCCCACCCAAATGTGTTGAAATTGTTGGTTTGGTCACACAACGAACAAAATGAAAAATACACCACCTTTCAACTTTACACTACATGCATTTGATGCTTTTCCATCAACTAAAAACTTGTCACCACAGACAAATGGATTGGAGGTATGAAAAACTGATAGAGGTTATTATAGAGGGACCCTACATTATCTTGTATCTTCAAAAAAATTTCTAAGTGCCACAAATTTTTGAGTAACTAATTATCAAAGTTTTCTACCCTTTTTCATTTTGGTCTCTTAAGAGAAAATATTGATGTAATGTGATAAACAAAACTAGGGCAAAGAATAAGAAATATTTAACCCTTTATAATGAATTTCAATTTGGTCTATACATGTCAATTTGGGGGCCTAAAATTGTGAGAGGTGTCATGGCTATATGCCAATCGAAGGGGTGAAATTCGTAAGCTAAGAGGGAATGAAATGCAGCTATGAAAATAAACCTACAACAAATCAAAATGAAAATTGATTCCAGCAATAGGAACTGTCACTTCCTGGTGACAGGAACAACAACAACTTATTAGAATTACATAATTTAAATGAACTGCAAACCAAACTTGCAAATAACATAGAAACAACATCAAATAAATAACACAAATAAACACACATTACTATAAGTAAGAAAGCTAAAAATCATCAGACATCCCTAGAAGTTGGCCCCCTCCTTAGTCCATTGGGTGGTGAAATACAAGAAGCTTCTGTACACGAGACCGATCATGCAAAACTAGTTTTATTTATCAGAAAATAATATTGTCAATACAAAAGGCTGTACTAAAATCTTCTTATAGAAAAATATACTCCCGAGCTAATATTGCAACCCATATATAAATATTAAATGACATTCTAAGATAGAATATCCTAGATTGGAGTTTAAAGGCTCATGTGAATCCTTGTTTGCAAGCTACAAATTAGAAAATGGCTTTGATACAACTGTAGCTAGAAATAGAAAACAAGTTTTCAAGCCTTCTCCTCAAGCGATCTGGAAATACATTTCAAGCATGGGTTTTTGTGGCCAAAATAATGACTCCCATAAAAGCTTAGTCGTTGTCCATAAATGAAGAATGGATTTTTTATAGAAGAAAAAAATAGGAGATATGTGGATTTTGATTTCCTCAAACAACAAACATGTATCATAGATTTTGTCCACACTATAGTGCTAAGGTGGAAACCAAAAGAGAATCACACAGCTACAATTTTTTGTTGTTGTAACAATGAATAGAAATAGGCAATTTTAAGATTGTTGGGTCTCTAGCAATATCCTCCTGTGAGTTCTTATGGTTATTTAGATTTGGCACATAGTTAAAACTCGAAGAGGTAATTGATGCCATTTTGGAGGCTGATGTTACCATTTGGAAAGATGGCAGAGATAAGTTGTTAATCAAAGAATAATAGATAATGATTCCTAACCAAAAAGTGATAGGAAGATCTACAACTTAGAATTAACATGTTGCATAAATACAATCATATTTATTTATTCATATATTTTATCTAATAACTAAATTAAATATTAATTATATATATTAAATCATATGCAACATAGAATGATAAAATAGTGTAGAAATGGAACAAAAATGGAATGTGAGGATGGTATGAAAGCGTATGAAATAGGTTTAAACATGACATAAAATGGAACATAATTTACTCTCATCATAATGTAGCTTAGAATGTTTTGGCATGTTGGGGTGTAAAATAGGACCTTTCTTAGCATAAAACTATCCACCCAAACATGTTGGAACCCTTGGTTTGGTTGCACAATGTACAAAATGAAAATTACACCATCTTGCAACTTTACATTGAATGTATTTGACGCTTTTTCCATCAACTAAAAACTTGTCACCATTGGAAAATGGATTGAAGGTATGAAAAATAGAGAGAGGTTATTGTAGATGAACCCTATATAATCCCATTCCTTTAAAAAATGTTTTTAAGTGCCATGGTTTATGAGTAAAAACTCATCAAAGTTTGTTTCCCTTTTGCACTTTGGTCTCTTAAGAGAAATCATTGGTGCAATGTAGCCAAAAATGCTACGACATGTTGGGTACAAAATATGAACTTTCATAGCATAAACCTACCCACCCAGACATGTTTGAATTATCGGTTAAGTCACATGATGAGCAGAATGAAAATTACACCATGTTTCAACTTTACATAGCATGCATCTGATGCTTTTTCCATCAATTAATTTTTTTTTACCGCAAGAAAATGGATTGGAGATATGAAAAACTGAGAGAGTTTATTGTAGAGGGACCCTACTTGATCCTATACCTTCAAATTAAATTTTTCTAAGTGCCATGGTTTTTGAGTGAAAACTCATAAAAGTTTGCTACCCTTCCACACTTAGGTCTCTTAAGAGAAATTATCGTTGCAATGTAGCCTAGAATGTTTTGATGTGATGGGGTGAAAAATAGGAGCTTTCCTACCATAAATGTACCCACTCAGACATATTGGAATTGTTGGTTTGTTTGCACAATGAAAAAAATGAAAATTACACCACCTTGCAACTTTACACTACATGCATTTGACACTTTTTCCATCAGATAATATTTGTTTACCATGGGAAAATGGATTGGAGGTATGAAAAATTGAGAGAGTTTATTGTAGAGGGAAACTGTGTGACCTTTTACCTTCATACATAATGTTTCTAAGTACCATATTTTTTGAGTAATAGCTCATCAAAATTTTCTGTCCTTTTGCACTTTGGTCTCTTAAGAGAAATCGCCAGTTCAATGCATTATGGAAGGTTTTGGCATCTTGGGATGCAAAATAAGACCTTTCCTAGCATAAACCTACCCACTCGAATGTGTTCAAACTCTTAGTTTTGTCACACAATGATCATAATGAAAATTACACCTCCTTGCAACTTTACACTACATGCATTTGATGATTTTTCCATCAACTGAAAACTTCCCCACAAACAAATGGATTGGAGGTATGAAAAAATGAGAGAGGTTATTATGGAGGGACCCTACATGATCCTATAACTTTAGATAGAATTTTTCTAAGTTCTATATTTTTTAAGTAACAACTTGTCAAATTTTTTTGCCCTTTTCACACTTTGGTCTCTTAAGAGAAATTGTCAGTGCAATGCATCTCAAAAGCTTTTGGCATTCTTGGGTGCACAATAGGACCTTTCCTAACATAAAACTACCCACCCAAACATGTTGGATTTGTTGGTTTGATTTCATGATGAAGAGAATGAAAATTACACCACCTTGCAACTTTACACTACATTGCTTTTTCCATCAATTACAAACTTGTCACCTCGGGAAAATTGATTGGAGGTATGAAAAGATAAGAGAATTTTGTATAGAGGGATCTTACATGATCTTGTAACTTTAGATGGAATGTTTCTAAGTACCACAGTTTATGAGTAACATCTCATCAAAGTTTTCCCCCCTTCATAATTTGGTCTCTTAAGATAAATCACCAATCCAATATAACTCAGAAGGTTTGATCATGTCGAGGTGTGAAAAAAGACCTTTCCTAGAATAAACCTACCTACCCTGATGTGTTGGAACTAGCGGTTTGATTGCATGACAAAAATAATGAAAATTACACCACCTTGTAACTTTACATTACATGCATTTGATGCTTTTTCCATCAATTGAAAACTTGTCACTATGGGAAAATGGATTTGAGGTATGAAAAATTGAGAGAGGTTATTGTAGAGGTACCGTATGTGATATTGTACCTTTAGCAAAAGGTCTAACTATCAACTTCAATACATTAATATCAATAACATGACTTTGCAAATTCAATGTACATACTTACAAATTAATCCAACAAACCATTCAGGTTTGCTCTACTCTTTATTGTGTCAAGTATTTCATCATGGTAAAACTCACACATATTACACAAAATATGATGGTATATATACCACCCCTAAGAATATGGTCCAAAAATACATGGTCATATTAAATTTCAAATTTCTCAAAGTGCACTCACGTTTTGAAAACATTGAATTTGTAAAGGTTTTCCAATTATTATCATGTGTCAATAGGGGGTTGCATTGAGGTACATCTATAAGACCTTTCTTAGATAAATTATGACATAAATTAAGTGTTGTGTATGTCTCATTTTGTATTTGATATGAAGTTTCACCATAATTCTCTATACACTCAAGCCTATAACCCTCAACCCTTAACCCTATGCCTTATACCCTCAATCCCTCAACCCTTGAACCCTTAATCCATTAACCTTGAACCATCAACTGTAAAACCTCTATATTATACATTATAACCTCAACCTTATATCCTCAACCCTATACCCTTAAAACCTAAAACCTTAAAACCCTTAACCCTTAAACCCTCAACCCTAATCCCTCAACCTATACCATAAACCCTTAATATATCAAACCTCAAACCTTAAACCCTTAATCCCCCAACCCTCCACCCTATACATTAAAGCCTCAACTCTAAGCTCTCAACCCTATACCTGTTATGCCTTGCATAACCAACCCAATTTGTTTTTTGGTCAAAATGGGCCCCCCTTGTGTTTGTTTTTCCTTGATGTTCTTGTTTGGGTCTTAGGATTTGTTCTTTTTCCTCCCAAGTCTTTGTTTCTTTTGTTTTTGTGGGTTCAGAATGTGGGCTGAAACTGGATTTGGAACTTTTGAAATGTTCTTGGTCCAGTTTTTGTTTCTTGCCTTGTTGGATTCTTTGTTGTTTTGTTTGTCTTGGGCTCTTGGGGTTTTTTTGTCAAACTCAAGGGAATAGTGAGAAGGGGGGTGAATCAGTGTTCAAAAAATATTCCACTTCATTAATCTAAAACTTGAAACCATTTCAACATTGCATTAAAGAAAAGATCCATGCATTCAAAGTAAACATTCACAACACCATAACACATAATTTTTTGCATGAAAACCCTGTTAGGGGAAAAACCATGGTGGAAGTTAATCCACAATTTTGAGTACTCAAAATATAATTGATTACAAAGGGAATGCACTTGCATTTAGGCACACTTCCTAGAGCTCACTGCTCAAGAGAAAGGCTTACTAACCTACAAAATTCGGATTAAGACCATCTGAAGGGTGAACTGAGGTAGTAGCATCTATTAATGACAATCTATAGTTCCGATGAAGCTCATAGATTCAATTTTTGATCTACTTCCTAATTCTACACTTTACTTTGCTATGTTCTGCTCTTTTATGCTCTTCACATCACTTATGATCATATTCGCACTACTGCACTGCTGAATCTTGCAATTCACACTTCTACACATACACCCATTTTTTTCCACTCCAAAAAATGATGAAACCTGTTGGAATGCTGGATACACAGGTTGCCTTGATGAAGTTGCAAACTTCAATGGAGGACCTTTGCCAAGAAGAAATATTCACCCACACAGAAAGTATGATAATGACATTCAAAATAGAGATTCTATTATGATGATCTGGATTCTTAATTACAAAGAGTACATATGCCTGATTATATAGGCAAGAGCAAAACCTAAAATGCATAAGATGTTGCCAAGTGTACAAACCACACTTCATATGACAACATGAAACCCTAACCTAGGGAATGATAACAAGATGGAGATAACTTCTAGAAAAGACAACTCATCTTCTAGAAGGGAATCTTATCTCAACACCATTATTAAATGATAAAAAGTAACCTAGGACTAATATGATTAATTAACCCTAAGTTAACTTATGCTAGTGTAATAATTAATTAATTAATTACACTAACACCCCCCCATAAGTGCAACTTAGGGAGGAAATGAAAATGCAATGATTATGCATGATGATAATGATGGGTCCCAGCTGATGGCCATTTTAGGTACCCATGTACATAGGATGAAAATGCAACTAATCTCCCACAAACAAAGAAAAAGGGAAAAACCCAGTGGGAAGAAAACCCCTCTCCAAAAAAGGAGATGAAATGCAGAAAAGTGATGATTGGAGGACTCAACATCATCCCCCCAAGGACAACAATCATCACAAGGGTACAATATAAAGAAAATTCCCCCATAGGAGGAAAATAGAGAGACAATATAGCCCCCCCAGAAAATGTGATCACCTGCAAGAAAGGTAAGTGGATGTAGACAAAACATGATCCAATGTCGACAAACAACTCGTCTCCCTTTCGGAAGAAACAAAACAAGGTGCAAGTGTAGAGATGCTTCCCATTCCAGATAGGATTTGAAGGAAGGAAAGGAATAGATGGAGACTTGATTGCCCCCCCAAAATGAAGTGTCCTCAAAACCACTGAGATAAGACTGAAGCCAAACCAATGGTAGATGCTGAAGGAACTCCGATGAAGATGGAGGAAGTCTCATATATGAAATCTCTGAATAGAGGAGTGATATCCCCTCAAGAATATCCTCCAAACCTATAGAAGTAGCCAAGTCAGTGATACCTGAAACAAAGCCATCTCGTGATGTCAAGTCTAGAAAACAGAATGTGTCCTGATGAATGATGATGATGGAAGCCTCAATCAATGACATTAGACAAGGAATCACTGAATGTGAAGGGATACCAACTGTCTCTGATGGAGAAGAAGAATCATCTGAAGCAACCTTGCCAACCTCTTCGGAAGATGCAAGGCAATCCAAACAAACGACCTCCTACAGAGCAATATCATCATGGGGTACTTGATCTGAAACCTGACATTCTGAATCATGACCATCAAGGAAGGGTGGAGTATCTGAATCTCCATATATCTCCCAAATCTTATTCCAAAGGATGTGAGGACTATCACAATGATCAATAGATTCCAAAATATCACAATCAACATGCATTGCAATCACTGCTAAAACATTATATCTACTGCAACTCCAAGCAAATTTCTGAATACCTTGACCTGGATGGGGAACTGTACCATACAAATGTGGCAATAATTCAAGTGATTGGAGATGGTGGATGATCCCATCTCGCCATTGTTTATAGTTTCCCGTGTGTAACATAGTCAAAGAAGGATAATATGCAAGCCCCATAATGTACAAACAAATTTCTCCAAAATTACAAAGATAATGACCTTCAACAACAAATAGAAACTCCCAAAACTGATATGCAACTGAAGTGATGCAACCCAAAACAAAAATCTTTTCCCAAGCTTCAGGATATCCAAGTTATTGAACAAATGCACCAAATTGAACAAAACCAATGGAAGAGTACTTGGAGCTGAAACTGATCAAAGTGAATGGACAGATGAAAAGAGCTCTGAATTACCTTCTGGATGCCACTGGAATCATTGAATTTCGATCAATGGTTGCGAAGATATGAGTTTTTATGTCCAAATTAGGGTTTTGACTTTAGTTGAATGTAGATTTTTTTGATAGAAGAATTCTGCAAAAATGACTACACCACTGGAAAGTAGGTTGAATCCTCTTTCCGACGATATCTCTTTTGTCAAATTTCGACACCGTGGAGCGAAGATATGGCGATTTGAAAAAATATGCCCTATTAGGGCCTGGCAGGCTAAACAGGTGCAAAACATGAGCACCCCCGGGCACTAGCACCTGGTCGTTGATGTGACCACAGGCGCTGGGCTAGAAAAAAAAAAAGGTGCCACCACTGGCGGCGGTGGGGCAGAGATCTCGGGCGGAGCGGCAGCACCACTCGGATAGAGCGGAGGGAAGCGGTCGGAGTGCTGGACGGCTGGTGGGAGTCACCGGTTGGCGGGCAGGAAGGACTCCGGGGAAATACACCGGTGGTCAGCTACCGGGAAGGACTCCAATGGTCGGTGGCGATGTGGATGTGACGTGTCGGCAATAGTGGCCGGTGATGTGACTGGTGAAGATTCCGGATGATGTGACCGGTCCGACCGATGACGCCAGCGGATGCGACAGAGGCCGACAACCTTTGTCAGTGGCTGCAGACTAGTCGGCGGGGCCGACTTAATTAAATTTTGAATATTGTTTAAACAACAATTCAAAATTTATTAAAAATTGATTATTAATCTGCTGAAAATATTATAGCCGCCCGATAGAAAACTATAGCCCGCAAAAAAATATAATTATGCCGACTATGTATTAAAATAGCAGGTCGCCCGCAGAACGCAATTTTTGCCAGAACTATAGAAAAAATAGTCCATTTTCAGAAATAAAAAATGCCCAATGACCTAAAAAAAATTTTCCATGATGGAGGACTGAAAGGGAGGATATTTTTTTCTGCAAACGTGTACGGATAGTACAAAATGCAAAAACCCTAGATATACCTCAAATGGCTAAATATGTCCAAATCAGAGCCAAACTTTATTGATCCTAGGATGAACCTTCACTGGAACAACTCTGATACCATGTTGGAATGCTGGATACACAGGTTGCCTTGATGAAGCTGCAGACTTCAATGGAGGACCTTTGCCAAGAAGAAATATTCACCCACACAAAAAGTATGATAATGACATTCAAAATAGAGATTCTATTATGATGATCTGGATTCTTAATTACAAAGAGTACATATGCCTAATTATATAGGAAAGAGCAAAACCTAAAATGCATAAGAAGTTGCCAAGTGTACAAACCACACTTCATATGACAACATGAAACCCTAACCTAGGGAATGATAACAAGATGGAGATAACTTCTAGAAAAGACAACTCATCTTCTAGAAGGGAATCTTATCTCAACACCATTATTAAATGATAAAAAGTAACCTAGGACTAATATGATTAATTAACCCTAAGTTAACTTATGCTAGTGTAATAATTAATTAATTAATTACACTAACAAAACCAACCTCTTATATATATCTTCAATCAAAGATTTATTCATCCATTAGTCGACTTTATAAAGTATTAAGTTATTTCTATCTTGTCAACCAAATCCACCATTAAATATTTATGTGCATCCTCCAAAGTCGATTAAGACAAAGAGAGAAACCAAATAATGCTTGATTGAGCATGAAGACTTATACTTAATTATATCTTATACATTCACAATTACTATCCTTGCCAGGTTGGCCTTTAGCACATATAAACAAAAAATTAGTGCATCGAATCTTCTAGATCACATACCAGTGAGTGCACTTCAAAACTAAGATATTGTAGACATCAACAAAACTTCCTTAGAGATCCAAAACCCAAAATATTTGTTCAATAAGGTGTTTAGATCATATTTTATTTCTATAACTGGATGTCATGTTCTTCATTGTGTTCATTCGGTAGGAACCAAAATTATACATTCGGATACAAGATTTAAGTTGCATGACTTGGGTTGCCATCAATGACAACACTTACAATCCGTATACCAGCAATCTCCCTAGCCATATGCCAACTGTGTTTTCTTTTGTTTTCCTCCTCTTTGTGTTTCTTTTCCTTTTGCTAGAAGAGGAATTAGAATGGAAATTGAACTCAAAACTTTGCAAAAGTTCCAAGTCCGGGTTTCGTTCCGATCTCACTCCCATTTGTTCTTCCTTGTGTTTTTTTTTCTTTTGTGTCCTGTTTTGGGACAAGCTTTACCTAGGTCCTGCTTTCCTTTTTTCTTTTGTTTTCCTTTGTTGTTCTTTCTCTTTTTTAGGAGCAGAACTGGAGTTTGATCCAAACCTAGAACTTTGCAAAGCTCTAAATCTGAATTTGGTCCCGATCTCGACCCCATTTCCTTTTTTTCCTTTCCCTACCGCGAACCAAAGATGGATCAAAAACAAAATGTGGAACTTTGACAAATTTCTTGGTTCTATCTTGACTTCGTTGCCACTCCCATTTTACCTATAATTTACGTGGTGGTTGTGTACTCACCTTCACTCCGATTCCGCCCTGACCAACGACATTAATTGCATCAAATGCAACCTCCTCACACACGTGAAATGGTTTTCAAAACCTTAATCAAGGTTATTTGGATCATTACAATTATCCAAAGCATTTTAACGACCCAGAGCTGAATTAAATTGAAGAGGAGCATGATTTGGTTGTGGGTGAGGGTTCGTGAGCGGATTTTGATCGATTTTCAAACCCTTTCTGGTTGCGTTTCAAGATAGGTGGGTTTCTTCCATTATCTCTTTGTGTTTTCCCATTTTCTTGCTCCATTTTTTCTTCTTGCATTCAAAAGACTTTTCCCATGGATCTTTGCTTGCATGCATTTGTGTTTCATTATGTTTTTATATTTTTTTTGTTTTTGTCTTTTGTTTTCTGTTTGTCTTTTTTTTGCTTTCCTTTGTTTGTTTTTGTTTTGTCTGCTGATTTTTTCTCTATTCTTGGTGGCTTTTTCGTTCCACCATGCCCTAGTTTCGATTAGGGCTTCATTTTGAAGGGTTGTGATGTTTAAAAATATTTTAAATCTTTGTCTCGACCCTTTTTGATCTTATGCATATGTTGGTCTTACTGGTTTAGTTATGGGTTTTAGTGCCCTAGATATAATTTAAGTTGATGGGTCATATGAATTAGGGTTTGTGTGTCATGCCCTTTTTGCATAAATGACCTTGATCGCTTGATCTTAGTCCCATCCTTTTGAATAGAGTCAATCTTAAATCCTGCCTCCCCATGCCATATTTCTAACCTGAGTCCAAAATGATGTAGGTGTGTGGGGAAAATAAAATTTTCCATGAAAATCATAGAAGAACTAGAGCTAGAAATGAACTCATCCAATGAACTATCCCCTAATAGTTCAGTTTCGGAAATGATCCTGATCCTGGTAGGTTTCGATTCTGATTCTAATTCTGAATCCGATCCTATTAGGTTTGGCGAAACTGGATCACCGAATGATACAAAATATTGGAACTTTTGAAAGTTCTAGCTTTTGATCTGGTCCCGATTTTGGTTCTGATTTTGTTCTTTTTTTCAACTTTCTAGTTCTTGATCTTCTCCTAGTCTTACTCCTAGTAGGTTTAAGATTTCACTAAGTATGAAGGGTTACCTAGGGAAGAATAGAAAGGTATGAAAGGTAACATTTGTAATGTTGATTCCTATACCTTCTGTTGATCTAATCTAGGGTTGTCTTACAAGATCAAACAATCACAGGAGCATCTAAAGACTTTTCACAAAAGGAAGGGAAGGCTACGAAAAGCTAAAAGGGAGTGAAACCAAAGAAGATAAAGATGGAGCAATTGCCTTACACCTTGAGATATAAACACCAAGATTCCACTCTTACAACCAACAAGTTGAATTTAGAATGGGCTAACATCAAATACACTAATCTAGGGCCATTCAACTATGAGGAGTTGATTGGGTAAAAGCATAAACCTATGTCACACTTTATAATGGAATCAACCAACAACAAAAGAAAATTGAACTTCAACCACATAAAAGTGGTCTTTATGTTTTGAATTTCAAAATGATGTAAACTAATTAAATGTAGAAATTTTGATGAAGTTTAATCCTATAATTTTTTATATTTTTAAAAATTGTTTTCATTATTTTTTTTATCGAATTTAAGTACAAATTTTGGAATGTTGAAAATTTTAGAAAAAAGTGACTTTTCGGGCCATTAAGAAACAAATTGAAAAAAACTTAATTTCTCCCTAAATTTGTTTCTATAAATAGGTAAATTTAATATCTAGTACATGGAAAAAAAAAAAAAAAATTATGTATGTTTTTCTCGTAATAACGTTTTAAAGTCAAGCTTGTCAGAATTTGATAGTTTTCATGAAATGCCAACTATTGTCTATTTTTTTTTATCATTTTCAAAAAAAAATTATACCCTTTTGAAGAGGAATCTTTCCTTTAGTTCCCCATGCATTTTTAATTTTTTTTAATATGTGTTACTATTTCTTTTTAGTTTTTAAGCAGCCTTTTTTTAACTTTATCAACCTGCTTGCATTATTTTTAAAATAAAATATATTAAAACTAATCAAATTATTAAAAAAATTACGTATTTGGATTCACCACTCTAAGCTCTACAAATTTTTTTTTTTTTTAAAACATCATTTTTACTGAAGAAATACTTAGTTGAAGTTGAAAGTTTTAGAAAATTCTGAAAAAAACTGAGTTGGCTGCCAACTAGGATGTTAACTAGACAATTTTGGCTGAAAGAGTTTTTATAGAAAAGGTTTTAGCTGAAACCCTTTCTATAGAAACCCCACACATAAAATAAGCCAATTTCAAAGCAACAAATGGAAACAATTATTTTTTTGGTTTTGGTTGAAACTTATTCGGTCAAGACCTTGTGTGCCACATATACACCACATGGTTTTGAGCGAAACCTATATGGCCAAAAGTGTGACATGAATTTTTTATTTTACCCAATTGTAGATACTTTCTCAAAGGATGTGATTGGGAGGATTGAAAGAATATCCCAATCTGGACTAGCACATGTCACACTCTTCCCTTTATCAGTTCAGTGCCCATAGCATATACTCATGGAAATAGGGGCTTACAATCCTTCATCAAGATAGTGTATGGACCTCCAAGGGAATGTGATCATTGATTTATCTACGCAAATGATGAGGTTCTGGTTTAATGCCCCTACCCCCAAGAACCCCAAGAAATTGACTAAAGTAGAGGCATTGTAGTTATTCAATAGGGACAAGGAAGCTAATAGGTCCCACATGAATAAAAAATGGTTGAAGACTGAGAAGAAGTCCTTAACCAAGGTTCCTCGACAACCCAAGAGGGGAGAATTAAGGAAGGAAATTGATGACCTAATCATGATGCTTTTCAGAGTGTTTGGAAATAAATACTCTGCATATTTTAAGGAATGGATATTTCCATTCATTGAAACCATTTTTGATGGTAAGAAATAGTTTGATTGGGGCATGATTTTGTGAAATAATTTGCACAATCAGATGCTCAAGGTGGGGAAATAAAGAACTTCTTCATGACCTCTTATTTTGCATATTCAACTACAAGGATGGGCATATTCCATGGATTGAATGTAGTGGTCATATTAGGAGAAGCTTGTAGAAAAAATAAGGCATGGGAGTATTATGACTAGTTGACCCTACAAACATTAGAGCTACATTAAAGAAGGTTTAATGATGCATTCCTCTATGTCATTATTAACCAATTGATAGGAGATGTTGGATATAGGATGAGTAGGGAGGCTATGGCCTTCATTGTTGAATGGGGACATTGGTATATCTAGTACCCCAAGTTATCTTACTTTAGTTTTGAAAGTTTTGTTGGACATCCTCATCGACTACCAAGATTTCGTAGTGACAAGATTTCTCTTATGGAGTTTATATATCAGGCTATGGGAGTCAATACAAAGCTTTCCAATAAACACAAGTTTGGATGCCACAAATTTTCCATGAAGTTGGGAGAATATTGTTGTGTTCACAATTTGGATGCAAAGGCAGTGTGCGAAAAATTAAGTTATCTAAAGTTGGGATTGCATACAGCCCGAAAACACTTTGACTTGGAGCATAAGATGAATGGTTTAGCTACCACCATTTTTGATAAGCATTATAACTTGTTAGAGGATTTTTGGATAGATTTGCAAGATGATTATGATTTTAGGAAAAGGAACTATAAAAAGGCTTACCATCTCATAAATGATTGAATATGGGGTAAAGGAAGACATTCCTGATACACTATCAGATGATGGTGTAGTTTTGGACCTCGGGTATGAAGCAAAAAATGTAGGATCCGAAAACTTGGACCCAATAAATTGGGATGAAGAGGAGTTTCTAGATATTAAACAAATCTCCAGGACAACAATGGATAGGAGTATCCAATGGGTGATAATGAGAATAAGGGATCCAAAATCTCAATCCTCTAAGAAGAGGAAAGTAGAAGGTACCCAGGGTTATAGGAGAACCAAGAGGAGGACAACCCCTAAGGAATAATTGGAGTATTATCCTTTTATCTCTGGAGGAGATGTTTATCCAAGAGTACCTACTAAAGAAGCCCATGAATAACAAGGTGTGGAGACTACAATAGCTAGAGAAGGAGTTTCATATCAACCTTCTCTCCTTGAAGAATCTACTAAAGAAGTACCTATAGGAAGCCTCCATGAACAAGCATAAAAGGATAAGAAAAAGGAGGTTGAGATTTATGATATAGACACTGATTCAAAGGACACATGATCAAATAATGAGCCTCTTGTGACTGGATCTACTAAGGATGTTGAAGATGTTGGGACCGAGCATCTCCTAACTCCATAGGACCAGTGGAAATTTTTTGAGGAAGAATGCCAAAGCACAAGATGATGCACTTGCTAAGCAAGAAGAATTGGAAGCTAGAGAAAAAACTAAAGAGTTAGCAAGGCAACATAAAGAGAAGGAGGACCTCCTGGAACAACAAAAGTAAAATTAATGGAGAGATAATGAAAAGAGGGATAAGTTGGCCCTCCTACAAAATATTCATGACCTTGAAGAGGAAAAGGCTCGATAAAGGAGAGAAAAGGAAGACCTTGAGGCCAAATACAATGCTATGGAGGATGCCCAAAGAAAGAAGGAAGAAGAAGAGCTCTTACTAAAAAAAATAGAGGAAGAAGAACAAGCCAAACATGAACAAGAAGCTACCAAAATGTGGGAGAGGGTTAAGGAATTGGAAAAATAAAGGGATGACATGTTGGAAGAGAGGAGACTGGAAGAAGAAAGAGAGAAATTTGAAGTTGATAGGTTAGCTAAGGAGATGAAAGAAAAGGAGAAACAACAAGAGGTTGATTCTTAACCTAAGGTAACACTTTGGCAACCCCTCTCTTCTACCACTTCTTCACAACAAGTTGTTACTCCTCTCGCTGTTCCAAAATGGTTAAAGCTCAACTTGGAGAGGAAATAGATAGTCGAGCCTCAACCCCTAAACTGGGATGATATGATGAAGGAAAGTGAGAAGGAAAGGCCCAACAAAAAGACTCGAGTCCTTCATTCCACCAAATTGATAGATGTTGGAGAAATTGTAGCTGAAAGTTCCATTCCCATGGTTGACAAGGAAAAATAAGAGATGCAGTTAAGTTATTATCAACTAGGCACTGTGAACTTAGGGAGACCTACAAGGAACCAACAAATGGATCTCATTGATATTGTGGAATCTTACACTAAGTCAAGGATGATAAAAGATAAAGCAAAGGAAGGATGAGCTCAAAGCTCAATTGGATCAATTGCATAAGTTCTTGAAGGACTTATAAGTTCTTGAAGGACTTATATTCTCCTATTTCTTTGCAATTTTCTTGCCCCGAGACACCAATTTTGTTGAGTAAGAAAGAAGTTGTTGACCTTGTTGAGATGAGAAGTAGAGTAGGAATGTTGGATAAATGAACTAATAGGTTGAACCAAGAGGTGGAGGAATTACTTGTTGCAAGTCATAAGGCTCATGGAGGTGCATATGAATTAGTCAATGATATTACCACATATGCTGAGGCCCTATGGAAACAAGAGGAAGAATACAAAGAATATGTCAAGAAACTGAATGAAATTAATAAGTTACCTCAACAAACAATTCTAGAAAAATTCATCCTTGAGGAAGGTAATGAGGATTTTGTTGATAAAATATTAACATTATCATATTTCAGTCTTCATTCATTTTTGCACATAGGAATGAAGTGCAATAGGCTAGAAAGGATTTGGTAGATCAAATTATGGAGTTAGAGGCAATTATAGCTATGATTCTTAATTAGGATGTCCCTGTAAAGGATGGTTTCCTTGTTGATGAATTGAGAAAAAAATTGAATAATAGATTCCAAGAGGCAATACAGAAGAGAGATGATGATGATTATTTTTTAATTGATAGGTTCATGGATATAAAAGAGGTAGTGAAGATTAATCAAAAGGAGCTTACTAAGTCAGATGATATGCAAAATTTCACCTTTGCTGAATTGAAAAGAATAAATTTTGAAGACAATTGGGTAGATGGGTCGGCCGTAGATATACTTAAACAAGTATTGGATAGTTATGATGAGTATCTACTTGAGTAGAAGACAAAGGAGTGAAGTGGCTATGGAATATCCTTTTTTGAATGAATCATCAAATGATATGGCTAGTTGGGAAGCTCTCTCCTACTTTTTAGGAACATGACACAAGTTCAACTGAAGATCCCCAATAGTTTGACCTCCTCCCTTTTACTACATATTTTGATAAGGAGTTATCATTTTTTAATTGAAGATCATAATAGGCAAATTTCCTCAATCAGCCCCAATTGCTCCTTGATTTGTGGATCTCAATTTTGATGAGAGGAATTAATGTTGAATATGTCTATATGTAGAATTCATATCCATATTGTAAGGGTCATATAATTGAAGTGAGGATTAGTTTCCTAAAAGAGAGATCTAGGATAATTTTATATTTTTCAGAAGTTTTAAAAATTTTGTGCAAAGATACTTAGACATGTTTACAAGTTTCAATACAGTTTATGTTATTTCTAGAATGAGTTTTAATGGTAATGTTGATGAACAATAGTCATTCATATGCCAGTGAATGTTGTGCATAAATGTCTCTTATTTTGATGAAAATCAATAGAAGATATCTAATATGAGACTATTTCATTGAGTTATTTGTGAATGAGATTTCTTTGTGTTTACTGATCTATGAATTTTAGTAATGAGTTGGTGATGTGTTCTTGTCTGATTTTGAAGTTTAGTGATGATGAATGATTGTATGTCTTAAATTTGCACTATGAGTGAATGCAATGGTATAGAGTATTTTGCATATTGTATAATTTTATGGTTTTAGTTGTTTTGAAAGAAATGCTCATTATGAAGTTTATATGTCTAAATAAAAGGAAATCTACATTCATGTTTTGTTGTCGTACTCCTTGTTCTATCTTTTTCTATTTATTTACACCCCCAAATATTAAATTAGTTCATATTATTTAGTTTATCTCCTTTTACCTAGAGGCCCCTTGAACATTACAGTTGCATAGGCAATTGAATGGCAACAACATAGTTGAGAACAAACTACAGAGACCTTAGAAAATAGATATTTTAAGATTATTTATCTTTTTTAGGAGAAATAGAGTAGAAATATTCTATTTTAACATTGTTGGGTTACTTTGACCATCAAAAGAAGTGGTGCTAGAAGGAGGGACTATAGGAACAAACTAGAATGAATCGGGTCATTTTCACAAGAAAGGTTTGAAAGAGTTCTCAGATCTGCTACAAACCCCAACCCATTTCTCAAACTCCAAATGCCTACTAGACCCAAAACTCATAGGGATTTAACACCACCACCCACTCCACTTGGATTTCCACCAATACCATAACTAAAACAACAAAATCCACTACCACCCATTGCATTCTTTGCAAATAATACTTCGCCATTGGGAATCATTCTTGCTGACATTCATGAAATTCTTAGGAATCTTGAGGAATTTGGTCCTAGGTAGTCCCATGGAGAATCATGAAGTGTTGAAGAGAACATATAGGAATTTAAGGATTCTTGTACACGGGCTCAGATAGCCCACCACGATGTCATATGTAGGTTTTTTCCCTATTCATTGGGGGATATGGCCTATTATTGGTATTTAAACTTGCCCACTGGATCCATCTTGAGTTGGAAAAATTTAGAAGACACTTTTATTAATCAGTTTCAAGTCTATGTAGATCCAACTATCTTATATCACTAGTTTTCCATGATTAGGAAGGAACCACATGAGTCATTGCCCCTATTTAACACTCATTTCCAAAGGATGTATAGACAGTTGCAAGATCCCTATACGGTGGCTTAAAATATTGTCATCAAATCCTACCTAATGACCATAAATCCGCTGATTGGTTTGTTTTTGCAGAGAACCTATCTTGCAACATACATTGATTCACTGTCCAAAGAGTATCACCTTGCCATTAAATTACAACAATAGATAAGTTTGCAATTAGGTAGCCTTAGAGGAGTTTTTCCTCCCCTAGGATACCCTCTGATGCCTAATCCAAACCCATTGTTTAATACAGTCTAGGGGATGTCCCACTCTGCTTATGGACCTTTAGTTGAGTTACAGACTCATTCCCCACAACCATGGGTTAATGGGGGGATGCTAGATCAATCCCAACAAGATCAGAACCTGCATAATTTTATCAAAGGATCTAATTTTGCAACTCACTCACCTATTGTAAATCTTGTAGAAAGTGGGTGCACCACCCAATTGATTTTAGAGGTATAAAATTTGAAGAAAAAATAATCTCAGGTGAGTAATGAAATGGCTCAATTTAAATTAAAACCCTCCCAATGCCAAAATCAAAATCAGGGAAAACATAATCAAGGTTACCAAAATTAGGGTTATCATAACCAAGGAGGGTTTTCCAATCAGAATTCCTATCAAAACCAAAGGAATTTTCAAGGTAAAAAATTCCTCAATCAAAATTATTAGAACCAAAATAGGGGATATAATCAAAAATCAAATAATAATAGGGAGTGGAATAGTTGACCAAACAATGGGGAAGCATCCTACAGTTATCAATCCAATGAAGGCAACCCTCACACTATAAATGTTGTAGATTTGAATCTCATGACAAACTGGTGTAGGTTACATGACACTATTTTACATTCTAAAGTTAATTGCCCTGAACTGGAATAGGTTGTCAAGATAGCACAAGCTAACTCCCACCTGCCACAAGGAAATCCCAACCAAGGTAGTGGGTCAATGGACACAACTATGAATTTTGAGACCATTGATGAATGATACCAGTTTCCCATGTAGGGAAGGAATGATCTAGAGGAAGATACCTACGATGCTCAGGCCTTTCAAACCATGGGAGGCCATTTCCTGAGGAATCAGAACAAGGGGTTGTTTACTACATCCACCCCTCCTAACACTATGGTTCCCCCAAACTAGAATGCTGACAAAAATCTACCTCCACCCAAAGGTCCACTTGAGTTTCAAAATAAAGCTAACTCATATTTTATTCCTAAATATCAGACGAAAAATGATATGAAATTAGATTTTATTTGAGAGATGCAAATGAAAAAGACCTCACTGTCATTATTTGACATCCTGAAGTGTTGCCTTGCCCAACACAACATCATGTTGAGATATTTGGAAGAAGTGGATTGGTCAAAAGGAAAGAATAAGGTGACTCAAACCAATGAAATGAATGTGGCCCTGTACAAAGGTAAGACATGGACCCCACCATTCCTATTAATCTTGAGAATCTTTGGGAAGAATTTACACAATTGCCTCTTTATATTTTGGAGCCTCAAGTAATGTAATGCCCTTTTTGATTTGTAAAAATTTGGGTTTGTATCTGGTTCAAACTCATAAGAAGGTAATAAAATTAGACAAAACAAAGGTTAATATGGTAGGGGAACTAAAAAAAATCATGTGCAATTCGGATCAAACCCATGAATCTAGACCTATATGGATATCTAGGTAGCTGATATCCCTGAGACAGATGGCATGCTTCTCAGCTAAGACCTAATGAAAAGCATTAGGGGTTACTTATCGTTAGAATTTTCACACATGTGGCTTCCATGGAAAGGGGAAACAACACAAATTAGGATTGAAAGCAAGCCTCTTCTCAAACATATGATCACTGAGTACAATTTTCCTAATGAGGTAGCCTATTTTGAAACCGAGATAGGAGTATATAAGAGAGAGGAAATCATGACCTTTTCAATGTTCAATCCTAATACCCTACAACCTTTAGAATACAATGAACCAATGACCACTATCAACTAGCAAGTTTTAATTATAACATTTCAACATAATAGGCTGGTTTTGGGAGAGGAGGTTGATCTAAGGAGTCAACTAATCTCTAACTAGTGCATAATTCATTACCAAAGTCATTCTAAATTAACATGTCAATCTTGTGTAGACATCCTGAACCATGTCTATCAGTCAACAGAAACTTGTGAGTGCCAACTCAAAACACCCACAAATTAGTTTTCTTTTGAGGCTAGAGATGCCACTATCTTGACAAAGACCAATTATACATAGGAAGAAGTCCATTCCCCAATTGGATAGACTCAAGTTTCATGTTTTTCCTTGGGAAATGAGATTGTAGAATCCTAGGAACTATTTGATACACTATACCTTGCCAATATTCCAATTCCAAGGGGGTATTTGAAACCAATAACCAATTGTAAACTGATTGATCAAGATCAGATTTAGGAAGAAGTTCCTGCAAAGGTCCTAAATCTGAATGAAATTTATGATGATGATTTTTTAGACCAATCCCCATGTCTAGAAGTCCTAAACCAATCTAATTCACCACCTATTTCTTGAAAACAACTACCCTTGTCTCACCCTAAGAAAGAAACCCCAACCCAGGATCAATTGTGGATCCTCAAATTTGTTGGTTTTAAGTCTAAAATAGGGAGTGGAGCTAACAAACCTAAAAGGGAAAACATACTTTGCTTCTTACAGGTTGTAGTTCAGTTGTATGAATAATGTGGTAGAATATGAAGTGATGTCCAGAGGACTAATGTTTGTGCATCAAAAAAAGGTTACAACTCTAACAATCATGGGAGATTTTGAGGTCATTATCAAGAAAGTTCAAAGTCAATACACATGTCATAAAAAGAGGTTGGCTACATACATGAAAAAATTATGGAATCTAATAGAATAATTTGATGCCTTTGGGATTAAGTTGATTCCTAGAGAAGATAAACAGATTGAAGATGCACTTGTTGTTGCTACTAGTACCTTAGAACCCATGCAAGATTCTAAGTTGAAAATATTTTTAGTATAGTTAGTCTCGATCTCAGGCATTCCCAACAACATCGGGAATTTCTAGGTTTTTAATGATGATGAGCATATACTAGTCTTCTTGGTGAGCTCAGACACCTTTGAGGGATAGATTATTGATGAATCAGATAGAGATTAGGGAGAGTGGGATCTAGAAACTTGTGATGTATAAGGGATAATGAACTTGAAAATGAATAACATTCCTAAGGCAATGGTAGCATTAGAGAGGATATTCAACTTTGATCCTCGAGCTTATGAAAAAATGTCTATTGATACTGATGGAGGGAAGTATGAGTCAGTCAACTTGGAAGATTCAGACTTTGAGATGAATGCATTTATTGGAAAAACTTTCCCCAAACACATACATGATAAAATCTTAATAGCATTGAAATGAGATATAGCTACAATTGCTTGGGGGTATGGAGACTTGAAAACCTTTGATACTTCAGTAATAACACATAATATCCCCTTGAAACCTAAAGAAAATCCTTTCCACCAGAAGCAACACCCAATGAATTCCCTGATTGATCCATTAATTCAGAGGGAAGTGCAAAAGTTATTGTCAATAAGGATAATATTTCTAGTGAGACATTCAACTTGGGTCGCAACCCGGTCCCTATTCGTAAAAAGAGTGGAGAGATCAGGCTATGCATTGACTTTATAAATCTTAATAAACATTCAGAGAAGGATAATTATCCTCTTCCTTCCCTTTATGAGGTGCTGCAAATAGTAAATGGTTCACAAATGATGTCATTCCTGGATGGATATTCAGGATACAATCAGATAATGGTCAACTATGAGGATAGGATGAAGACCACCTTCACTACCAAGTGGGGGATATTTTATTATTAGAGGATGCCATTTGGTCTTATCAACACTAGATCCAACTTTTAGTGAGTGATGGATGTGGAATTCAAGGATTTGGTAGGTAAGTGTATTATTATTTATATGGATGATTTGACTATGTTTTCAAAGAATAGAGAAAACCATGCTATAGATCTATCAAAGGTCCTTCAAAAGTGCATAAGTTATGGAGTCTCCCTAAATCTGAAAAAGTGTGTGTTTAGAGTTTCAGAAGGAAAATTACTAGGACACATCATATTAGAGAAAGGAATTTCAATTGACTCAGACAGAGAGGGATCCATTCTAAAATTGACCATGCTTGATAGCAAAAAAGAGTGAGGTCCTTTTTTGGGAGGATAAACTTTGTGTAGAAATTCATAACTAGGTTTGTAGAGATCGTCAAACCCCTCAAAAAAATAATGAAGAAATAGGATAAGATCGAGTGGAGCAATGAGGCTAAATCTATACTTTTCACAGATTAAATAGTCTGTTTCAGAGGCACCAATTTTAACTAGCCCTAATTATCTGAAGCATTTTTAGATATATTCCTTTGCATTTGACCATTCTTTTTGTAGTTGTTTTGACACAAAAAAAGGTGTAGGAGATGAAAGGTTGATTGTGTTTATGATTTATTCATTCAAGAATGTTGAAGTTAGATATCAACCTTTGGAGAAATAGGATTTTGCACTGGTGTGAGCTGTCAAAAAGTTTCAACACTATATCCTCTATAGCCAAATTATTTCCATAGTTCTTGACCCTACTGTAAAGTCCCTTCTTATGGAGATTGAACTGGGAGAGAGATGAGGAAAGTGGATGGAAATCTTACAAGAATTTGACCTTGAAAACCATCTGATGAAGTTAGTCCAATCACAAGGCCTATCCAAGGAAATGAAAAGTGTTGATGCTAAGATTACTTGTCGATAGTATACAGTATAGTCATATACAAGCGATCCTTGGTAAGCTATTTTGATCTTTTTGTTGTTAAATTAAAATTGTCCAAACAAGATGAACACCACTTAGAGGAGAGAACTCAAGTTGAAGAGTTCCCAATATATTCTCAAAGGGGGAGATTTGTACTGAAGAAAATTTGAGGGTTTCTATCTATGTTGCCTTGATCAACAACAAGTGAAACAAGCCCTAATGGAATTTCATGGTAAACACGATACTAGACAATGTTCTACTGATTCCATAGCACACCAAATTTTGAGATCAGGTTACTACTAGCCCCATGTATTTTGTGATGCTCACCAACATGCGAGGACATGTCATACATTTCAAACTTTTGCATCCAGGGAACACAATTCGACAATGCCCCTACAAACGGTATACGAGGTAAGACCATTTTCCCAATGGGAATTAAATTTTGTTGGGGTAATTAACCCTAATTCTTTTGTAGGTCACAAATTTATTTTTGACGACAATCGATTACTGTACATGTTGAATTGAAGTTCAACCTTGTAATAACAACACCACCGAGGTTGTCATCAAGTTCCTCAATGAATGCATCGTTACCAAGTTTGGAGTATCGTTTCCCCTAGCATGTGTTAATGGCCCTACTTTCTCTTTTGGAGAATTTATTCAATGGACATATAAGCATAAAATTGTGTTATAATATTCCTGTAATTACTACCCACAAGGGAATGGATTAGCTAAGTCTACAAACAAAAATCTATTGGAAGTAATTAAGAAGTTTTTAGAAAGTAATCCTAGGGATTGTCATACTCAAGTTAGATTTTCCTTATGCATAGATAGAACTCAAAGAAAGGTTTCTTTAGGAAACTCACCATTGAAGTTGCTCTATGGCTAAGACCCAGTATTTCCTATCCATCTATAGATACCTGTTCTTAGTTTTATGCAAGAATTCTACTCAAACGATGATAGGATAGAAGTTAGGCTAACCAAATTATTGAATTTGGAAGAACAAAGAGATGACACTTTACAATAGTTTTCTAAACATCAAGCTATTATCAAACATTGGTTTCAAAAAAGAGAAAAAATCAAATATTTTAGAATATCAAACCTAGTACTACTATGGGATAAAGTCAGGGAAAAGAAAGGGGGGCATCAAAATTTTGATCAACTTTGGTTGGGTCCATATCAAATCATTGAGATCCTTGATGAGAATGCCTTTCAGTTGAGCACTTTAACAGGATAGCCTATTCCATTGCATGTTAATGGGAAATTTCTCAAACATTACTTTTGACAATGAGGGTCTAATGTTCTTTTTGGATGCATATATGTAATTAGTTGGTTTGTTTCTTTTGTTTTTCTTGTTTGTTTTAGGTTGTTTTTGTTTTTGTGCTTTTATTTCTGGGTGACCTCCATTTGGCTCTATTTCAAAATTCATAGTGGTTATTCAATGTATACTGAGGATACTAGGAGACAAATTGGTTTAGGTACTTTTAGATATGTTTGTGGAATTTTTTCATTTTGAGACCTATGTCTTGTTTTCTTTTTTAAATAAAAACCTGAAAGGTTAAGAACAAACAAATATATTGTAAGTAATCTCATAAACCACAGTTGAATTTGTCACATCTTAATATTGAGAAAATATGAAAAGAGAAATTATTTAAGTAAAAATATATAAAAGAAAAGAAATAGAAAGAGAACCATTAACTCATGGGAAGACTCAATATGAGAATGGAAATTCAAGTATCTCTATCAGGGCTATGGATGCCTAGATGGCAGTAGAGTAATGCTTTGAGAGAACTAGAGGTATCTTTGTTGGGGCTATGGATGCCTATTTGGTAGTGGAAAAATACCTAGGATATCATTGCATGACAGTCATAAAGATTAAACTCACGTAGCTTAAATAATTAATACATTTATTTTGGGATAGAAAGAACCTTTATAGAAATAGATACACCATACATGCACACACTCAAATTCGATATGGTTATTATTGATTTACATTTGAGATTCCATCTCAACTTTTTTTTCCACGACAAAGCATGCTCAAGTTTAAAATGTTCATGAACCTAAGGTTCTAGGTGACTGAATTTTTTAGTATCTTGAAAATGGGTAAACCATTTTCCTAGTTGAGTCACCATTTTTTATGCCTTGCATAACCACCCCATTTTGTTTTTTGGTCAAAATGGGCTCCTCTTGTGTTTGTTTTCCGTTGGTGTTCTTGTTTTGATCTTAGGAGTTATTAATTTTCCTCCTAAGTCTTTGTTTCTTTTGTTTTTGTGGGTTCGGAATGCGGGCCAAAACCAGTCTTGGAACTTTTTAAAAGTTCTTAGTCTAGTTTTAGTTCTGGTCCTAGATCTATTTCTTGCCTTGTTGGATTCTTTGTTGTTTTGTTAGTCTTGGGCTCTTAGGTTGTTTTTCTCCCTTGGGTTTTATTTTATTTTCCTCCTCTTTGTGTTTCTTTTCCTTTTTCTGGAAGAGGAACTAGATTGGAAATTGAACCCAAAACTTTGTACAAGTTCCAAGTTCGGGTTCCACTCTGATCCCACTCCCATTTGTTCTTCCTTGTGTTTTGTTTTTTCTTTTGTGTCTTGTTTTGGGAAGGGATTTTCCTTGGTCCAAATTTATTTTGTTCTTTTGTTTTCCTTTGTTGTTCTTTCTCTTTGTCGGGAGCGGAATCAGAGTTTGATCTGAACTTGGAACTTTACAAAGCTCTAGATCCAAATTTGGTCCTGATCCCATCCCTATTTCCTTGTTTTCCTTTCCCTATTGTAGGATGAAAGATGGATCTAAAATGAAATGTGTAACTTTGAAAAAGTTCCTGGTTCTATCCTGACTCCGCTTTCACTCCTGTTTTACCTCTGATGTATGTGGTGGTTTTGTACTCACCTTCACTCTAATTCTAGCCTTGACCAATTGCATTAAATGCAACCTCCTCACACATGCGAAATGGTTTTTAAAACCTTAATCAAGGTTATTTATCTCATGAAAATTATCTAAAGCATTTTAATGAGCCAAAGCTGAAATAGTTGAAGAGGAGCATGATTTGGTTGCGGGCAAGCATTCCTAAGTAGATTTTGGCTGATTTTCAACCCTTTCTGGTTTTGTTTCAAGGTAGGTGGGTCTCTTCCATTATCTCTTTGTGTTTTCCCATTTTCTTGCCTTGTTTGTTCTTCACGTGTTTCAAAGACTTTTATTATGGATCTTCACTTGTGTGTGTTTGTTTTTTTTTATTTTGTTTACATTTATCTTTTGTTTTGTGTTTGTCTTCTTTTTTTTTTTCCCTCATTTTTGTTTTGTTTTATCTACTGTCATTTTCTCTATTCTTGGTTGCATTTATATTCCACCATGCCCTAGTTTTGACTAGGGAACTATTTTGAAGGGTTTTGGTGTTTAAAACTATTTTAAATGTTTCTCTTGACCCTTTCTAATCTTATGCCTATGTCAGTATTACTCATTTAATTATGGATTTTAATGTCCTAGTTCTAATTTAAGTCGATGGGCCGTATGAATTAGGGTTTACGTGTCATGCCATTTTTGCATAAATGACCTTGCTCACTCCATCCTAGTCCCATTTCTCTGAATGGATTCAAGCTTAAATCCTACCTCCCCATGTGGGGAAAATCCACTTCGCCATGGTAATCCATAGCAGAAATGGAGCCGAAAATGAACTCATTCAATGAAATTTTGCCTAAGAGTTCCTTTCCAAAAATGATTCTGCTCTCGATAGATTTTGATTTTGATTTTGATTTTGAATCCGATCCCACTAGGTTTGGTAGAACTAGATCACCAAACAATAACGAAATATTGGAAATTTTGAAAGTTCTAGCTTTTGATCTGATCCTAGTTTGGGTTCCAATTTTGTTATCTTTTTTTATCTCTCTAGTTCATGATCTTCTCTCAGTCCCACTCCTGCTAGGGTTAAAAGTTTACTAAGTATGGAGGGTTACCTAGGGAAGAATAGAGAGGTATGAAAGGTAACATTTACAATGTTGATTCCTATACCTTTTGTTGATCTAATCTAGGGTTGACTTGCAGGAGTAAACAATTTTAGGAACATCTAAAGACGTTTCACAAAAGGAAGGGCAAGCTATAGAAAGCTCAAAGGGAGTGAAACCAAAGAAGATAAAGGTGGAGAAATTAGCTTACACCTTGAGATATAAACACCAAGATGCCACTCTTACAACCAACAAGTTGGATTCAGAATGGGATAACATCACAAACATTAATCTAGGGCCATTCAACTATGAGGGGTTGATTATTAGATACTTTCTCAGAGGATGTGATTGGGAGGATTGAAAGAATAGCCCAATCTAGACTGACACATGTCACAATATTCCCTTTATAATGTTAGTTCCTAGAGCTTATACTCACGACAATAGGGGCTTACAATCCTTCATCAAGATAGTGTATGTACCTCTAAGGAAATATGGTCATTGATCTATCTATGCAAATGATGAGGTTCTTGTTCAATGCACCTACCCCCAAGAACCCCAAGCAATTGAATAAAGCAGAGGCATTACAGTTATTCAATAGGGACAAGGAAGATAATAGGTCCCGCATGAACAAAAAATGGTTGAAGGCTGAGAAGAATGTTGGCATACGACTTCTAGTGTTTTCAATGATGGCAACCTAAGTTATGCATCTAGTCTACAGTCTAGTTTTGGTTTATACTGGTAGAATAGAGTGAAGAATAGGGAATCCGGTTAAAGGCATGAGTTTTGATCTGAATACCTCACTAGACTGTTATTTTGAGTTGTGGATCTTAGAGAAATGTTTGTTGATGTTTATAATACCTTACTCAAGGAGTATCTCAATGAAAATTCACTGGTATGTGATATGGGATATCTAGTACATTGATCTTTTGGTTATTTGTGCTCGAAGGTTGATTGGTCAAATATAGTAATTGTGGATGTATAAGGAGAAATTAATTAAATTTATCTATGTTCAAGTATGTTTATTTGGGTACCTACTATGATATGGATGACTATGGTTGGTGTTCATAAATATTTAATTGAAGATCTATTCAACAATTGAAAATAACTTTAAGTTTTATGAAGCCGACATGTGAATGATCAAATCCTTGATAGTGGATATATACATGAGATCGATTTTATCATTTTCATTTAGCGAATATGTGGAATAAAAAGTATATTAGTGTGTTATGTAAGATTTAGAAGGGTGATAGTTTGAATTCATCTGTACATGAACTTATGATGCGAAGAACAAAAAATTGCAAAGCAGAGTAGAGTAGAGAAGAGAGAAGTGCAAAATCAGAAAGAGGGTCTAGAATCTAATCTATGAGCTCAATAGAAACTATAATTAGGAATAATTAGATGCTATTAATTTAGTTCAAACTTCAAATGGTTTTAATCTTAACTTTTGCAAGGTAGTGGGCCTTCCCTTTTGAGTAGTGTGCTCTAGGTAGTGTGTTTGAATGCAAGTGCATTCTCTTTAGTAAAAAATTATATTTGAGTACTCAAATTATGGATTAACCTCCATTGTGGTTTTTTCCCTAACAGGTTTTCCACACAAAAATCCTTGTGTTATGGTGTTGTGGATGAATACTTTATGTGTTTGCATCTTTCCTTTGGTTTAAAGTTGAAATGGTTTTAATATTAGACAAGTGAAGTTAATATTTGCAAAACATTGATTCACCCCACCCTCTTAGTGTTCCCTTCAGTCCAACAACAAAGTCCTTAACCAAGGTTCATGTATCCCAAGAGGGGAGACTTCAAGAAGGAAATTGATGACCTAATCATGATGCTTTCCAAGCTATTTGGAAAGAAAGACTCTGCATATTTTAAGGAATGAATGTTTCCATTCATTGAAACCATTTTTATTGTAGGAAATAGTTTAATTGGGGCATGATTTTTTCAGATAATTTGCACAATCGGATACTTAAAGTGGGGAAAACAAAGAACTTCTTCATGAACTCTTATGTTGTGTATTCAACTGTAGGGATGGGCATATTCCCTGGATTGGATGTAGTGGGTATATTGGGAGAAGCTCTTGGACAAAAGAAGGAATGGGAGAATTATGATCAATTGACCCTACAAACATCAGAGCTACAATATAGAAGAGTTAATTATGCATTCTTCTATGTCATTATTAACTAGTTGATAGGATATGCTAGATATAGGATGAGTAGGGAGGCTATGGAATTCATTGTTGAATGGGGACATTGGTATATATAGTACCCCAAGTTCTCTTACTTTAGGTTGTTAGGCTTTGATGGACATCCTCATCGACTACCAAGATGTTGCAGTGATAGGATTGTTCTTATGGAGTTTATATCTCAAGCTATATGAGTCAACACAAAGTTTTCCAATAAACATGACTCTGGATGCCACAAATTTTCCATGAAGTTGGGAGAATATTGTTGTGTTAACAATTTGGTTGAAAAGGCAAGGTGTGAAGAATTAAGTTATCTAAAGTTGGGATTGTATATAGCTTGGAAACACTTTGACCCAAAGCATAAGATGAATGGTTTAGCTCCCACCATTTTTGATAAGCATTATAACTTAGAGTATTTTTGGATAGATTTGCAGGATGATTATGATGTAAGGAAAAAGAATGATGAAAGGCTTACCATCCTACAGATGATTGAATATGGGGTAAAGGAAGACAATCCTAATACACTATCAGATGATGGTTTAGTTTTAGACCCTAGGTATGAAGAATAAAATGTAGGCTCTAGAAACATGGACCTAAAAAATTGGGATGAAGAGGAGTTTATAGATATTAAACAAGTCTCTAGGATAGTAATGGATAGGAGTATCCAATGGGTGATAATGAGAATAAGGGAGCCAAAATCTCAATTCTTAAAGAAGAGGAAAGTAGGAGGTACCCAAGGTTATAGGAGAACCAAGAGGAGGACATCCCCTAAGGAACAATTGGAGTATTATCCTCCTAGCTCTGGAGGAGATGCTGATCCAAGAGTACCTACTCAAGAAACCCATGAATCACATGGTGTGGAGACTACACCAAATGGAGAAGGAGCCTCATCTCAACCTTCTCTCCCTGAAGAATCTACTAAAGAGTTACTTGTAGACAACCTCCATGAACAAGAAAAAATTGATAAGCAAAAGGAGGTTGAGATTCATGATGTAGACATTGATTCAGAGGCCACACGATCAGATAATGAGCCTCTTGTGACTGCATCTACTGAGGATGTTTAAGATGTTGGTACCAAGAATGTCCTAACTCTAGAGGACCAATGGAAACTGTTTGAGGAAGCAAAGAAGGAGGCTGATGCCAAAGCACAAGCTAATGCACTTTCTAAGAAACAAGAATTGGAAGATAGAGCAAAAACTAAAGAGTTAGCAAGGAAACATAAAGAGAAGGAGGACCTCCTACAAAAACAAAAGGAAAATTAATGGAGAGATAATGCAAAGAGGGAGAAGTTGGCCCTCCTAAAAACTATTCATGACCTTCAAGAGGAAAAGGCCCAACAAATGGGAGAAAAGGAAGAACTTGAGGCCAAAGCCAAAGCTATAAAGGACACCTAGAGAAAGAAGGAAGAAGAAGAGCTCTTATTAAAAATAATAGAGGAAGAAGAAGAAGAAGAAAAACACGAACAAGAAGTGGCTAGAATATGGGAGAGGGTTAAGGAATTAGAGATAAAAAGGGATTACATGTTGGAAGAGAGGAGATTGGAAGAAGAAAGAGAGAAAGATGAAGCTAATAAGCTAGCTAAGGAGATGGCAGAAAAGGAGCAACAACAAGAGGTTGATTCTCAACCTAAGGTAACACTTTGGAAACCCCTCTCTTTTGCCACTTATTCTTCATGATAAATGGCTACTCCTCCTACTGCCCCAACATGGTTAAATCTCAACTTGGAGAGGAAATAGATAGTCCAACCTTAGCCCCTAAACTGGGATGATATAATGAAGGAAATTGAGAATGAAAGGCCCAAGAAAAGGGCTCGAGTCCTTCATTCCACCAAATTGATAGATGCTGGAGAAATTATAGCTGAATGTGCCATTCCCATGGTTAAAGAGGACAAACAAGAGATGTAGTTGAGTGATTATCAACTAGGAACTATGAACTTAGGGAGACCTACAAGGAACCAACAGATGGATCTCATTGATATTGTGGCATCTTCCAATAAGTCAAGGATGATAAAAGATAATAAAAGGAAGGATGATCTCAAAGATCAATTGGATCAATTACATAAGTTCTTGAAGGAATTATATTCTCCCATTTATTTTCAATCTATTGCTCTTGAGACACCAATTTTTTTGAGTAAAAAATAAGTTGATGACCTTATAGAGATAAGAAGTAGAGTAGGGATGTTGAATAAATGGATTGATAGGTTGAATCAAGAGGTGGATGAACTGCTTGTTGAATGTCATAAGGCTAATGAAGGTTCATAGGAATTAGTCAATGATAATCTTGCATATACTAAGACCCTCTTGAAACAAGAGGAAGAATATAGAGTACATGTAGAGAAACTACAGGAAATAAATAAGTTACCTCAAGAAAAACTTCTAGAAACATCCATCCTTGAGGAAGGTAATGAGGATTTTTTTGATAAAAATATTAACATTATCAGATTTCGTTCTTCATTCATTTTTGCAAATAGGAATGAAGTGCAACAGGTTAGCAAGGATTTGGAAAATAAAATTGTGGGGTTAGAGGAAATTATAGCTATGATTCTGAATCAGGATGTCCCTATAAAGGATAGTTTTCCTATTGATGAGCCAAGGAAAAAATGGAATAATAGATTCCAAGAGGAAATACAGAAGGGAGATGATGATGATTTTTTAATTGATAGGTTCATGGATATAAAAGTGGTAGTGAATATTTCTCGGAAGGAGCTTACTAAGTTGGAAGATATGAAAAAGTTCACCTTTGTTGAACTAAAAAGAATAAAGTTTGAAGAAAATTGGGTAGATGGGCCTAATGTAGATATACTTAAACAAGTATTGGATAGTTATGATGAGTATGTACTTTAGTAGAAGACAAAGGAGTGAAGTGGCTATGGAATATCCTTTTTTGAATGAAGCATCAAATGATATGGCTAGCTAGGGAACTCTCTCCTAATTTTTAGGAACATGACACACAAGTTCAACTAAGGATCCCTAGCAGCTTGGCCTCCTCCCTTTGCTTGCATATTTTTGATAAGGAGTTATCATTTGTTAACTGAAGATCATAATAGGCAAATTTCATCATTCAGCCCTAGTTGATCCTTGATTTGTGGATCTCAATTTTGATGAGAGGAATTAGTGTTGAACATGTATATATGTAGAATTTCTCTCCATATTGTAAGGGTCGGCTAGTTGAAGTGAGGATTAGCTACCTAAAAGAGAGTGTAGATAGGGGAAAAATCTAAAATCTGAGATCTTATTAGATCCAGATTCAGATTTTCACCATCCTCAATGCAGTTACTTGTAAAAAATACACATATGCAAAATGAATAATCTAATCTAAAAAAAACATGCATGTCACCAAGGATTCACTCCATTGTTCTTCTCAATCTTGCATAAGAATGCAAGCTTCGAAGGATTTGACTATTGTTGGAATGTTGGTTGCTCACTATTTCAGCATAACGATAGGATAGGGATGATGAATGAACGATGAATGATGATGAAAAGTTGCAGAATGAATTTGACAAATTAATGGTACTGGAAGAAGTCGATCCTAAATGGCTTGTGAGAGGCCCGTATTTATAGAGTTTTGATGTGGATGGAGAAGAAGATATGATAATACTTTTTTTTTGACAAAAGAGGAAATACAACGAGATGTGATAAGATTCTAATAAAATAGAAAGATTTTTATTTTCTCCTTTAAAGGAGATAAATCCTGAAAAAGACGAGAAGGATAAGTGATGAATTATATAATTAAATAAATTAATTAGATACACATGAGTTTTGATTTTAGAAAGAAAGCGAGAAGATATTTTAAGATTTAATTAATTAAATAAATATTTAATTTATTTAATTAATGTTGGATTTATGATTTAGTTAATTAAATAATATAAATTATTTAATTAACATTAGAAGAAAGAAGAGATTATGAATAGAAGCGATTTGATTAATTAAATAATATAAATTATTCAATTAACATTAGAAGAATGGAGGGATTATTAATGAAATTAGTCAAATAAATAAGATTTATTTAACTAGTTAGATGATGACAAGGGTAACTAGCGAAAAACATGCTACAAGATGTCTAAATGACCTAATGTTGTGATAACGTATTGTATGAGGACATTTTTGGGTGTCTACATTTTCCCCCTCTTTGAGATGATGAGATTTGTGTCGAGTAACATCATTTCAAAGAAGCTAAGATATGGATAGAAGAAAATGGATGATGACAAAAAGATAGGTTGGTGATGATAAAAGAATAGGATGATGATGCCCCCTCAAGAGGATAGGTGGGTTGGAAGGACATGGGTATGATCTCAAAATGGATGAAATGATAAAATATGGATAATACGTTATGCTGCAAGAAAGTGAGCAATCATGGTGTTTGATATAGCACTAGACATTATGCACCAAGGTATAAGGACCAAGGTGACGATATGTCTCATTCCCCAGCATAATATAATCTTGTCTAAACATATGAGGGAGTAAACTTAGAGCATTAAAGTCCTAATGCACAAAAGGTATGATATGACCTTAGATGCCAAGGTAGTGAAAAAATCCATTCCAACATACACAAGATATGAATATTAGCTGGAATGATATGGATTTAATACAAATGCAAGATAAAATGATAACACACACAAGCAAGCAAGCATGCACGAATTATTCAAAAACAAACAAGGTATTTCCCCCATCAAGCTGTAAATCATTGATTAATTGATTGATTGATGATGATGATAGTGTTGTCATTGTAGGGAATGATACATCCCTAGATCAACACAAGGATGTTTGATTGACTAACTGATTAATTGGTTAATTTGGTTTATGACAAGATTAGGTTCAAGACCATTGATGTAATTGGATAATTTGATAAGATTAATTGACTTGATTGGTATGGATTGATGATGAATTGCATTTGGATTTGATGTATGGATGAATGAAAATTGACGAAGATGATTGATTGGTTGAATGGTTAGATGATTGGATTGAGGTATTGGATTGATTAGATGAAATTGGAAGAAGTGATTAGATGGATTGATTTATTGCTTGGATTTTTGTTGTCTATTTGATTTTTTTTTTGTCTTTTTTCAGGACCTTTTTCCATTTTTTTGTATTTTTGGAATGTTTTGAATTTTTTGTAGTTTTGAAATGTTTTGATTTTCTTGTATTTTCAGAATATTTGATTTTTTTTGTATTTTTGAAATGTTTTGATTTTTTTGTAAATTTTTTAGGACATTTTAATGGAAGAATGCTAGGATAAGGCTAATGAATAGGATGATCAAGATCAACTAGATAAGATATGGACACAAATGTTTGAGTATTTTTCCCTTATTCCTCATCAAGACCAAGGAAAGGAAGAAAGGATGCATTTAGATATGATGGTGGAATATGGATAAGGTGAAGGCTATGTCACTAACGATATGGATAAAATGTATAGGATAATATGTATGATGTTCACGAAGATCCTTAACCTTGTCAAGATCAAAGGTGGAAAGGTAAAACATGAACATACAAAGGATAATGGATATGAATGACAAGATGGATGAAACTTGCCCCCAAGTGTAAAGTGAAAGAGGAATATGGAAGATAGGATGTGGATAGGGATATAGAGGAAGGAATCAAGAATCAATTTTCATGGCTAATATCCCTTGAATATGTGTTGTAATAATCTATGGCAATGGGAATTGGACTCATAAATTGTTGATAGAATAATGGCATGATGGAAGAATCCAAGGGCTTATGAAAAGGTTTATATTAAAGAAGGATAATGGGGGATGGATCTTGGCTCATGGATAGGATGTTGGAAGGATTTTTGATGGATAGATGGAAAGGATGGAAAAATCAACATCGACACACACCTTGAAGGGTGGTGGAGTAATGGAAAAAAAATGGATTTTGAAGGTGAAAATTTTTTAGATGGAGGAATGGATGGGGATTTTGGGATATAAGGACCCAAAATGGATGGTGGTGATAAAGGATATTTAGAATTGGATGGTTTTTTTGGATAAGCAAGTTTGGATGCCAATTTTTTTTTTTATTGCTTCTACGAGACTTTTAGGAATCCACATAGCTTTTGACTTTGATTTTTGATTCATGGTACTTTGTGGCCTTTGAAATTTTATTTTTTCTTTATGGGCCTTTGTGGCCTTTGATTTTTTTATTTTTGCTTTATGGGCCTTTGTGGCCTTTGAAATTTTTCATTTTGAATTGTGGGCCTTTGTGGCCTTTGAATTTGGATCAGATTTTATTTTATTTTTACATGTCTCTTCAAGGAGACATGTTGACCGTTTGATGTATGTGGATTTTGATATGGAATATTTTTACATTTGGCACCCAAATTGCTTCCAAGAGTAATGGGATGAGTGAAAAAAGATGAATGATATGAAGGTATTATGGATGGGTTGGTGTAGGTATGTTGGAAAAGGTTCAAGGGTGTGTACCTTTGTTGATCTTGAATAGGGATATGAGGGATGTAGGGCCCTAATATGGATGGAAGAATTGATGAACTAGGGTTTGGACAATAAGGACCAAGGATAGATGGAAGGTTTGATGGATATGTATTTTTTATGAAACAAGATGAAATTCTAGGTTGTGGAGGATATGATATGGATGAAATAGGTGTTGAAAGTAAACCGGAGTGTATAAAGGTAGAGGAATCAATTTTATAGGTGTGGGGTTCATGGATAGCTTGAATAGGGGTGCTAGACTCTTGTGGATGATTGTGATCATGGCATGAAGATAAAGGGGTGCTTTGATCTTGACTTAAGGTAGGATCATGGGATGGGATGGATGGTATCATTTGATCTTGGTTATAAGATGGAAGGGGCCCATGACATGGAGATGAATGGATGCTTTGATCTTGACTTAGAGGAAGGGGATCATTGCATGGAATAGGAGTTAGACTTTGATATTGATTTAGAGAGGGATCATGAGATGGAAGGGTATCATGTGATGGATTGGGTGTGACATCTTGGTCTCGATTGGGAGGGGTATCATGAGATGGGGTAATGAATGGAAAATTTTGTTCTCGTGATGGAATAGGATCATACCATGGAGGTAGTATAATAGGATCATGATATGAGGTGGATGTGCTTGGATCATCAAATGGGTTGGATATGGTAAGATTATGAGATGGTATAGATTCATTAGATGAGGTGGAAGGAGATGACTCTTGAGTAGGCTTGAAATGTTCTAGATGGTCAACAAAATGGAGACATGATGGAGGTTGAATTGGGATCAGTGAGGGAGATTATTGAATAGGATCAAGGGCGAGACTACATGATGAGGTTGTAAGAATGGGCATGGTGTTTGAAGACTCTTTGGTAGGTGGATGTGTGGATTCAGGTAATTCCATAGGTTCAGTTTTGAAATGTTTGAAGTTAGGGTGAGGATTTGATGGAGAATTGAAAATATCTTTATTTTGTTGCCAAGGTGGACTTGGGATCCTATGTTCTTGTTGTGATATGGAAGGATATGTTGATGTAGCATTGACATGACAGCTAGATGGGTTAGGTTGGTATGATGATGAAGGTGACTCATAGGATTGATATTGAATGTGTTGAGGTTGAAATGAAGCTTGGACTTGATGTTGTGCTTGTTGAATTTGACAAGTGGCCATGAGGTATTGCACTTGCGCTATGAGTTGTTGCATTTGAAGTGATTGTTTTTTTTGAAGTTGAGATTGTTGGATGAGGTCTTGGAGCCCATGTATAATTCGTTGGTCTAAGGGTTGTGGTGCTTGATAAACTGATTAGAGGAGGTGTTGGAATTGGGGTACTAGGTCTTCTAATGTTGGCATGGTGTGAAATGATGTTGATTTGATTAAGGAGGTGGTGATGATTAAGATATGATGCGGAATGACAAGATTGGATGATTTGGATGATGTGGAAAGTGTTTATTGGAATTTTAACTTGGGCAATATCAAACACAAGATCTCACATGTAAATGCATGAACACACACACCAAACACAATGATAAGTTTGTCTTTTAAAATTAAATGTTATGATTAAGAAAACACTCGAATACATAACAATAAGCCTAATGGTATTCAAGTGGGTATGGCCAATTAGGTTTTGAACTAGGATGCACAAGGTTGACTAGGGATGATTTGAAATCAAAATCCTACCACACAGTCGGGAGAAAGGGGTAACCCACCCTTCACCTTCACTTCCCAATGGTATAAATTTCTTTGGGGCTTAGCCAAGAGTGACAAGATGTTAAATCTCAAACAAACATGTATTTAGATTCACTTCAACTTAGGTCATCCCTAGGGCTGATAAAATCCCCTAGCAGGCCTCCTATGATGGGTTTGACAAAAGCAAACCAAGTGAGGTGTTTTTTTATCACACACACACTTGATTCACATTGACAGTTGTTAATTTCCTTTAGAAAATTGAAGTGTGTAGAAAATAGTTCAAACACTTGTTCCTTTTTAACCCAAAGCCAACATGTGTGATGGAAGACACTTGTTCATTTTAACCCAATTTTGATAATGTGAATGTAAGCAATGTTCATTTTAAGCCCAAAATTCAAATGTGTTGACAAGCAATGATTAAGAGATGAAAGATGAAATGTGTGCACCTGATTTTTTTCTCTTTCCAAATTGTTGTTGTGATTGATCCCAATATTTTTTTAGCTCCATAAAATACCCTTGGAAGTCACCAAGACAAGAAGAAACACGAACTTGCAAGCCAAAATGAGGTTAGGCCAAAAACATGTAGTCTATTAAAAAAGAAATCTAAACTAAATTAAAAATTAGAAATCTAAGCAAAATTTTTTTTAAAAAAATTAAAAATTAAAAATCTAAGTTAAATTAGAAAGTAGAAATATAACTAAATTAAATATTAGAAATCTAACTAAATAATTAAAAATAAATAAAAAAATCTAAGTTAAATTTGAAATCTAACTAAATTTTAAAAAACGTTACTTAAGTCTAAACTAAACTTAAATCTAAAATTAGAAATCTAAATAAAATTAGAATCTATATCTAACATCTAGATTAGAAAATTTTAAATCTAATTAAAAAATAAAGAAATCTAAATTAGAACTTTAAATGAAAAAATCTAAATTTATAAAAAGAAACTAAATCTGAATCTTAAAAATCTAAATCTAAATTAGTAACTTTAAATCCAAAATCTAAAAATCTAAGAGTTAACTTAAAAAATAAAGAAAAGCTAACTAGAAGCTAAAATTACATTCCAAGTAAGGCTAGTGAAGAGAATGAAATGTTGTTGGGATTCATTAGGGTTGAGAACAATGAAAAGGTGGATGCGATGGGTCTGTAAGAGATGGTGGCTGAAAGGAGTGGAGGAGACATGAATGGATTAGGGATATCGATGCAATTTTGAAATGGGAAGGTAGATTCAAAAATCAATGGGGATTTATGTAGGGGTTGAGCAAGTGGTTACTACCACAGGTGATGACTGGTAAGCTCCTATGTGGTGACCGGGTGGAGATTTAAGGCAAAAGATGGTGATGGAGAATATGTAGGAAACAAAGGGATTTCTGATGCAGAATTCAGGAAATAAAGAGTCCAGACCTCAACAGAGCCATAACCTTGCCAATATGTAGGAAACAAAGGGATTTCTGATGTAGAATTCAACCGGGCTTGACAGATTAATGAATCCAACAAGAAACCAATGAACGGGGGTGAAATAAAATCTCAGTGGAAGAGCTCAATAAGGACCTCGGTCTGATACCATATGTGGTTAAGGAGACTCTAACTACACTCTATGGATGCAAGACTGCAGATCTAAAATTGCGACCACGAGAGATATAAGTGAATGTTATAGAAGGATTAAATGAAGATCACGGTTAGGGTTTATGTGGTTAGAGGATAACTATGGTAGGTGATGCGCTAGTAAGTAATGTATATTGCTACAAAAAAATTTCCTGGTTTAGAATGGACTGTGGTGAGGGAATATAAACAAGGTTGCCAAAAATTGGTGACCAAAACTTCAACCCCAACAACAACAGTGATGGCAAAGTGGTCATTGGGTGTCAATGATAAAATGTGGGTGGCGATAATGGAAATTGTCTTTGATGTTGCAACTTCAATCAGACAAGTGTTTTTAGAAGCCCTAAGAAAGTTCTCATGCCTTAAACCACTTGCAGGCATATCAAAATCATCTCTTCCTGTGCTATAAAAAAAGAGTAAGGGTGAGAAAATTTGAAATCGGTGACTTGGTCCTCATGCAGAACCCAAGAAATCAGGTGGACTATGAAAATCTTGGCAAGTTTGAGGCTAATTGGCTTGGTCCTTATATCATTACTACTGCATTTGGTTCCAGAGTTTATTAGTTGGCCAAACCTGATGGAGAACAGTTGAAAAAACCAATCAACAACTTACATTTGAGAAAGTTCTACACATAGCATCAAAGAGCTTGGCTAAAAACCTAAAAATACAAAAATACAAAAAAAAAACAAAAAATGGCAAAAAAAAGTAAAAAGAAATGAATTCATTCAATAGTGAAAACCTGGTAAATAGGCACTTTGGATAAGTACCATAATGAAAACCTGGAAAAAAGGTGCCATGCATAGTTGATCATTGTTTCACCATCTACTGTTACTCAAATCGACCTTTATCCACTTTTCATAATCATGACAACCTGACACATTCATGGCACTTGTCCTAAGTCTTATCGATTCTGGCCATGGTTATCATTTGGTTGACATCATCCCTAGAATATCATTTCCTTTTTCTTTGTATCTACCTATATCCATATCATTGGACTTGGGTAATCCTCGCTCTATCTGGGGGCAAGACCTTCATTGTGTAATTGCATTGAGTGTCGCATATGATCTTGCATTTGTAAAAGTACTGAAAAAATCCTAAAAATCTTTAAAAGTCCTAAAAAAATCCTAAAAATCTGAAAAAGTCTTTAAAAAAAGATCTAAAAATTTGAAAATGTCCTAAGAAAATCCAAAATAGAGTCAAATTCAATGCTTTTCTGATCATTTCAATCAGTCACATTAGTCAATCTTTTGTCCGTGTCCGAACTACATTGTCTCTATGCATTTACTATGTAGGCAAGATCCATCTTTGAATCCCCGAGACATTAGGTCAGTCTTTCTAGGTTTGTCAAAATAAAATAATGATTCAAAATTCTATCCTTTGAACAAGGTCATTGGTTGTGTCAAACTACGAGGTCTCTGAGTGCATGACATAGGAAAGGCCATTAATCGATGAGCCCCTGAGGTCACACTAGGTCGGTCCATTAGGGTTCATGGCACTACATGTTCACACACATCAAACTGTCTTCAAATTAGGCAAATCTTCTATCAAATCTCTAGCAGGCATTCTATCAAAAATCTATGTCATCAATTCAGCATGTCAGCAATGACATGTAATCAAATTCTATCAAGACAATTCAACTTGGAAAAAATATGGGTTCTTCTTCAAATATGTCATTCTGAAAAGAAACTCTCATCATTTCTTTATGCTTTTGGATGTGTCCTTCCTAAACATCAACATCGTCATTTGGAATTTTGATGGATTCTCCTAATTCCGAGAATTGATCTCCTCGATATCAATGCCATTTAGGATATGTCCTTCCTGAATTTGATATCACTCGACATTTGGCAACACTTGACATTAAAACACTTGGAAAAATTTATCTGTCTTTTTGATGGTTATCATGATATTAGTTCCTTTTTTCATAGGAGCCACGACATATCATGATGATCATCCTTGTCTTTTATAATCACCTTGCTAATAGTTTCCCAAGGATGTCCTGATTTCAAGATTTAGAGAAGCAACAACTTAGCACAATGATTTTCCTATCTATTTTTTACTATCATGTGGCTAGTTTCTCAAGGATGTCCTCAACATCAGGATTTGGAGAAGCAACGACGTCTCATGATTAGTTTGGTATTTCTGACAATTTCTCCTAACAAAATGACTAGGGGTAATTATGTTCCTCATATGAGTCATGATCATCCTTGTCTGCGACTATTGATCTATGTGATGGTTCAACCTTGCACACTATTGATCTACATCATATCGTAGTGTTTGTCAGCCATAATGAAACTTTCGCCCAATGATGATTAAGGAGCAACAACTAGGATAGCACTATAGAAAAGATTTCTTCACACTAACATCAATTTTCACTTTCTCTTCTCTCATTCTCTGACGATATCCTTTGACATACACAAAAACAAAGTTGCATACATAATCATACGAGCATTTCATATTCACATTTCACATCTGCATAAATCAAATATCATAATTCACATTGCATAATGCTATCATTTACATCCATCTTGAACCATCATTTACATCAACATATAGGAATCATAAATAGCATTTGCATTAACATATACGCATCACATCATCATCACATTATACAATGCATACATACATAATCACGTCCATAATTGTATTCATAAACATAGGCATAATATCCAAAGCATCACATAGCATATGATAAAGCACAAAATACCATAACACATAAGACCATATAGGCCACATCATAGTTGCATCACATATATAGAATCTCAAAAATGTAATGTCACAGGATAGAGTCATATGATATCCCAAAAATGGAGCTTGCAAGCTTGAATATCAAAATATGAAAGTGTCTACAAATAAGTCCTATGATGTTCCTCATTTGTCCGATGGAGGTGAGCTACGAGGTAGTTGTGGTTGACTCATCAAGTGAAAGGTGACCTGAATAGGAGTTGTGTCCTGTCTCTGAATCTGAGAGCCCGAGGCCTCGGTAACATGAGGCTGACTTTGCTCTATCTGGTGTCATGATGACACTGATCTATGACCATGCTCTAACTAGTGGCTATGGCCTAATGAATCCCTATGAGATTTGTGTGACCTATGGCCTGATGACTGAACTGATGTGGTGGACCTCTAGCATTGGTCTGACTACTAGTATGTGATTTGTTGCTGTTGTGGGTCCGATTGCCACTACTTGTCCTATTGTAGGATTAGGACAATGTTGGGTCCCTTCTATCTGGTGGAATGAATTTCTTGTATAACAACCTATACTGGCCCTTACTCTCTACCATCCTAGCCACCTCCTGAGCCATGTCCCTTGCTAGCCCAACGCACAACTCTATGAACTCAGTAACCCACTGATCTTACCCTTTCTATCAGATGACGACCTAATCCCTCTCAACCCTAGTGACCTCTAACTCTGCTGCCAAGGCCTTGTTCTAAGATAAGGCCACATCCAATCTACTCTAAAGATCTATGATCCTTTGATCAATAGTGGCATCTGGAGGCAAAATGGGTGACCTATCACCCTCCTCATCCCTAGCGATCATCCGCTCTTGCAACCTTCAGTCTGTCTCATCCTCCTCATCATCCTCATCCCTCTCCTCCTCTCCTCGAACCTCCTCCACATATATATCAAGAGGATGTCTCTCCAAAAATGGGCCCTCCTCTTCCCTCACCTCTGCCTCATCCTCTCCCCTCCTGACAACATCCTCTACCCTCACCTCTGCCTCCTCCTCACCCCCTCTAACCTCCTCCCCCAACTCCTGCTTGGCTGGCATCTCTCTCTCCTCACCCTCCTCACGAATGGCTGACAATGGTGGACCACCCACACTCTGCCTAACTCTCTTGGGCTGTCTTCGCCCTCTATCATCCCTCCTCCTCCTAACACCTCCTCCATCCCATCCTCCCCCACCACCCCCATCATCCCTATCCCCTCTGCCTCCATCCCCCCTACCTCCATCTCTGCCTCTATCCCCCCTGCCTCCATCTCTGCCTCTATCACCCCTACCGCCATCTCTCCCTTTGACACCTCTTCCATCTCTACCTTCATCCTTGCCACCCCAACCTCTCCTCTATACCCATGGGATAATTGATCTCTGATCTATGGGTGGAAGACCATCTGGATCTATCAATGGGATAGGTCGATGAATCTGCCACTAGGTGTCGAACTCAGCAAATGTTTTGGGATATACTGGACCTACCCTCCACATCCACTAAAGAGCAACAAAACCATCGACCTATTTCTCAGCCACTATCACTACTATGAGCAGCCCCCATATGGTCTCTTGGGAAGACCGAGCATACTCTACGATGCTTACTGGCACATCCTATTACTCCCTGAACTATCATAGTACTCATTGGGGTAGGTACATCTCTATGATACATTGACTCTGCACTGTACGATCGATCAGGTATCTGAACTATCTACACAATGATAAGTGACCATCCTCATTTGGCCATTGACTGTAATCTTTGTAAGGCCTCCAGACAAAACTAATCATGGTGGCAATCTTGTGACGCCAATAACTAATATCCCCAACATGAGTCTGGCTGATGAAGCCTGCATATAGAGAGACATAGGGCATCCCATCACCCAACTGCTACATCTATACTAGTGGCCAGAAAATGGGAATGTGCTCCCATGCCCAAATCATGAGGAGAGTAGTCCTGCAACTAATACTCTAGCCCTAATGATAGATGACCTCATGTAGTTGATGATATAATATGGCCAACAAACAAGGCCCCCAAGTAAGAACGGTCCTCCGTCCTCGCATACGGACTTGTACACCCACCCATCCAATAGGAAATCCATGACAATGGAGATTTGGAATTAGTAATCTGATAATTATAGTCATAAGCATAGCATCCCACTTGGGAAATTGGTCAGCCACAACATCCCAACCAATCTCGTAACCGTCAATACCCATCTGGGCACCACCGAAATCCTCATACATCTCTAATAAGGCCTATTGCCCTCGGTGCGGGTCATATACAACCCTCTCTTTTCTAATCAGTATGTGAAGAATATGAGATGCATCCTCTAAGGTGACTATGGCCTCTCCTATAGGAAGATGAAAAGAGCAAGTCTCTGAGTGCCACCTCTCGCAAAAAGCTGTCAAAAAACCCCTATTTGCTTGAATAATGGGCATGTATGTGATATTTTATAAACCTAGTGACATCAGGCGCTGCCTCTCCCTATCACTCAAATGGTCCCTAAAGGAATACGTTGTCGGCCAAAATTCTTGTGTGTAAATCGGCACAATTCATCTTTGCATAGGCAAGGACAAGAATTAGCACACATAGGACAACATTGTTGACAGGTTATTACTATTGGGAAGTCAAAGGTGCATCTACAACTAATCTCTACACAAGGTCAACACAAGTCAAGTCTGGTCAACAACAATTGTGCTGCGTTTATTACAAATGCGTCATGATTCATCACTTGCGGCTCTGCACATGGCAGTTGCATCGCAGTATTACAATGTGTCGCCCTATCTAGCAATTGCATAGCCTAACAATGATTCTGTCGTTCGATATGAAAATTGCATTGTGATTTCTCAAATGCGTCATTTGATCTTTCAATTGCATTGCAACATTGTAGATGCGTCGCAAGATGCCTCACTTGTGTTGCAATTTGACAATTGCATCATTTCCCCTATCAAATGTGGACTTTTAGACTTTGACCTATCTACCCAGTGCACTTGCGTCATGACACAAATAAATGCATCGAACATGAAGGCATTTTTGGCTTACGTGATGGAATTTGCATCGTTCTGCATTCGTTTACCCCCCCACAAACCCTCATAAATGCATCAAAATTAAAAAGTTTACAAGGGGAATACGATACTTACTGGTGCCTCTGTACCCTTGGGTCATCAGAAGGTCCGCAAGTGATAGCCATGGTGGTCTATCATAGGAATCACCATCGACTCCTTAGGCTCTGATATCTAAAAATTCTATATAACAAATGAGCAAATAACACATGGTTTTTCTTTTTCACCCTATTTATAGGCTAAAAATTAGGGTTTTGACCTAGTAGGTTTGTACTGGAAGCTCCTTTGACCATCTTTCTATGAAATTTTGGCTAGCTAAGTGTCCTCTATCTCTGAATTTGATCGCCCCACTATTCTTCTAGCCATTAATGGAATTAATCAAGTCACTTTCCAAATTTTTTTGACCCCGGGTCAAAATTCAAAAAACATTCCTGAGGGGCCATAGGCACTCCGTACCTTCATTGGGGCATATTATGGACTTGTTTTCTTTTCCATAACATGATAAACTACATTATGACAAAGATGGGCAAATGTAGACACATAAAAATGACCAAAGTCTGCAAGCAATACTTTACCACCTTCCGTCCTAGCATAATTATGACATTTTAATTATGTTTCTAACCCACCTTCAATTATTAATTGAATAATGCATAATTATTTAATTAATTCATGATCTTCTATTGTTCATGATTATTAAATAAATAAATATTATTTATTTATTTAATGTGTCACTGATTATCAAAGTCATCTCATTATTAAATAAAGTCTCATTTATTTAATTAGTCTTTATCATTAATGTCCCCTTGATTATTAAATAAATATATTTTAATATATTTATACAATATGTCACTAATCCCTAAATCCTCTTTTAATTAAATAGATTTGTTAATTTATTTAATTAATTAACTACTTTTTCTAAATTAAATAATTATTCCTAATTATTTAATTGCTTTATGTGACACTTCTCTATTTTTAAATAAAACAATTTATTTAAAAATATCTCATATAGTTAACTGATTCTTCTTTTAGTAATTAATTTCAAAAATCAATTACTTATTATCTCACAAAATCCATATTTTGAATTAATTTAATTCAAAATAGAAATATTCTTCTACAAATCAAGTAATTGCTAAAATTACTGATTTTCTAAAATCTCATCTTCTTATCTTCTGATTTTTACTAATTTCATCTCAATGTCACATTTATTCTCCACCATTGATTTAATTTCCTAAATTAAATCTTGTCCACACATTTGCAGATTCTTACCCTAACCCTAATTGATATTTTCCATTTTGAATCTTAACCATTGATTCTAGGGCATTTCTCAATCTCTCATCTCATCTGTCCGTTCAAGATTGCATTTTCTATAAAATGGCAATCTTGTCCTCATTTTCGACATCTATTATTAATCTCATTAACCTCTTGTTATCTCTTATTATCATTAATATCTTTGTATTTTTTCATTTTAACTACTTGCATGCTAGAATTAATTTCTATTTTCATTTAGTTCATACAAATCCTTCAAATTTTTCTTAGGACTAGTCAAATATAGAGTTTTCTCACACAAATCTGAGGGAACATTCTTCAACACAACAAACCAAGGAGGTACAATGGAAATCAGCCATGGAGGAGAGAAGAATGGGTGAGCTTGCTCTAGTTTTCCTTTCCTTTTCTCATTTTCTCCTTTGCATTCTATTGATTGTTTGGATTTAGATTAATATTACATGCATTATATGACTAACAAATCTATCTTGTAGAAATCCATCATTACAAAGAGATCTAGGATAATTTTATAGTTTTTAGAGGTTTTATTGTTTTTATACAAAGATACTTATATAGTTTTACAAGTTTCAATACAATTTATGTTATTTCTAGAATGAGTTTTAATGGTAATGTTGATGACTAATAATCATTCATATTCTAGTGAATGTTGTGCATAACTGTATCTTATTTGATAAAAATCAATAGAAGATTCTGAATCTAAGACAATTTCATTGAGTTATCTGTGAATGAGATTTCTTTGTGTTTGTTGATCTATGAGTTTTAGTAATGTGTTGGTGATGTGTTCTTATTTGATTTAGAATTTTAGTGATAATGAATGATTGTATGTCTTGAATTTTCACTACGATTGAATCCAATGGTATAGAGTATTATGTTGATTGTATCATTTTATGGTTTTACTTGTTTGAAAGAAATGCTCATTACGAAGTTTATATGTCTAAATAAAAGGAAATCTATGTTCAGATTTTGTTGCCCTATGCCCTGCTCTATCTTTTTATGTTTATTTACACCCCCAAATGTTAAATTAGTTCATACTTTTCAATTTGTCTCATTTTACCAGTAGGCCCCTTGAATATTACAATTGCATAGGCCACTAAGTGACAACAACATAATTGAGAACCAATTATAGATCCTACTTGAAGGCCATAGACCCACTGATTGGTTTGTTTGTGTAGAGAACCTATCTTGCAGTAGACATCGATTCACTCTCCAAAGTGTATCACCTTTCAATTAAATTACAACAATAGATAATTTCGCAATCTAGTAGCCTCATGGGAGTTTTTCCTCCCTTGGGATACCCTTTGATGCCTAATCCAAACCCACTATTTAATACAGTTCTAGGGATGTCCCACTCTGCTTATGAACCTTTAGTTGAGTTATAGACTCCTTCCCTACAACCATAGGTCAATGGAGGGATGCTAGATCCATCCCAACAAACTCATAACCCACATAATTTTACTGGAGGATCTAATTTTGCAACTCACTCACCCACTATAAATCCTGTAGAAAGTGAGCACACCACCCAATTGACTTCAGAGGTAGAAAATTTGAAGAAAAATTTATCTCAGGTGACTAATGAAATGGCTCAACTTAAAATAAGCCCCTCCCAAAGACAAAATAAAAATTAGGGAAACCATAATCAAGATTACCAAAATAAGGGCTATAAGAACCAGGGAGGGTTTCTCAATCAAAACAATTATTCCAATTGGAATGGCAATCAAAACCAAAGGAATTTTCAAGGTTAAAACTTCCCCAATCAAACTAATCAGAACCAAAATAGGGAATATAATCAAAGATCATATAATAATAGGTAATGGAATAATGGACCAAAAAATGGGGGAGTATCCCAAAATTATCAATCCAATGAAGACAAGACTCACACTACAAATTTTGTAGATTTGAATCTCATGACAAATTGGTGTAGTTTACATGACACTGCTTTACATTCTGAAGTCAATTACCCTGAAATGGAAAAGGTTGTCAAGGTAGCATAAGATGACTCCCACCCACCATAAGGAAATCCCAACCAAGGTAGTGGATCAGTGGACACAACTATGAATTTTGAGACCATTGATGAATGATACCAGATTCCCATGCAAGGAGAGAATTAAACGGAGGAAGATACCTATGATGCTCAGGCCTTTCAAATGAAGGAAGGCCATTAAGTAAGGAATCAGAACAAGTGACCATTTAATACATCTACCCCTCCTAACACTACGGTTCCCCTCAACTAGAATGTTGACAACAATATGCCTCCACCCAAAGGCCCACCTAAATTTCAAAATAAAGGTAACTCATCTTTTGTTCCTAAATATTAGATGAAATATGTCATGCAATTTTTATTTTTTTCAGAGATGCAAAAGCAAAAGACCTCACTATCATTCTTTGACATCTTGAAGTGTTTCCCTACCAAACATAACATCATGTTGAGAGATTTGGAAAAAAAAAATTGGTCAAAAGGAAAAAATAAAGTGACTCCAAAAAATGAAATGAATGCAACCCTATACAAAGGTAATACAGGGACCCCACCATTCTTGTTAAGCCTAAGAATCTTCGGGAAGAATTTATGTAATTTCCTCTTGGATTCTACAACCTTAGGTAATGTCATGCCCTTTTCCATTTGCAAAAAAATGGGTTTAAATCCAGTTCAAAATCATAAGAAGGTAATACAATTAGACAAAAATGAGGTTAATGTGGTAGGGTAACTAAAAAATATTCATGTGCAGGTTGGATCAAACCCACAGATCCAGACCTATATGGATATCTAGGTAGCTGATATCCTCAAGACATATAGCATGCTTCTAAGCCAAGACCTAATGGAAATCATTAGGGGTTACTTATCGTTAGACTTTTCACACATGTGGCTACCATGGAAAGGGGTAGCAACACAAATTAGGATTGAAAGTGAGCCTTGTCTCAAACATATGATCACTGAGTACAACTATCCTAACAACGTAGCCTATTTTGAAACTGAGAGAGGAGTATATAAGAGAGGAAATAATGACCTTTTAAATGTTCAATCTTGATACCCTAGAACCTTTAGAACATAGTGAACTAATGACCATTTTCAACCTATAGGTTTTAATTAGAAAGTTGCAACATGATAGGCTAATTCTGGGAGAGGAGGTTGATCTATGGAATCTGCTACTCCCTAACTGGTGCAGAATTAATTACCAATGTCATTCTAAATTGACATGTCAACCTTATGTAGACATCCTAAACCATGTCTATCAGACAGTAGAAACTTATGAGTGCCAACTTGAAACACCCACAAATCAATTTTCTTTTGAGGCTAGAGATGCCACTATCTTGACAAGGACCAATAATACATATGAAGAAGTCCTTTCCCCAATCAGATAGACTTAGGTTTCATATTATTCCTTGGGAAATGAGATTGTATAATCTCAAGAACTATTTGATACACCAGTCTTTTCCAATCTTCCAATTCCAAGGGGGTTGCTAAAACCAATAACCAATTGTAAACCCACTGATCAAGATTAGATTCAGGAAGAAGTACCCACATGGGTCCTAAATCCGAATGAAATTTATGATGATCATTTTTTAGACCACTCCCCATGTCTAAATATCCTAAAAAAGTATGAGTTGCCACCTATTTCTTGTAAAAAATTACCCCCAACTCACCCTAAGAAACAAACCCCGGCCCAGGATCAATTGTGGATTCCCAAATTCGATGGTTCCAAGTCTAAAATAGGGAGTGGAGCTAGAGTTGAGCTAACAAACCTAAAAGTAAAAATATACTTTTATTCTTACAAGTTACAGTTCGGTTGTAACAATAATGTGGTAGAATATGAAGTGATGGCCAGAGGATTAACGTTTGCACATCCAAAAAAGGTTACAACTCTGACAATCATGGGATATTCTTAGGTCATTATACAAAATTTTCACACTTAATGCACATGTCATAACAAGAGGTTGGTTGCATACAAGAACACAATATGGAATCTGATAGAAGACTTTGATGCCTTTGAGATCAAATTTATTCCTAGATAAGATAACTAGATTGCAGATGCAATTTTTGTTGCTACTAGTACCTTAGAACCCATGTAAGATTCTAAGTTGAAAATATTTTTAGTAGAGTTAGTTTCAATCCCATCCATTCTCAACAATGTCAGGAATTTCCAGGTCTTTAATGATGACCAACATATACTAGCCTTCTTGGCAAGCTTAGATGCCTTTGAGGGACATATTATTGATGAATTAGACAAATATTAGGGAGAGTGGGATCCAAAAACATGTGATGCAGAAGGGATAATGAACTTGAAAATGAACAACATTCCTAAGGGAATGGTAGTGTTAGAGAGAATCTTCAACTTTGATTCTAGAGCTCCTAAAAAATTGCCTACTAATTTTGATGGAGGGAAGTATGAGTCAGTCAACTTGGAAGATTTGGGCCTTGAGAGGAATTTATTTATTGGAAAAACTTTCCCCAAACATATTCGTGATTAAATCCTAGAAGCATTGAAAGAAGATATATCTATTATTGCTTGGGGGTATGAAGAATTGAAAACCTTCAATACTTCAATAATAGCACATACTATTCCATTGAAACCTAAAGAAAAGCCAATTTTCCAAAAGAAACACCCAATGAATGCCCTGATTGAGTCATTAATTCAGAAGGAAGTGTAGAAGTTGTTGTCAACAAGGATAATCTTTCCAGTGAGACATTCAAGTTGGGTTGCCAACTTGGTCCTGGTTCATAAAAAGAGTGGAGAGATCAGGCTATGCATTGACTTTAGAAATATTAATAAAGCCTTAGAGAAGGAAAATTATCCTCTTCCTTCCCTTGATCAGGTGCTACAAATAGTGAATGTTTCACAAATGATGTCATTTCTAGATGGATATTTATGATACAATCAGGTAATGTTCAACTACGATGATAGGATGAAGGCTACCTTCAATACCAAGTGGGGGACATTTTCTTATCAGAGGATTCCAGTTGGTCTTACCAATGCTGGAGCCACCTTTCAACAAGTGATGGATGTGGCATTCAAGGATTTGGTGGATAAGTGTATTATTATATATATGGATGATTTGACTATGTTTTCAAAGAATAGAGATAACCATGCTACAGATCTAGGCCACATAATATAAAATAAAGGAATTTCAATTGATCCAGATAGAGTGGAATCCATTATGAAACTAACCATGCTCGGTAGCAACAAGGATATGAGGTCCTTTTTTGGGAAGATAAAATTTGTGTAGAATAATTGGGTTTGGAGAGATTGTCAAACCCCTCAATGAAATGACGAGGAAAGATGCTAAGATTGAGTGGAGCAATGAGGCTAAATCTACATTTTTGCAGATTAAATAGTTGATTTTAGAGGCATTAGTTTTAACTAGCCCTTATTATTTGAAGCCTTTTTATATATATTCTCTTGCATCTAACCATTCTTGTGTTGTTGTTTTGACAAAGCGAAAAGGTGAAGGAGATGAAAGGTAGATTTATTTTATGAGTTATGTTCTTCGTTCAAGAATGCTAAAGTTAGATATCCACCTTTGGAGAAATAGGATTTTGCAATGGTATGATCTATCAAGAAGTTTTGGCACTATATCCTCCATAGTCAAATTATTATCATAGTTCCTGACTATTCTATAAATTCCCTTCTTATGCAGAGTGAATTAGATGAGGAAAGTGGATGGAAATATTACAATAATTTGACCTTGAAATCCATCTGATGAAGTTAGTTTGAGGACAAGGCTTATCTAAGGCAATGAAAAATTTTGATGCTAAGATTACCTGTCAATAGTATATGGTATAACCATTTAGTGGTGATCCTTAGTATGTTGAGTTGATATTTTTGTTGCTAAATAACAAATGTCCAGATGGTATGAAAACCACTCAAAGGAGAGCACTCAGGCTGAAGATTTCTCACCATACTCTTAAAGGGAGATATTTGTACCAAAGAAACTTTGAGGGTTTCTATCATTCTTCCTTGATCAACAACAAGAAAAACAAGCCCTAATAGAATTTGATGCTAGACATAGTACTGGACATGGTTCTGGTGATTCCATGACACACCAAATTTTGAGATCAGGTTACTACTTGTCCCATGCATTTCGCAATGTTCACCAACATGTGATGACATTTCATACATATCATACTTTCGCATCTAGGGAATGCAATCCAATAATGCCCCTATAGCTAATATACGAGGTAAGACCATTTGCCTAATAGGCATTAGATTTTGTTAGGGTAATTAACCCCAATTCTTCTGTAGGTCACAAATTTATTTTGAAAGCAACTGATTATTGTACATGTTGGATTGAAGTTTAGCCTTGTAAGAACAACACCACTGAGGTTGTCATCAAATTCCTTAAAATTTTGATTCACTTTGGTTGGGTTTGTATCAAATCATTGAGATCCTCGATGAGAATCCCTTTCGGTTGAGAATTTTAATGGGAGACCCTATTCCATTGCATATCAATGGTTAGTTTCTCAAACATTACTTTGGACAATGAGGGTTTGATGTTTTGTTTGGATGTATATATGAAATTAGTTGGTTTGTTTCTTTTGTTTGTGTGTTCTTTTTTGCTTGTTTTTTTTGGGTTTTTGTTGTTGTTTTTGTTTGTGTTTCCATCCTTTTTTTTTGGGTGACCTCCATTTGGCTCTATTTCAAAATTCAGAGTGTTTATTCATTGTATACTAAGGATACTAGGAGAGAAATAGGTTTAGGTATTTTCAGAAATTTTTGTGGATTTTTTTTCATTTCAAGACCTGTGTCTTGTGTTCTTTTCTAAATAACAACCTAAAAGATTAAGAACAAATAGGTATATTGTAAGTAATCTCATAAACCACGACTATATTTGTCATGGAATAGATAAAAACATATCTTTACATGAAGGACTCTTTGTCTTAGGGTAATTGTGTTCTAGATTTAGGTGAAAAATCTAAGTCCTAACATTGTCATGAGGTCTATTATAGTTCTCAAACCAAGTTTTAGGATGATACATCTGAGTATTGAGGAAAATATGAAAAGATAAATTATTTAAGTAAGCCTATATAAAAGAAACGAAAAAGAAAGAGAACCATTAACTAATGGAAATACTCAAAGTGAGAAGGGCACTTCAAGTATCTCTACTAGGGCTATGGATGCCTGGCTTGCATTAGAGCAATGATTTGAGATAACTATAGGTATCTTCGTCAGGGCTATGGATGTGTTTTTAGTAGCAGAGCAATACCCAGGACATCATTGCACGATAGTCATAAGGATTCAACTCACGTAGCTTAACACTTTAATACATTTATTTCAGGATAGGAAGAACCTTTTACAAAAATAGATACACCATACATGCACACACTCAAATTTGATGTGAATATCGCTGATTTACATTTAATATTCTAGCTCAACTTTGTTTTCCATGATTGATCATGGTCAAATTTAAAATGTTTATCAACTAGAGGTTTTGGGTGACTTAAATTTTTAGTATCTTGAAAATGGGTAAACCATTTTCCTAGCCGAGTAGCCATTTTTTATGGTTCGCATAACCACCCCATTTTTTTTTTGTCAAAATGGGCCCCCCTTGTGTTTTTTTGTCCTTGGTGTTCTTGTTTGGGTCTTAGGAGTTGTTCTTTTTCCTCCTAATTATTTGTTTCTTTTGTTTTTGCAAGTTCATAATGTGGGTTGAAACCGGACTTGGAACTTTTGCAAAGTTCCTAGTCTAGTTTCCATTCCGGTCCTGGCTCCATTTCTTACCTTGTTGGATTCTTTGTTGTTTTGTTTGTCTTGGGCTCTTGGGTTTTTTTCTCCCTTGGGTGTTATTTTGTTTTCCTCCTCTTTGTGTTTATTTTCCTTTTATCGGAAGAGGAACTAGAATGGAAACTGAACCTCGAACTTTCCAAAAGTTCCAAGTCTGAATTTCATTTTGATACCACTCTCATTTGTTCTTCCTTGTGTTTTGTTTTTTCTTTTGTCCTATTTTGTGATGGGATTTTCCTTGGTCCCACTTTCCTTTTTTGTTCTTTCTCTTTTTTGGGAGTAGAACCAGAGTCTGATCTAAATCTGGAACTTTACAAAGCTCAAGATCTAGATTTGGTCTCGATGCCACCCCTATTTCTTTGTTGTCCTTTCCCTACCACAAGACTAGAGACAAATACAGAATGAAATGTGGAACTTTGAAAATTTTCCTAGTTCTATCCCGACTCCACTTCCAATCCCATTTTACCTCTGATGTATGCGGTGCTTGTGTACTCACCTTCGCTCTAATTTCACCCTGACAACTACATTAATTGCATGAAATACAACCTCCTCACATGCATGAAATGGTTTTTAAAGCCTTAATCAAGGCTATTTGGCTCATTACAATTATCCAAAGCATTTTAACAATCTCGAGCTGAAATAACTAGAAGATGAGCATGATTTGGTTGCAAGTGAGTGTTCATGAGTGGATTCTAGTTGATTTTCAATCCTTTCTGGCTGCATTTCGAGGTAGGTGGTTTTCTTCCATTCTCTCTTTCTATTTTCTTGTTTTCTAGCTTCATTTTTTCTTTGCATGTTCATGGGACTTTTTCCATGGATCTTCACTTGCGTGTTTGTGTTTCGTTTGTGTATTTTTGTTTTTTTTGTATTTGTCTTCTATTTTGTTATCTTTTTTGAGCTCTCTAGTTCGTGATCTTCTCCCGATCTCAGTCTTGCCAGGTTTAAAATTTCACTATGAAGGGTTACCTAGGGAAGAATAAAGAGGTATGAAAGGTAACATTTGCAATGTTGATTCCTATACCTTCTATTGATCTAATCTAGGGTTTTCTTGTAGGATTAAACAATGTCAAGAGAATCTAAAGATGTTTCACAAAAGGAAGGGAAAGTTGTGGAAAGATAAAAGTGAGTGAAACCAAAGAAGATAAAGGTGGAACAATTTCCTTACACCTTGAGATATAAACACCAGGATGCCACTCTTACAACCAACATTTTGGATTTAGAATGGGTTGAAATCACAAACACTAATCTAGTTCTATTCAACTGTGAGGAGTTGATTTTAGATAATTTCTTAGAGGATGTGATTGGGAGGATTGAAATAATAGCCCAATCTAGACTGGCACATGTCACACTCCTCCGTTTATCAGTTCATTTCCTAGAGCTTATACTCACAACAATGCGAGCTTAAAATCCTTTATCAAGACAATGCATGGACCTCCAAGGGAATGTGATCATTGATCTATCTACACAAATGATGAGGTTCTCATTCAATGCACCTACCCCCAAGAACCCCAAGCAATTGATTTAAGTAGAGGTATTGCAATTTTTCAACAGGGACAAGGAAGCTACTAGCTCTGACATGAACAAAAAATGCTTGAAGACTGAGAAGAAGTCCTTAACCAAGGTTCTTGAACAACCCAAGAAAGGAGACTTCAAGAAGGAAATTAATGACCTAATCATGCTACTTTCCCTGGTGTTTGGAAATAAAGACTACATATTTTAAGGAACAGATGTTTCCATTCATGAAACCATTTTTTATGGTAGGAAAAAGTTTGATTGGGGCATAATTTTCACAAGAAAATTCTTAAGGTGGGGCAAACAAAGAACTTCTTGATGACCTCTTATGTTGTATATTTAGCTGCAAGGATGGGCATATTCCTTGGATTGAATGTAGTTGGCATATTGGGAGACACTCCTGAACAAAAGAAGGCATGGGAGAATTATGATCAGTTGAAACTACAAACATCAAAGCTACATTATAGAAGGGTTAATGATGCATTCCTCTATGTCATTATTAATTGGTTGACAAGAGATTCTAGATATAGGATGAGCAGGGAGGCTATGAACTTCATTGTTGAATGGGGACATTGGTACATCCAGTACCCCAAGTTCGCTTAATTTAGGTTTGAAGGTTTTCATGGACATCCTCATCAACTACCAAGATGTTGTAGTGATAGGATTTATCTTATGGAGTTTATATATCAGGCTATGGGAGTTAATACAAATTTTTCCAATAAACACAAGTCTCAATGCCGCAAAATTTCCATGAAGTTGGGATAATATTGTTGTGTTCATAATTTGGTTGCAAAGGTAGTGTGCGAGGAATTAAGTTATCTAAAGTTGGGATTGTATACAAACCAAAAACACTTTGACCCAAAGCATAAGATGAATGGTTCAACTCCCACCATTTTTTTATAAGCATTATAACTTGTTAGAGGAATTTTGGATATTTTTGTAGGATGATTATGATGTAAGGAAAAGGAAATATGAAAGGCTTACCATCCCATAGATGATTGAATATGGGGTAAAGGAAGACATTCTTGATACACTATCAAATGATGATGCAGTTTTGGACACTAAGTATGAAGTAGAAAATGTAGGCACCAAAAACTTAGACCCACTAAATTGGGATGAAGAGGAATTTATATATATTAAAAAAATATCTAGGACAGTAATGGATAGGAGTATCCAATGGGTGATAATTAGAAAAAGGGAGCTAGAAGCTCAATCCTCAAGGAAGATTAAAGTAGTAGGAACCTAGGGTTATAAGAGAACCAAGAGGAGGACAACCCCTAAGGAAAAATTGGAGTATTATCCTCCTAGCTCTGGAGGAGATGTTGATCTAGGAGTGCCTACTCAAGATACCCATGCGTCACAAGGTGTGGAGAATACAACATTTGGAGAAGGAGACTCATCTCAACCTTCTCTCCCTAAAGAATCTACTAACGAAGTAACTATAGGGAGCCTCCATGAACAAGAAAAAAGGATAAGTGAAAGGAGGTTTAGATTCATGATATAGACATTAATTCAAAGGCCACACGATTAGATAATGAGCATATTGTGACTGCATCTACTAAGGATGTTGAAGATTAGACACATTTCTGAAACATTTTCCATTTTAATTCCACTGCCGCTATGGTCGTTGACTTTATTGAGATCACACAACAGTAATGTGATAGTTCCCTCTGTAGTTCCAAATCCACTCTACTACATATATTGCATTAATTACAAGTGCCATACATGCATGAAATTTTGAGTTTTTACCTTAAATTAGGGATTAATGGGTAGTTGTCATCATTATGGTTAAGAGATCAAAGAGTGAACCAAAGTTGTAGTGAAGCTTTTTGTGAGTGATTCAATCAAGAGAGAGAGAGTTGCGCATGGATTGCTTCAAGAAACTAACTTATTTATTTACGTTCGAGGTAGGGTTTTCTATTTCTCTTTCGACGTATTTCACATTTTCTGTTTCTGTTCGTTTTGGGTTGTTTTGGCTTCGTATGAATTTGTGTTCCTTTGTTCTATAGTAAGTTTGTATGATTTGTTTTCCTTTCTTTGTCTTGGTTGCTTTTCTTGTATTTTCTTTGCTTTTTTGGTGTTTATTTTTTTCGTTTTTTCTTTTTTCTTCACGGTCATTTTCAAGTTTTTAATTGTAATTGTGTCATGATGCCCTAGTTTCTATAATGCATAGGTCAGTTACTATATTATAGTGAGTAGGGTTTAATAAATGATGGTTTTTAATCAAGAATCTTGTTTCGCTTTAGATCTGGTTAATTTAAAATAGGATAATTTTCATGCCCTAGTTAGTTGCAATCGATGCTTTTTAGGGTTTTGATGCATTCTTGTTTTAAAAAATATGATGCCCTAAATAGTACGATTACCTCTTGGTCATATGGGGATGGTTTTATTAGGTTATTCTTTTTAGCCCCTTTCGTATTGATATGATTTAATCCTTAAATCATAAAATTATTCAGTGACTGTTAAAATCACTTATGACGTCATGGATATTTTTAGGCGGAAGCGGGATCAGAATTGATTTAGGCTTTGAACCAAGTTTTGTAATAAGTATTGATTTCATGTTCCATCTTGTCTCTGAATCCGCTTATAGTTAAAAGCAGGATTTCAAAATATGATAACCTAGGTAGAAGGAGAATCGGAACTGAATGTGAAATTAGAAAATCTTCATGAAACCTAATCAGTTTTCATTCCGATTTCGATTTCGATTACCATTACAATTTTGGCTTCGATCTTGGCCTTGTTTTAAAAGAGACTGTTTAGATTTTTTTTTGCTTAGTTCCACCTTGGGTATATATGTAAAGGGTGAGATTTTAAAGCATATTTTGGGATATTTATTCAAGGATCTAATTAGAGGTTTTTTTGCAGGAAGCTAAAGAATGTTAGGAGTATCAGGAGAAGCTTCCCAAAGGAATAGACCTGCAGAAACTTCAAAAGGAAACAAATAAGCCTAAGAAGATTAAGCTAGAGCAGCTACCTTATACCTTGAGGTATAACCATAGGCATCCTATTGTCACTGCAAGAAAAATGGAATCTGATTGGTCTGACATAACTAACACCAATCTAGGTTCATTAAATTTTGGGGAGTTATATTCAGTAACATTCACTGACGATATAAGAGGGAGAACTGAAAGAATAGTTGAGTCTTTCCTACCTCACATCACTGTATTTCCTCTATCTATCTAGTTCATGGAGATTATTATGACAACAAAAAGAGCTTACAATCTAGCCACTAGGTAGTGCATGCATTCAAAGGACAATGTTATTATTGATTTAACTCCTCAAATGTTTCAACAAATGTTTAGTGTCCCGGATCCAAAGAGCTTGATATAGTTAAAGGAGGTAGATGATTTGGGTATATATAGAAAATACAAGGAGGCTAACAAGGCTCACTTGAACAAGAAGTGGTTGAGAATAGAGAAGAAGTCTCTGACCAAGCTTCATGATCAACCAAAGAATACATAATTCTGCAAAGAAGTATCAGACCTAATAATGATGTTGTCTAGAGCCTTTGGGAAGAGGGATGCATTTTATTTTAAGGAATGGATGTTTCCCTTCATTCAGAGCATATTTAATGGAAAACAACAGTTTGATTGGCCAATGATTGTCTTTGATACTATTCATGATTAATTAATTAGAATAAGGGAAACCAAGAGCTTTTTCATGACTTCTTATGTTGTCTATGCAACAGCTAGAGGAGGCCTCTTTCTAGGTTTGAATAGAGTAGGAATATTGTGAGAAGCTAATGGACAAAGGAAAGCATGGGATCATTACAATAAACTATCTCTACAAGTTTCTAAAACACAATTCAGAAGGGTTAATGATGCATTCTTATATGTAATCATTAACCAGCTTAATGGAGATGTGGGATATAGATTGAACTAGAAAGCTATGGAATTTATCATAGAATGAGGATGTTGGTATATCCAATACCCCAAGTTCACTTATTTCAGACTGGCTAGATTCGAAGGTCATCCCAAATTACTTCCAATATGTTGTAGCAATAGGATGGTTCTAATGGAATTTGTATATCAAGCTCTGAGGGTCAATGCTCGATTTGGGTTGAAGCACAAAATAGGGTTTCATAAGTTTCCCATGAAATTGGGTGAATACAACTGCCCACATCTTGTGGGAGCTAAGGTAGTTTGCATTGAATTGATAAATTTGAAGCTAGGTTTGTACACTGCTCAAAATCACTTTGACCTAAGCAAGAAAATGAATGCCTTGTTGCCTTTAGTTTTTTATAATCATTTCAACCTGTTAGAGGATTTTTGGAGTGATCTTCAAGATGAGTATGACCTCAAGAAAAGGAATTATGAGAGGTTACCCATTTCACTCATGGTAGAATTTGGGATCAAATATGGCATCCCTGATACATTACTAGATGGTGGAGTTGTGTTAGATCCATCATATGAGGCATTAAATATTGGCACCAAAAGTTTGGATCTGGTGGACTAGAATGGTGAGCAGACCATCAATATCAAACAACTAGGGAGACCAGTCTTGGATAGAAGTATCCACTGGGCTATCCTAAGAACCAAAACTCCTCAGGGAACAGCTCCTAAGAAGGGGAAGGGATATAAAAGACTCAAGAGGAAATTACCTTCAAAGGAGACCTTGGAATTCTTACCTCCTGACATTGAAGAGATCGAGCTTGAAGCCTCTACCCAAGAGTTACCTGGAGTGCAAGAGGAGGATGCCCAAATAGGATCAGTGGTTTCAACAACAGCCATAGGTGAGTCATATGCTCAAGTCCCTCTTACAGAGAAACCAAGAAGAGAGATGCCTAAAGGAACTCTTCATGGTATAGCTAAGGCATTGAAGGGAAAAGGAGTGGAGCTAGAGGTTCATGAGGTTGAAACATATTTTGATGAGACCTTATCAAAGAAAGATGCACAAGAAAAGATGCCTCTAGAAGAGGAAATTGAACATGTTTTGACTGAGGAAGATCAATGGGCCTTGTTTGAGGAAGTGACGAAAGCCTTAGATTCTCAAGAACATACAGAGGTGGTGGAGAAGCAAAAGGCAATTGATGCTAAGGCACAAGCTGATGCCTTACTCTAGCAACAAAAGGTAGAAGCCAAATGAAGAGCTGATGAAATAGAAAAATAGCAAAAGCAAAAGGACTAGGAGCTCAAGATCAAAGAAGAAAATGATTAGCTAGAGTTAGTACAGAAAAATCATGATCTAGAGGAAGAAAAGGAAAAACAATGAAGGGAAAGAGAAGTCCTTGTAGCCAAATTGAAGCTGGTTGAAGAGGCCTATAAAAAGAAAGAGGAAGCAGAATGTGTGCAAAGAGAGAAAGATGTCGAGGAAATGGCCAAGCAGCAACGGAAAGAAAAGGAAGATGTAGATAAACTTAAGGCATTGGAGGAAGAGAGAAATTGAGAACTTGAGAAGAAGAGATTAGAAGAAGAAAAGTTGAAAAAGGAAGAAGACAAGAGGATACATGAACAAAAGGATAGAGAGGAAGCTTGCACAGCTAAATGTAGAGCAAAAAAAACAAGAGATACAAGAGATTGATTCTCAACCTAAAGTAATTGTGCAACCACCCTCTACTACTACTGTTTCTTCTTCTTCAATTATAATGACCACTAATCCAAGTGCTCCCACTTGGTTGAAATTGGATCTACAAAAGAAATCAGTGATACCTTGACAGCCTCTTAATTGGGATGATATGATGAAGGAAATTGAAAAGGAAATGCCCAAGAAGAAGGCCAAGATCCTATATTCCACTAGACTCACCGATGGAGGAGAGATTATTGCTGAATGTGCAATACCAATGGTGGTGAAGGAGGTGAGGGACATGCAATTAATTAATTATCATTTGGGCACAGTTAACTTGGGGAGACCCACAAGAGATCAATAGATGAACTTAATAGATGTGGTAGGTTCATCCACTAAATCCAGAATGATGAAGGATAAGCAGAAAAAGGATGAGCTTAAGGCTCAATTACATCAATTGTATACTTTCTTGAAAAGTGTTTCTAATCCAAGGTCACAACAATTTGCCACCATTGAGACACCAATTTTACTTGGCAAGAAAGAAGTGGATGATTTGGTGTAGGTAAGGAGTAAGGAGTAAGGAATAAATGTTGGATAGATGGATTGGTAAACTAAATTAGGAAATAGGTGAAGTGTTGGAAAATAGTTTTGAGGTTCACAAGATAATAGAGGAGTTAATAGAGGAGATGAACCAGTATCTCAAAGTATTGGGAGAACAAGAGGAAGAGTACAGAGGATATAGCCAAAGGCTGAAGGAGGTTAATAAATTTTTGAAGTCCACTCTTCTAGAGCAGTCAATACTTGAAGAGGACAATAAATATTTCTTGGAAAAGATCTCCAGTATAGTCTGGTTTAGATTGGACTTTTTATACAAGCATAAAAATGAAGTTCAATATTTTTTCAAGGATCTGAATGAAGAGTTTGAAGAGTTAGAAGCAATTATTGCTATTATTATAAATGTTGATATATGGTGAAGGAGGGCCTATCTTTGAGCCAAATAAAAGAGAAATGGGATGATAGGATTAAAGAGGCCATGCAAAAAGGAGATGATGGAGAATACTTGTTAGATTGGTTAATGAATATTAAAGAAGAAGTGAGGGTTGTTAAGAGGGAGTTAACAAATCTAGAAGACATGAGAGGATTTGTTGGTGCGGAGTTAGAAAGGATCAAGTTTGAAGACAGCTGGGTGGATGGGCCGGATTTGGGCATGCTTCAACAAGTCTTCTCCAATTATAATGAGTACATTACAAAGCAGGCTCCACATGCATAATTGATAACCTCATGCATGCATGGTTTTATTTTTCTCCTCTGCATGCATAACTAGCAGTTTGTAGGCACATGGATTTCTTTTCTCCTCTATATTCTTTTCTTCAGTTTAACTAAATGATCAAGGTAGGAACTAGAGATCAAATTGATTTGAGTTTCCAAGAAGGCTTAAAATCCTAAAAAGGTGGATTGACCTAAGATAGAAAGGACTTCAGATTTTTGTATATCTATAAATACCTTTGAGGTATCATATTGTAAGGGTTGGCTAATAAGAATAATATTAGCCACTTGGTAGTAGGAGATAGAATTTTTCCTAGTTTTTTTATAGAGATACTTTGTTACTTTATTTACAGTTGAATATAAATACAGGTTTTTTTGCAATATGGTGTTGAAATAGAGTTTTATTGGATAAGGTTGATGAATTATAGTCTATATATATGCCAATGATTGTGCTGAAGCATGAGAGTTTCTTATGTGATGAAAATCATTAGAAGGAACCAGATTTGAAGATTATTTCATTAGATTATCCGTGAATTGAATTTATTAAAAGTCTATTGATCTATGATCTTGGCAACGAATGAGAGTGTGTTATTTTATCTTTTGAAATATTTATGATGTGTGATTATGATGTTAAATTAAGCACCTTAGATGCATGCAATAGTATGGACTATTCTATAAATTGCATCATGCTATGGTTTTCTTGATTTTTTGGAAGAAAATTTGTTGTTGAAGATATATGTCCAGATACTAGATAAGTTTTATTCATGTTTTACTAATGTACACCCTAATCTATCTTTTTCTTTTATTTAAAAACCCCCTTTTCATTAAGATTAGTTCGATGAATAAGTCATTGCTTGCATTCCTCATTACCATCAAAGGACCCTTCAATATTACAATTGCATGGACCAATTGAGTGACACCAGACAATTGAGAACCAACTATTAGGACCTTGGGAGTTAGGCTACTATATTTTGTCTTTATTTTTTCGGAGAATAGAGTAGAGATATTCTTTTTAACATTGTTTGTTTCATTTTCACCATCAACAGATCTGGCGCTAGAAGGAGGGCCTAAAGAAACAAACTAGCTCGCATTATGTCATTCTCACTGAAGAAATATGGGAGGATTCTCAGATCCTCTACTGATCCTAAACCATTATAAGAACTCCAAACCCCTATTAGACCTAGACCCCATGCTCGTAGAATATTGATACCTACATTTCCACCACCGCTTACTCCATCGGGATTTCAACCAAATCCACCTACACCAGCACTAGTTCAACCTACATCACCACCACTGGCTCAGCTAGTATCGCCCCCACCTATTAGGCCAGTTTTACCACCAATTCAGCCTCTATCACCACCTGCTCAACCAATCCTACCCATGGCTTATTTTGTGAATAACCCCTCTCCATTAGGGACTATTCCTGGAGGAATCCATGATTTACCCAAGAACCCAATTTTTTTTTGTCCCAAGTACATGCATGGTGAATCAAGAAGTGATGAGGAGCATATACAAGATTTAAAGATGCTTGTACACATGCTCAAGTTGCTCATCAAGATGTGGTATGTAGAATGTTTCCTTATTGTTTGGGGGATATGGCATATAATTGGTATTTAGAGGTGTTGATTACATAGATTTAGAATATTATTCACACACTAAGGAATTTTTAAAATGATCTAATGTAATATATTTAAAAATTTGAAAATAAATTTAACAATATTTACATATTAAAATTTAATTATAAGGAATTGGAGCTCAAATAACAAAAAATATTGCAAGTTATATGAGGACCAATGCAGTGTTACCTGTTAAATATTTTTAAATTTATTTTCAAATTTTTAAATATATTACATTAGATCATTTTAAAAATTCCTATGTCTGTGAATAATATTCTAAATCTATGTAATCAACACCTCTCCAAGCACACATATTACTTCTAAACCATGTTGTCTCTATAAATCATATTGAAATTTCATATAAATCATTAAATATGAAATAAATTTAATTTATATATTTAAAAATTTGAAATTAAATTTAGCAATATTTTACATATTAAAATTTAATAGAGAATTGCAAGATTCTTGGTGACACAATGTTATAAGGAATTCAGATTACTAGTTTGTAGTTGGCAATACCCTAGAGTATATGTGGACCAAAACTTAAAGGATGAGATAAGAGAACCCAAATCATAGTTTGACTGGAAAGTGCAAGTAAGGCTTTGGAGCTCAAATCTCAGTGGAAGTGGGAAGGCATGGATTTTTGGTTAGAAATGATCATGATTTTATAGAGCCAACATGGTTTAGAAGTAATATGTGTGCTTGGTGAGGATATAACATAGCAACTCTTGTACGACCTTGGTACGGTGAACTTTGTTTTAGTATTTTTAAAATTGCAATGGTTAGAAGTTAGCTAACAATATGTTGTGTATGCATGATTTTTCTGATAATTTTTTAATGAATATTTGATTTTTAACTAATTTTTAAAGTAGACACTTCCTGAAAAACAAAATTTTGGTCCTGCTACCCCTTCAAATTTCAAATGAAAATTGATGAAAATTGTTGACAAGATAATATGAAATTCATTACTTATAAATCATTGCTTTCATTCCTCATTACCAAAAAAGGCCCCTTGAATATTATAGTTGCATGGACCAATTGAGAACCAACTACCAGGACCTTGGGAGTTAGGTTACTGTATGTTGTCTTTCTTTTTCAGGAGAATAGAGTAGAGATATTATGTTTAACGTTGTTTGTGTCATTTTCAACACCAACAAATTTGGTGCTAGAAGGAGGGCCTGAAGAAACAAACTAGCTCGCATTGTGTTATTCTCACCAAAGAAATATAAGAGGATTCTCAGATCCTCTACTGATCTTGAACCATTATAAGAACTCCAAACCCTAGTTAGACCTAGACCCCATGCTCGTAGAATATTGATACCTACATTTCCACCACCACTTACTCCACCAGGATTTCAACCAAATCCACCTACACCACCAGATTTTCAACCCAATCCACCTACACCACCACCATTTCAACCTACATCACCACCACTGGCTCGGCCAATATCGCCCCCACTTGTTAGGCCAGTGTCACCACCAATTCGGCCTATATCACCACTTGCTCAACCAATCCTACCCATGGCTTATTTTGTGAATAACCCCTCTCCATTAGGGACTATTCTAGGAGGAATCCATGATTTACCCAAGAACCCAAAAAAGTTTTGTCCCAAGTACATGCATGGAAAATCAAGAAGTGATGAGGAGAATATACAAGAATTTAAAGATGCTTGTACATGTTCTCAAGTTGCTCATCAAGATGTGGTATGTAGATTTTTTCCTTATTGTTTCGGGGATATGGCATATAATTGGTATTTAAATCTGCCCTGAGGATCTATTATGGGTTGGAAAAATTTAGAAAATGCATTCATTAATCAATTTTGGGTTTATGTAGACCCTACCATCTTGTATCACCAGTTTGCCACAATAAGGAAGGAACATCATGAGCCATTGCCTCTATTCAACACTAGGTTCCAAAGGATGTTTTGTAGATTACAAGACCCTTACTTAGTAGTTGAGAATATCATCATTCAGGCGTATTTAAGAGCTATTGATCCCTTCATTGGCTTATTCTTGTAGAGAACTTATCAGACCAATGAGATTGAATCCTTGTCTAAGTATTATCATCTAGCTATCAAATTGCAACAACAAATAAGTCTGCAATCAAGAGGTTTAGGAGCAACTCTCCCTCCCATGAATTATCAAATGCCTAACCCACCATTGTACAATACTATCCTAGGGATGTCTTACTCCCAATATGGACCTGTTTATGAGTTACAAGCCCTACCTACGATGCCCTTTTTCAAAAATAGCATGCAAGATTCTTTTCAAAAACCTCAAAATCAACAACAACAAGTGAGAGGATCAACCCATGTTCATTCCTCATCCATAGTGCAAAATGTGCAAAATGAGCAAACTGTTCAACTAGCTAGTGAGCTAGAAACTCTCAGGAAGACTCTATCTCAAATCTCTAATGACATGGAACAACTTAGGAAAAACCCTCCCCACCACCAAAATCAGAATTATTAGAACCAGGGAGGTTACAACAACTAGGGGAATTACTCTAATAAGAATGGGAATCAGAACACCAACCAGAATTTTTAGAATCAAAATTTCTCTAATCAAAATTACCAAAATCAGAGCAAAGGATACAACCAAAGTTCCAACAACAACAATAGGCAATGGAATACTGGACCTAACAATGGGGGGTTTCCCATAATTATCAGTCAAGTGAGGAGAGATCACATACTGCTAATTTGGCTGACCTTAATTTCATGACTAATTGTTGTAGGTTACATGATACTACAACACATTCAGAGGTTAATTGCCCAGAAATGGAGAAAATAGTAAAGATTGCACAAGCTGATGTCCATCCTCCAGTAGGAAATTTCAATTAGGATAATGGGCCAGTAAGTACTACTATGACTTATGAGACTATTGAAGAGAAATACCAATTTCCCATGCAGGGAGATAATGAGCCAAAGGAGGATGTGTATGATGCCCAAGCCTTTCAATCCAAAGGTGGTCACTTCCTGAGAAATTAGAATAAGGACCCATTTACTACATCTGCACCTCCAAACAACATGGTCCCACCTAACCAAAATGTAGATATTAATCCACCACCACCAAAGGGACCTTCTGATTCTCAGAATAGAGGTAATCCACCTCCTTTTCCCAAATATCAAGTGAGGAATGATTCAAAATTTGATTTTATTGTAGAACTATAGAGACAAAAGACACCATTGTCATTCTTTGATATCATGAAGTGGTACCTAGCTCAATGTGAAGTGGTATTGAAAGCCCTGGATGAGGTAGGCCGCTTAAAAGTAAAAGGTAAAGTGACTCAAGTAAAGGAGACAAATTCAACTATCTATAAAGGTAAGACCAGTACCCCACCTTTTCTTTTAAGTCTGAGAATTTTTGGAAAGAATTTGCATATCTGTTTATTGGACTCTAGAGCATTGGAAAATGTTATGCCCTTTTCAATATGTAAGAAGTTAGGATTAAGTCCTATCCCAACCAATACGAAAGTGATTCAATTAGACAAAACTAAGGTCAATGTTGTAGGAGAATTAAAAAACATGCATGTACAAGTTGGATCAGATCCAAGGATCCAAACCTACATAGATATCCAAGTGGCTAATATCCCAGAGACATATGGTATGTTCCTAAGTCGGGAGCTAATGAAAAGTATTAGGGGATATTTGTCCTTGGATTTCTCTCACATGTGGCTACCCTAGAAGGGGGTTGCAACATAGATAAGGATTGAGAGTGAACCAAGAATCAAGCATATGATTATAGAATATGATGCTTCAAATGAAGTAGCATATTTCAAGACTGAGATAGGAGTTTACAAACAAGAGGAAGTCCTTACTTTATATGTACTTAATCCTGGGGATACATTTCCCCTAGAACATGGTGACCCAATAGTCTACATCAACCAAAAAATTCTAATAAGGAAATTGGAATAAGATAAGTTGGTGTTAGGAGAAGAAACTGATTTGAGTAGATTTTTGCTTCCTAATTGGTGTAGGATTCATTATCACAATCATTCAGAGTTAACATGCCAATCATGCCTAGCCTTCCTCAAGAAGAAGGTTCCTCACCAGTAGAGCTGACTCAAGTTCTGAGTTCTAAAATTCAAGTAGAGGTTAAGGTGTCTTAATTCCTATTTAATACACCTGCCCCAAATTCTTTTCCAATGCCTAAGGCATTGATGAAAGATGAGTTGGTTTACAAGTTAACCCAAGAAGTTGTTTAGGGGGAAATTTCTGAGCAAGTTAAAAACATAGAAAAATCTTCAAGTGATTTTTGTCCCAAGTCAATTTTTTAGGACCAGAAAAAGTCTGAGTTGCCACACATCCCAAGTAAGTCATCTCCTATTATCCCTAAAAAGATAGAATCCCCAACCACATACCAAATGTGGACTCTTAAATATGATGGTTCCAAATCTAAAGCAAGAAGTGGAGCAGGGATTGAACTAACCATCCCCAAAGGGAAAACTTACTTTGCATCTTACAGATTGCAGTTTGGCTGCACAAATAATGTGGCTGAGTATGAAGCACTAGCTCATGGACTTATGTTTGCTCATATAAATAAGGTTACTACTCTCACAATTATGGGGGATTCTGAAGTGATTATAAAATAGGTATGTAGCTAGTATACATTTCATAACAAAAGATTGGTTGCGTACAAGAACAAAGTTTGAAATTTAATTGAATACTTTGATGTACTTGGGATTACTCTGACCCATAGAGAAGCTAATAAAATTGTAGATGCACTTGTTGTGGATTCTAGCACATTGGAACCCATGCAAGATTCTAATCTAAAGAGATTTTCAGTGGAATTAATTTTCGTCCTAGCTGTCCCTGATAATGTCCAAAATTTTTAGGTATTTGATGACGATCAACATATATTGGCCTTTTTGGAAAGTTCTGATGTTTTTGAGGAACAAATAATAGATGAATCTAAAAGAGATCAGGGAGATTGGGATCCTAAGAAAGAGAGTGAAGAAGGGATATTGGATTTGAAAAGTAATAACATTCTGAAAGGGATGGTAACTTTGGAAAGAATATTTGATTATGACCCATGGGCTCGTCAAAGAGTGCCCACAGAGAGTGAAGGAGGGAAATATGAATCTATCAATCTAACTCACTCAGGCCAAAAAAGGAATGTTCTCATAGGAAAGACTTGTGCTCAAGAAATTAAGGACTAGATAGTTAATTTTTTGGAGAAAAACATTGCAGCCATTGCTTGGAGTTATGATGATTTAAAAACCTTTGACACTTCGGTGATCACACATACCATACCTCTCAAGCCAGAAGCCAAGCCCTTCCATCAAAAACAAGGTCCGGTCAATGCTTTAATTGAGCCCCTAATCTAGAAAGAGGTGCAAAAGCTCCTATCTGCAAGGACAATCTTTCCTGTTAGACATTCTACTTGGGTGGCAAATTTAGTTCCTGTACGTAAAAAGAATGGTGAAATCAGATTATGTGTTGATTTCAGGAATCTAAACAAAGCCTCTGAGAAAGATAATTATTTGTGCCCTCTCTGGATGAAGTATTACAAAAGGTTAATGGATCTTAGATGATGTCATTTTTGGATGGTTATTCTGGCTACATTTAGGTTCTTATTAGTCATGAGGATAGAATGAAGACAACTTTCACCACCAAATGGGGCACATTTTCCTATTAGAGGATGTCATTTGGTCTTATGAATTCTGGAGAAAAATTTCAAAGGTAAATGGATGTAGCTTTCAAATATTTGATAAGAAAGTGTATAATAATTTATGTGGATGATTTAACCATCTTTTCTAAGAATAGAGAAGACCATGGTGCTGATCTCAAAAAATTTCTCAAGAAATGTATAAGCTATGGTGTCTCTCCCAATCCAAAGAAGTGTGTGTGTTGGAGTATCTAAAGGGAAACTCCTAGGTCACATCATATCAAAAGAAGGTATATCCATAGATCCTGATCGAGTGGAGGCCATCTTGAAATTGACAAGGCCAAGTAGCAAGAAATAATTGAGGTCCTTCTTCAGGAGGATTAATTTTGTTAGAAAGTTTATAATAGGGTTTGCAGAGATCGTCAAACCTTTAAATGAGATGATGAAGAAAGAGAAAAATATTGAGTGGAGTAATGAGGCTAAATTTTATTTCTCATAGATCAAATAGTCTATATCTGAGGCACCTATTCTGACAAGACCAAATTATTTAAAACATTTTTATATCTATTCGTTTGCATCTAACCATTCATGTGCAACTGTGTTAACACAACAAAGAGGAGAGGGAGAAGAAAGAACTATTTCCTTTATGAGATCTCCATTTAAAAAAGCAGAAGTGAGATACCCACCACTGGAAAAAAAAGCCTTTACATTAGTATGAGCGGTAAAAAAGTTCAGACACTACATTCTTTGAAGTCAAGTAATGGCTATAGTTCTAGATCTAGTTGTGAAGTCTCTTCTGATGCAAAGTGAATTAGGAGAGCGAAGAGGAAAGTGGATGGAAATTCTAAAAGAATTTTACTTAGAGATTCATTCGATGAAACTCGTTCGAGGGAAAGGTTTATCAAAGGCAATGGATGATGTGGAAAAAAACATCACTTGTCAGCAGTATACTATCCAGTCATTTACTAAGGATCCCTGGTATATAGACTTGATATCTTCCTTCTCAATAATAGATGTCCAGAAGGAATGAATGCTACTCAGAGGAGAGCATTGAGGATGAAGAGTGCTCACTACATGCTTAAAAGGCGATCCATCTACAAAAATAATTTTCAAGGGATTTACTTGCATTGTTTAGATCAACAAGAGGCCAAACATGCTATTTTTGAGTTTCATGGAAGACATAGAACAGATATGGATCTACGGATGCTTTGGCCCATCAGATTCTTAGATTAGGCTATTATTGGCCTTATGTATTTTGGGATGCACACCAACATGTCAGAACCTATCATGTATGCCAAACTTCTACAACTAGGGAAAGAAATCCTATAATGCCTTCGCAACTAGTATTATTAATTTCAATTCTTCTGCAAGACATAAATTCATCTTGACTGCAACTGATTACTATACACACTGGATTGAGGCTCAGCCCTACAAAAATAGCACCACAGAGGTGGTCATTAATTTTTCTAATAAGAGCATCACAACCAAGTTTGGAGTTCCATTTGCTCTAGTATGTGATAATGGCCCTGATTTTTCTTCTATTGAATTCTTTCAATGGGCATATGAACATAAAATTATTTTGAAGTATTCATATAATTACTACCCTTGGGGAAATGGAGTGTCTGAGTCCACTAATAAAAACTTATTGGAAGTGATAAGAATATTTCTAGAAAACAATCCTAGAGACTGGCACACCTAGTTGAGATTTGCCTTATGGGAAAATCGAACCCGAATCAAAGAAGCTCTAGGAAATTCAGCTTTTAAGTTAGTCTATGGCCAAGACCTAGTCTTCTCAATCCATTTATAGATACCTGTTCTTAAGTTCATGCAATAATTTTATACCAAGGATGATAGGATTGAGGTTACATTACTTAATTTTCTTAACATGGAAGAGCAAAGAGATGCTGCTTTGCATAAATTCTCTAAGCATTAGGCTATTGTCATACATTGGTGTGAAAAAAGAGCCAAGATAAAAGCCTTTAGGATATTATATCTTGTGTTAGTATGGGTTAAAGCTAGAGAAAAGAAAGGAGATCACCAGAATTTTGATAGACTCTAGTTAGGACCATATCAAGTGGCTAAGATATTAGGCGAGAATGCTTTTCATTTAAGTACCTTAACAGGAGAGCTTGTTCCATTACTAGTTAATGATCAGTTTCTCAAGCACTATTTTGGTGCATAGAAGGTTTGATGTTTTAAAGAAAATGTATTATATTGTATCATATGTAATTAAGTTTTTGTTTTTAGTTTTAGTTTTTTTTGTTTTTATTTCTTTTTGTTTTCTTTGTTTTTGTTTGTTTTATTTTGTCTTGTTTTGTTGGGGATCTTCATTTTGTTCATCTCAAGACCAAGGGGCTATTATTCAAAGTATACTACTAGTAATAGGAGATAAATTGTTTTGGGTATTTTCATCATCATCATTAAAAAGGATTTCGTTATGAAACTCATGTTTTATGATCATTCTAATCTGGGTTTGAAAATTTATTAAGGATAGAAGATACATTGTGAATATCTCATGAATTAGGATAAAAAATTTGTCACCAAATTAGAGAAAAAAAAAATCTGCCTAAGTAAATGCCTATCTATTTTGGGATGGTTTTACCCTTGATTCAAGTGAAAAATTTGATTCCAAGACTATCATGAAATCCATTGTAGTCCTCAACCCACATTTCAGATTCATTGTGTCTGAGTATTGAGGAAGGTGCATAGAAGATTTCCACAAGTGAAGCTTGAGGAAAAAAAGAATGAAATGAATGAAAAGAAAGAAAGAAAAGGAAAACTCAATATTAAATGGGTAATCAAGTATCTCTATGGGGGCTATGGACGTCTGGCTAGCAGTAGAGAAATGCTTTGATAGAACTAGAGGTATCTTTGTCAGGGCTATGGACGCTTGTCTGGTAGCAGAGCAATACCTAGGATTTTATTGCACGACAGTTAAAGGACTCAACCTATGTAGCTTGAATGTTAGTTATAGTTGTTTAGGAATAGAGAAATTATCTATAAAGAATGATGCATAATATATGCACACACTCAAATTTAGAAATAATTCATGAGCACATACATCTAAGATTCCAGCTCAACTTTATTCTAGATATATCTGATCTTATTCAAGTTAGCATGCTTCATAAGCTAAGTTGTTTAAGCGTGACTAAATTTTTCTTGGGTATCTTGAAAATGGGTAAGCCATTTTCCTAGCCGAGTCACCATTTGTTATGCCTTGCATAACCACCCCATCTTTTGCCTTGGCCAAAATGGGTCCCCCTTTATGTTTTATCCTTGGTTGTTTTGCAAACAAAGTTTGGAGTCTTGCTTTTCCAACACTTTGTTTTTCTTTGGTTTCCTCTATCGGAACCAGAGCCAAAACCAAATCGGGTTTTAAAACTTCTTTCAAAACTTGTTCCAATTCCCATCCTGACTGTCTTCTTTTTGTTTGTCTTTATTGGAGCTAGAGCTGGGCTAGAAGTTAAGTCTGAATTTATTCAAAGTTTCAAAATCCAATCCCGTTCTGCTTCCGCCTCTACTTTTGGCCTTTTATTTTAAAATGGTTTTGTTATGTTAAAGTTTTGCATTTCGATCTTTTTGTTTTATTTTCATATTTTGTTTCGCTTTCTTCTTTGTTGGAAGAACTAGAACCAAAATGGGAACCAAGTTGGAAAGCTAGACAAATTTCTGAAACATTTTCCATTTTGATTTTGCTCCTGCTATGGTCGTTGACTTTACTGAGATCGCACAATAGTAATGTGCTAGTTCCCTCTACAGTTCCAACTCTACTCTACTGTATATATTGCATTAATTACAGGTTCCATACATGCATGCAACTTTGATTTTTTAAATTAAATTAGGGATTAAAGGGTAGTTGTCATCATTATGGTTAAGAGATCAAAGAGTGAATCGAAAATGTAGTAAAGATTTATGTGAGTGATTCGATCAAGAGAGAGAGTTGCATGTGGATTTCTTCAAGAAACTAACCTATTTATTTGCATTTGAGGTAGGGTTTTCTATTTCTCTTTTGACATATTTCACGTTTTTTGTTTCCATTCGTTTTGGGTTGTTTTGTCTTCGTACAAATTTGTGTTCCTTTGTTCTATAGTAAGTTTGTATTGATTTTTTTTTCTTTCTTTTTTTTGGTTGCTTTTCTTGTTTTTGTTTTTGTTTTTTGGTGTTTATTTTTTTCATTTTTTTGTTTTCCTTCACGGTCGTTTTCAATTTTTTAATCGTAACTATGTCGTGATGCCCTAGTTTTTAAAATGCATAGGTCAGTTACCTCTTTACAGAGAGTAGGGTTTGATAAATGATGGTTTTTACTTAGGAATCTTGTTTTGCTTTAGATCTCATTAATTTAAAATTGGATTATATCCGTGCCCTAGTTAGTTGCAATCAATGGTTTTTAGGGTTTGGATGTATTTTTGTTTTAAAAAATATGACACCCTAAATAGTACAGTTACCTCTCAGTCATATGGGGATGGTTTTATTAGGTTATTGTTTTAGCCCCTTTCGTGTTGATATGATTTAATCCTTAAATCATAAAATTATTCAGTGTCTGTTAAAATCACTTATGATGTCATGGATATTTTTAGGCAGAAGCGGGATCGAAATTGATTTAGGCTTTGAACCAAGTTTTGTAATAAGTATCGATTCCATGTTCCATCCTGTCTCTGACTCTGCTTATAGTTAGAAGTAGGCTTTCAAAATATGATAACCTAGGTGGAAGCGGAACCGAAACTAAATGTGAAATTAGAAAATCTTCATGAAACCTAATCAATTTTTGTTCTAATTCCGATTCTGATTGCCATTACAATTTAGGCTACGATCTTGGCAGTGTTTTAAAAGAGACTGTTTTGAATTTTTCTTGCTTAGTTCTACCTCTGGTATATATGTGAAGGGTGATATTTTAAAGCATATTTTGGGATATTTATTCAAGTATCTAATTAGAGGTTTTGTTGTAGGAAGCTAAAGAATGTCAAGAGTACCAAGAGAAGCTTCCCAAAGGAATTGGCCTATAGAAACTTCAAAGGCAGCAACTAAGCCTAAGAAGATTAAGCTGGAACAACTACCTTATACCTTGAGGTATAACCATAGGGGTCTTGTTGTCACTGCAAGCAAAGTGGAATCTGATTGGTCTGACATAACTGACACCAATCTAGGCTCATTCAAATTTGGGGAGTTACATTCAGAAACATTCATTGAGGATATAACAAGGAGAACTGAAAGAATAGATGAGTCTGGCCTGGCTCACATCACTATATTTCCTCTATCTATCTAGTGCCCACAGTTGATTATGACTGCAAAAGGAGCTTACAATCCGGCCACTAGGTAGTGATGGATTCACAGGACAATATAATTATTGATTTAACTCCTCAAATGTTTCAACATATGTTTAGTGTCCTGAATCCAAAGAGCCTGGTATAGTTAAAGGAGGCAGATGCTTTGTGTATATATAGAAAATACAAGGAGGCTAACAATGCTCACTTGAACAAGAAGTGGTTGAGAACAGAGAAGAAATCTCTGACCAAGCTTCATGATCAACCAAAGATGATAAAATTATACAAAGAAGTATCGGACCTAATAATGATGTTGTCTAGAGCCTTTGGGAAAAGGGATGCATTTCATTTTAAGGAATGAATTTTTCCCTTCATTTAGACCATATTTAATGGCAAACAATAGTTTGATTGGCCAATGATTGTCTTTGATACTATTCAAGACCAATTAACTAGAATAAGGGAAACCAAGAGCTTTTTCATGACTTCTTATGTTATCTATGCAGCAGCTAGAGGAGGCATCTTTCCAGGTTTGAATAGAGTGGGAATATTGGGAGAAGCTAATGGACAAAGGAAAGTATGGGATCATTATGATCAGCTATCTCTACAAGTTTCTGAAACATAATTTAGAAGGGTTAATTATGCATTCTTATATGTAATCATTAACCAGCTTAACAGAGATGTGGGATATAGATTGAGCCAGGAAGCTATGGCCTTTATCACGGAATGGGGATGTTGGTATATCCAATACCCCAAGTTCACTTATTTCAAATTGGATAGATTTGAATGTCATCCCCACTTACTTCAAAGATTTTGTAGCAACAAGATGGTTCTAATGGAATTTGTATATCAAGATCTTAGGGTCAATGCTCGATTTGGGTTGAAGCACAAAATAGGGTGTCAAAAGTTTCCCATGCAATTGGATTAATATAGCTTCCCACATCTTGTGGGAGCTAAGGTAGTTTGCAGTGAATTGATACATTTGAAGCTAGGTTTGTACACTGCTCAAAAGCACTTTGACCCATGGAAGAAAATGAATGCCTTGTTGCTTTCAGTTTTTGATAAACATTTCAACCTATTAGAGGATTTCTGGAGTGATCTTCAAGATGAGTATGACCTTAGGAAAAGGAACTATGAGAGGTTATCTATTTTACTCATGGTAGAATTTGGGATCAAAGATGGAATCCCTAATACATTAGTAGATGATGGAGTTGTGTTAGATCCATCATATGAAGCATTAAATATTTGCACCAAAATTTTGGATCTAGTGGACTGGGATGGTGAGGAGACCATTGATATCAAACAAATGGGGAGGCCAATCTTGGATAGAAGTATCCACTGGGCTGTCCTAAGCACCAAAAATCCTTAGGGACCAACTCCTGAGAAGGGGAAGGGATTATAAAGAATCAAGAGGAAATTGCCTTCCAAGGAGCCCTTAGAATTATTCCCTCCTGACATTGAAGAGATCAAGCTTGAAGCCTCTACCCAAGAGCTACCTAGAGTGCAAGAGGAGGATGCCCAAATAGGATTGGTGGTTTCAAAACCATCCATTGGTGAGCCATCTGCTCAAGTCCCTCTTAAAGAGAAACCAAGCAGAGAGATGCCTGAAGAAACTCTTCATGGTATAGTTGAGGCATTGAAGGTTAAAGGAGTGGAGCTGGAGGTTCATGAGGTTGAAACAGATTCTGATGAGACCTTATCAAAGAAAGATGCATAAGAAAAGATGCCTCTAGAAGAGGAAATTGAACATGTTTTGACTGAGGAAGATCAATGGGCCCTATTTGAGGAAGCAAAGAAAGCCTCAGATGCTCAAGCACATGCAGAGGAGGTGGAGAAGCAAAAGGAAATTTTTGCTAAGGCACAAGTTGATGCCTTACTCTAGCAACAAAAGGTAGAAGCCAAACAAAGAGTTGATGAAATAGAAAAACAACAAAAGAAAAAGGCCCAGGAGCTCAAGATCAAAGAAGAAAATGATAAGCTGGAGTTAGTACAAAAAATTCATGATCTAGAGGAAGAAAAGGCAAAGCAACGAAGGGTAAGAGAAGTCCTTGTAGCCAAATTGAAGCTAGTTGAAGAGGCCTATTAAAATAAAGAGGAAGCAGAACGTGTGCAAAGAGAGAATGTTGTCGAGGAGCTGACCAAGTAGTTACAAAAAGAAAAGGAAGATGTAGATAAACTTAAGGCATTGGAGGAAGAGAGAAACTGAGAACTTGAGAAGAAGATATTAGAAGAAGAAAAGTTGAAAAAAGAAGAAGAAGACAAGAGGATATAGGAACAAAAGGATAGGGAGGAAGCTAAGAAGCTTGCACAGCTGAATGTAGAGCAAGAACAACAAGAGATACAAGAGGTTGATTCTCAACCTAAATTAATTGTGCAACCACCCTCTACTACTACTGTTGCTTCTTCTTCAATTATAATGACCAATAATCCAAGTGCTCCCACTTGGTTGAAATTGGATCTGCAAAAGAAATTAGTGACACATTCACAACCTCTTAATTGGGATGATATGATGAAGGAAATTGAAAAGGAAAGGCCCAAGAAGAAGGCCAAGATCTTGCATTCCACTAGACTCAGCGATGGAGGAGAAATTATTGCTGAATGTGCAATACCGATGGTGGACAAGGAGGTGAGGGACATGCAATTAACTGATTATCAATTGGGAAAAGTTAACTTGGGGAGACCCACAAGAGATCAATCGATGAACTTAATATATGTGGTAGCTTCATCCACTAAATCTAGAATGATGAAGGATAAGAAAAAAAAGGACGAGCTTAAGGCTCAATTAGATCAATTGCATACTTTCTTGAAAAGTGTTTCTGCTCCGAGGTGACAACAAGTTGCCACCATTGAGACACAAATTTTACTTAGCAAGAAAGAAGTGGATGATTTGGTGCAGGTAAGGAGTAAGGAAAAAATGTTGGATAGATGTACTGGTAAACTAAATCAGGAAATAGTTGAAGTGTAGGACAACAACTTTGAGGTTCACAAGATAATGGAGGAGTTAATAGAGGAGATGAACTAGTATGTCAAAGTATTGGGAGAACAGGAGAATAAGTACAGAGGATATAGACAGAGGTTGAAGGAGGTTAATAAATTTCCGAAGTCCACTCTTCTAGAATAGTCAATACATGAAGAGGACAATAAATATTTCTTGGAAAAGACCTCTAGTATAGTCTAGTTTAGATAGAAAGGACTTCGGATTTTTGTATATCTATAAATACCTTTGAGGTATCATATTATAAGGTTCGGCTAATGAGAATAAGATTAGCCACCTGATAGTAGGAGATATAGTTTTTCCTAGTTTTTTTACAGAGATACTTTGTTACTTTATTTACAGTTGAATATAAATATAGGTTTTTTTGCAATATCGTATTGAAATTGAGTTTTATTGGATATGGGGTATGCATTATAGTCTATCTATATGCCAATGATTGTGCTAAAGCATGAGAGTTTCTTATGTGATGAAAATCATTAGAAGGAACCAGGTTTAAATATTATTTCATTAGATTTTCTATGAATTGAATTTATTAAAAGTCTATTGATCTATGATCTTGGCAATGAATGAGAGTGTGTTCTTTTATCTTTTGAAATATTTATGATGTGTGATTGTGATGTTAAATTAAGCACCTTAGATTCATGCAATAGTATGGACTATTCTACGAATTGCATCATGCTATGGTTTTCTTGATCTGTTGGAAGAACATTCGTTGTCGAAGATATATGTCCAGATACTAGATAATTTTTATTCATGTTTTACTGATGTACACCCTGATCTATCTTTTTCTTTAATTTAAAAACCCCCTTTTCATTAAGATTAGTTCGATGAATAAGTCATTGCTTGAATTCCTCATTACTAGCAAAGGCCCCTTGAATATTACAGTTGCATGGACCAATTGAGTGACACTAGATAGTTGAGAACCAGCTACCATGACCTTGGGAGTTAGGCTACTATATGTTGTCTTTCTCTTTCAAGAGAATAGATTAGAGATATTTTGTTTAACGTTGTTTGTGCCATTTTCACCATCAACACAAAGGACCAATGGAAAATATTTGAGGAAGCAAATAATGAGGCAGATGCCAAAGCACAAGCTGATGCACTTGCTAAGCATCAAGAATTGGAAGCTCTAGAAAAAAGTAAAGAGTTGGCAAGGAAACATAAAGAGGAGAACCTCCTTTAACAACAAAAGGAAAATGAATGGAGAGCTAATGTAGAGAGGGAGAAGTTGGCCCTCCTACAAAAGATTCATGACTTTGAGGAAGAAAAGGCTTGTTAGAGGAGAGAAAAGGAAGACCTTGAGCTCAAATCCAAAGCTATAGAGGACACCCAAAGAAATAAGGAAGAAGAAGAGCTCTTAATAAAAAGAATAGAGGAAGAAAACAAGCCAAAAATGAACAAGAAGCAGCCAAAATGTGGGAGAGGGTTAAGGAATTTAAAAATAAAAGGGATGACATGTTTGAAGAGAGGAGATTGGAAGAAGAAAGAGAGTAAGATAAAGTTGATAGGTTACCTAAGGAGATGATAGAAATTGAGGATTAACAAGAGGTTGATTGTCAAACTAAGGTAACACTTTGGAAACTCCTCTCTTCTGCCACTTCTTCACATCAAGTGGTTACTCCTCCTACTACCCCAACATTATTAAAGCTCAACTTGGAGAGGAAACAGATAGTCTATCTTCAACCCCTAAACTGGGATGATATGATGAAGGAAATTGAGAAGGAAAGGCCCAACAAAAAAACTCAAGTCCTTCATTCCCCCAAATTGAAAGATGCTCGAGAAATTGTAGCTAAATATGTCATTCCCATGGTTGACAAGGACAAACAAGATATGTAGTTGAGTGATTATCAACTAGGCACTATGAACTTAGGGAGACCTACAAGGAACCAACAGATGGATCTCATTGATATTGTGGCATCTTCCACTAATTCAAGCATGAAAAAGGATAAGAAAAGGAAATATGATCTCAAAGCTCAATTGGATCAATTTCATGAGTTCTTGAAGGACTTATCTTCTCCTATTTGTTTGCAATCTACTACTTATTTTTTTGTGTTTTTGCATGGAAACAACTTAGATAGAGTAAAATTTATCCTATCTCTTTTGAAAGGTTGATCTCTATGAAAAAATAGATAACCTCAAGGTATCTCGGGTGTCAAGTCATGACAATGCAGTAGAAAAAACTCAGTGATAAAATGTGAAAATGTTGGTAATCACAAGGGGCCTTATGAACAAATGTTGGAAGCTCTAAACTCTTTAGAGTTTAAGATATGGTGATGCTTTAATTTCTAGTTCTAACCAAATAATAAAACAAACAACAAAATATGAGGGTTTCAAAAGTCATAATGTTAAAATTACTTCTAAGATTAACCATGAAAATGATGAAATACTTGCAATGGACCAATCCCTTAAACTAATTTTTGTTCAACCCATGCTATACCTGTAATCTAGTAGAAAATAGTGTAATCTTCTAAAGTGTTAAATATTTTCAGACTGTGGGTATTCATTCAATAAAGTTGGATGAATGTCCATGGTTGAACTAAGCACATGAGTATCAGGTACAGGTTGACCTTGCAAAATGTTCCCACAATCAAGAAGTTGCCCAAAGTATGAACCAGGGATTGCTACAACACTCCACGAATGAAATCACAAGCATCACTAATTAAACCTAATATATAGTCAAACATTTCCAAGTGATTTAAAAGATAGAACAAGAACAATGCAAGATTATTCAATTAAAAGAAGGCACCAATCATAACACAATGTCTTCACTTTGTATTAAATCATCACATTAACAACAATTCCAGTCTATTATAATACTTACTTGAAATGTAATACTTAACTTCTAATATTCTAACATGCTACTCTATTGCTAAATCTACTGCTTACAAGTCTCCTCACTTAGTCTACTCAATCTACTAGTGGGAGAACAAATGAACCTACTGATCTCAATCTACTGATCTCCGAACTCAACCGAACCCTTACAAATGAGACAGAATGCCATACTTATAGAAAACCTACCTGCATGAACCAGAGCCAGGGTTACAAAGAAGCTTAGCCACCAACCAAATCGACCCTGATAGCTAGCAATAACTCATCATCCAAAAATGAATAAAAAAAGAGCCCCCTCAAATCAATCCAGGATCACACAAAGCTAGGGTACAACCCCTCAAGACATGCCCACCATTAATGTCTTATGTGTGCACACAACAACATGTACAAAACACCATCATGCATGCAAGCCACTGACCAGATTCAAGCTGGGAAAACAAACGACTCAGATCGAGCCATAATAGGTTGAGTCAACCATGTCATGTCTACCCGCAATTAATGGCCACAAACCAAATTAACCTTGCATGTAGGGATGGGTTTCATCTGACAACAGCCACAAAGTGTGCTCGACCGCACCTGTAGATCTTTCCAAATATTCAAAGCATACCCATTCTTCCCTTTTGCCCCAACAACAACCATATGCAGAGGTGGAGGTGGAGATGAAAATAGAACCAACCCTGGAGGAGGCAGAGATGAAACCGAGATGAGACAGAAAGGGAAATAGGTGGGAGTGAGGGTGAAATGGGAATGAGAACCGAACCATGAAATTTGTGAAAGTTCAGAGTTTAGTTCCATCTTGGTATTGCCTCCGACAAAACAAAAGAAAAGGAAAATTGAGGAAAACCTAAGGGAGGAAAACCAACCCTTAGGTCGAAAATGCACAAAGCGACAAAGAAAACGAGAAGGCGGGAAGCGGAGCCGGAACGGGAATGACAATTGAACCGAGAACTTTGTGAAAGTTCAGAGTTCAGTTCCATCCCAGTTCTGACTCCGACAAATGAAGGAAAAATCGAAGCAAAGAAAACCTAAGGGAGGAAAGCAACCCTTAGGCCGAAGACAAAAAAAATGATGAAGAAAGAAATAGAGAGGGAAGCAGAGCTAGAATGGGAATGGGAACCAAACCGTGAACTTTGTGAAAGTTCAAAGTTTAGCTCCATCCTGGTTTCGCCTCCGACAAAACAAAAGGAACAAGGGAAACAAAGGAAAACCTAAGGGAGGAAACTAACCCTTAGGACCCAAAAAAAAACACCAAGGAAAATAATAGAAGGAAAAAGAAGACCACCTGAGAGAGGACATCCACGAGACTCCAAAACTACCAAGAACTCAACACAAAGGCACCCACAACCAAGGCAAGCACCAAAGACCAAAACCCCAAGATTTTCAAAGATAAGCACAAAAGAGGGGCAAGCCACATAAACGGGCCAAAAGAGCAAGCCAAGAGAGCGTCCCTACTTTCAGTGGGGCGGGTGTTCAAAATTGCACAACAAATGGCAACTCCACTAGGGAAATGCTCCAGAGCATTTCAATGACAAACTGGAATCAAGAACTTAGAATCGCTAGTTTCAATCCAAGCATCAGGTTACAAATAGACAAGGTTTCAGAAATCACAAGAAAGAAAACCTTTCATGTACCAGGGTCAAAGTGTGTGCATATGCATTCATTTTCCTTTCCTAAGTTGCAATAAGGACCAAACTCAATCAAATAGGGCTACATAAGGATTCTAACTCCAAAAGAAACCTAGATAGAGCCTCACTGCTAGTCAGGCGTCCATAGCCCTGGTAGAGATACTAGGATACCATTTAAAAGGTGAACATTTCATTTGAGTTTCAATATTTTTTTAATTTTTTTTTATATTCTCTTTTGAGATTTGATTTTAAAGCTTTACTTTTCATCTTGCAGGAAATGAAGCCCACACTCAAGGTTGAGAACCATAGTGGCACTGGAGCAGAATTTAAGATTTTTCACCCAGTCATACCTCCTAAAGACCATATACAACCTTGGAATGCTTAAGATTTGTGTGAAGATATAAGACCCAAATACATTCTAGAATTTTAACTTAGTCAAGTGACACTAATTCCTAGCCTATACAACATTAGATGAAGGAAATATACTAGTTGAGATGACTCTAAAAAGATGATAAGAGTTTGTATAAGAAATCCCATAGCAGACCTAGACAAGCAACTAGTTGTACAGATGAAACAAGCCCAGAGGAAAGTAGGACAACCCCCACAAATACAAAGCAGCAGGAGAAACCAACCCAAGCAGACCAAAGAAAACTAGAACTAGAGGAGTAGAAAAGTAGAGAAAAACCAAAAGAAACCTTAATCAAACCTAAACTAACCTAAACTAACCATAACAACAACAAACCAAAAGCCATCTAAACTAACCAATGCAAGCTAATCCTAAAGCAATCTATTTTACAAAAAACCAAATAACCTAAGGAAAGAAGGAAAGCAGCATATTTATAAGAAACAATACACTACTAAAGAAAAAGGAGATATGTACAGAGATGTTTACAAAGAAATATGTTCCAAAAAGGCCAACTGACACTACCCATTGGATTTCATAATGCATGTACAAGAAAACAGGCACTCCTTATAGTTCTCAACCATGCAAATTTATCCTTATATTCAGAGAAAATAAATTCAATATTACAACATTTAAATTCTACCCCAACATCACAAAGAATCAGAAATTGAGGAAACCCATTAAACCTATGATTAATCCATAAACATGTTGTCTTTCCTAAGATTCCATAATCAAATTGATAATCTTTAGAATTCACATCAAGGAAAGAGACAACCAGATTTTGAACCCCTATGGACTGAGCGTTGTATTCATCCTTTCTCAATTGTGAAGATTTGATGCCCATGAAGTCAAGAGGTCTCCACTGATGATGTAGTATTCTTGTTTGTGCCTCTTCATTCATGTTTTCTTGTGTATTAGTATGAATCACATTAGCTATCCCATCATTAATGCATAAATTATATGAACTTCCAATGCTTAATTCATCAACAGAAAGAGGAGAAACAAAATTACATGAATGAGATAACTCCCTAAATTCATCCTTTGTTGGCATTGGTTTAGGCCTGTAACTGTAGCCCTTAGGAACATCAACCCCTTTATCAGCAACATTAGTTCCTTCAATTTGCTTCATGGGACACCCATTTATAATATGTTGAGGCTCCTCAATTGAAAGCTCAACCTCCTCTAGGGCTACCTTAGTGTCTATTGCTATGCCTTTCTCAAATCCAATACCAGTTGACTCCTCTACTAGGCAATCCTCACTAGCTCATTGAAAATTTTCTATTGGAGACTCATTCTTCATGGTTTGATGCACATCCTTTGTATGATCTAACAACCAGACTCGCTCTTCCACTTCTAGTGGACCATTTCCATTCTCCTCATCACTTTCAGAAGATTGAACCAGAGATTCCTCATTGTATGCATAATTTGTTTCAACACTTTTGTCTTTTTTTTATTCTGGTTCATTCCCTTCACTCCTTGGAAATGGTGCATGATCCACCACCAAGACCGATATGTCATAAGGATTAGATAATACTATCTCTTATCCACTAAAATTATTGTGGGTATGTTGGATCTTATGTTGGAAAATAGATGCAGCAGTCTGAAATTATTGACAATTTGATTCAAAGTGTTGATTGGTGTTATGAATCCTGCACCATCCGGATAGAGCTTCTTTTGCCAGATACACACCATTTGGGGGATTTTATTGATTTTTTGGATGCCCCAAAGATGTTAGGACTTCCTCATTGTTATTCCTTATATGCCAAGTCCTATTTTGAGGTGGTAGTTGCCTCCTATGAAATGTTAGCCCTGAGTATTGATCTTCAAAATATTGTCCCCTATAGATATTTTGCCCCTAATCTTGGTCGTGATTGAACTGATTTCCCCTTTGGATGACCTAAGGTTGGTTATTTTGGTTCCTTAGGCAGGTGACTTTGGTGGCTAGTTTCTTTACCAATTTTGTGAGTTCATCCAACCTCTCATTATCTGCATTATTTGATGGAGGAACACCACTAGCTAAATTCTACATATAAACATAATGGAACCCATGGTTCAAGGATTTGTTAAATATCTCAGAGCTTTCCAAGTAACTAGGTACATTATCTTGTTGGTGAGAGAATGCAGACTGATTCATATTTGGATAGTAATTTGGCATGGGTGGGGCCTAATTCAAGGGTTGAATTGGGTATGAAACCAAAGGTAGCTGAGGAGTTGAACCCAGCATAACTGTTTGATCAGCTAATGGCATGGGTCCTGGAAAGTGTTGTCTCAAATCTGTTCTCACTTTAACAACCACATCATAAGCTTCAAGTAGGCTGATATGAGGGTTTTCTCTCCACTTAAGGAAGGTGGATGTGAGACTATCAAGGGATTCATAATAAACCTCCCTAGTAGAGGCATCATCCATAGCATAAGGAGGTTGACACCTAGTGTATACGTGGTGGAACCTATTGTTGAAAGCTCCTACATGTTCATTGATTTCTCTTTTTACCCTTGTAAACTGCAAATAAATCTCATTGGAGCTGATTGGGACCTCAAATCTCTATAAAATGTTTTCTCCAACTGAAGCCAAGCAGTGATAGACCCAATAGGAAGATGGTTATACCAATAAAAGGCCTCCTCTTCTAGAGAATAGGGGAAAATTCTATAGGAATCATCCTCATGATTAATTCCCTTATCCTTGAGTGTAATTTTAAAAATCCTAATGTGCTCTTCAGTAGTCCTTTTGGGATCATTAATGTGAAACTTGGAGCAGAAAAGTTCAAGATTCTTTGGCATAGCATTGTAGTTGTTGAAGAATAGAGGGGACGGGTTATTTTCCAAGAAATCCATTGGTGGAGGTGGAGGTGGTAATGATTGATGGGTTGGATGATGGTCCCCCCCCCTCTTCTGGTCCTTCTTGACCTGGGTGGAGGTAGCAGTTCTTGGAACTCTTCTTCTTCTCCTAATATACATCTAGTTCTCCTTCTGACCCTCTCAAGAGAGATGACATTTAGAAAATGCTCCAGCTTGCTTGCTCAACCCTCCTTCTAATTCCAATCCTATTATTTGGTGTTGGGATGAGAAGGGTGTGAAGTGAATGAAGCAATTTCCTTGTTTTGCCGTCCTTCTAGTGCCAATCCTATTGTCTGGCGTTTCTGCATGGCAACAACTCAAACATAATAAAAGTTATCATATCTCTCTTGAAAGGTTGATCTCTATGAACAAAGATATAACCCCAAGGTCTCTCAGTTGTCAAAGCATGACAATGCAGTAGAAAAAACTCAATGATAAAATGTGAAAATTTTGGTAATCACAAGGGGCCTTATGAAAAAATGCTGGAAGCTCTAAACTCATAAGATTTTAAGATATGGTGATGCTTTAATTTCTAGTTCTAACCAAATAATAAAAGAAACAACTAAAGATGAGGGTTTCAGAAGTCCTAATGTTAACATTACTTCTAAGATTAACCATGCAAATGATGAAATACTTGGAATGGACCAATCCATTAAACTAATTTTTGTTCAACCCAGGCTATACCTGCAATCTATCAAAAAATAGTGCAATCTTCTAAGGTGTTAAATATTTTTAGATTGTGGGCATTCATTCAATAAAGTTGGATGAATTTCTATGGTTGAACTAAGCACATGATTATCAGGTATGGGTTGACCTTGTATAGCATTCCCACAATCAAGAAGCTACCCAAAGTATGAACCAGGGATTGCTACAACACGCCAAGAATTAAATCACAAGCATTACTAATTAAACCTAGGATATATTAAAACATTTCCAAGCGATTTAAAAGATAAAACAAGAACCATGAAAGATTAGTAAATCCAAAGAAGGCACCAATCATAGCACACTATCTTCACTTTGTGTTAAATCATCACATTAGAAACAATTCCAGTCTATTACAACACTTACTTGAAATGTAAAACTTAACTTTTAACCTTATAACATGCTACTCTATTTCTAAATCTACTGCTTACAAGTCTCCTGACTTAGTCTTATCAATCTACTAGTGGGAGAATGAAAGAACCTACTGATCTCAATCTACTGATCTTTGACCTCAACCAAACCCTTACAAATGAGGTAGCATGCCATAATTATAGAAAACCTACCCACATGAACCAAAGCTAGGGTTACAAAGAAGCTCAGGCACCAACCAAATTAGACTCAATAGCTAGCAATAACTCACCATCCAAAAATGAATGCAACAAGAGCCCCCTTAGATCAATTTAGGATCACACAAAGCCAAGGTACACCCCCTCGAGCCACGCCCACCATTAATGCCTAAACCGCATGAATAGCAATGTGCACAAAACACCAGCGTGGACACAAGCCACCAATCGGATCCAAGCTAGGCAAATGAATGACTTAGATCTATCCATACTAGGTTGAGTCCACCATGTCACGTATGACCACCATTAATTTCCACCAACCAAATTGAACTTGCATGTGAGGATGGGTTTTGTCCGACAACAGCCACAAAGTGCACTCGACTGCACCTACAAATCTCAATAAATCTTCAAAGTACACCCATTCTTGCCTTTGGCCCCAATAGAAACCATCAACTCAATCCAACATGCATTCAAATGATCCACCATTAATGCTCAATACATCATGAAAATCCAAGTCGATCCATTAGAGTTCCCAAGGCAAGAAAATCACGCACAAACCCAGGCAGAAGCGGAACCAAAGACAGGTAGAGGCGAAGCCACGAGAAAAAGAGGGATAGAGACACAAAAAAGATAGAGGTAGAGGTGGAGACGAAAACAAAACCAACCCCAGTGGAGGCAGAGACAAAACCAAGATGGTATTAGAAGGGAAATAGGCGGGAGCGGGGGCAGAACAGGAATGAGAACCGAACCATGAACTTTGTAAACATTCAGAGTTCAGTTCTATCTCAGTCCCGCCTCCGACAAAATGAAAGAAAAGGAAAATTGAGGAAAACCTAAGGGAGGAATCTAACCCCTAGGCCAAAAATGGGCAAAGCAATGAAGAAAATGAGAAGGCAGGAAGCGGAGCCAGAATGGGAATGGGAACGGGAACCAAACTGAGAACTTTGTGAAAGTTCAGAGTTCAGTTCCATCTTGGTTCCACCTCTGAAAAATGAAGAAAAAAGAGAATCAAAGAAAACCTAAGGGAGGAAAGCAACCCTTAGGTCAAAGATAAACAAAACGATGAAGAAAGAAACAAAGCAAGAAGTAGAGCCAGAATGGGAATGGGAACCAAACCATAAACTTTGTGAAAGTTCAAAGTTCAACTCCATCCTAGTTCCACCTCTAACAAAACAAAAGGAACAAGGAAAAAAAAGGAAAACCTAAGGGAGGAAACCAACCCTTAGCACCCAAACAAAAACACCAAGGAAAAAAATAGAAGGAAAATGAAGACCACCCTAGAGAGGACATCTGCGAGACTCCAAAACCACCAAGAACTCAACACTAAGTCACCCACAACCAAGGCAAGCACCAAAGATCAAAACCCCAATATTTTAAAAGATAAGCACAAAAGAGGGGCAAGCCATAGAAACTAGCCAAAAGAGCAGGCCAAGAGAGGGTCCCTACTTTTAGTGGGGCGTGTATACAAAACTGCACAATACTACTCCTGAGACACCAATTTTGATGAGTAAGAAAGAAGTTGATGACGTTGTTGAGAGGAGAAGTAAAGTAGGTATTTTGGACAGATGGATTGATAGGTTGAACCAAGAGGTGGAGGAACTTCTTGGTCAAAGTCACAAGTGTGTTCTTAGAATATGTGGTCAAATTAGAAAGTAAACTAACACACCAATGAAACATTAGATTGAAAGAAAATAATTTAGAAAAGACAAATGCAAACTCTAAATAATAGTAGCTTCTTCAAATTCATCCCATTGTACTTTATCTCCAAGGATTTGATTCAAGGTGTTGGTTCTTAGGTTTAAGCAATAGCTTGTTTAGAATGACAACTTAGGAGAACAAGATTGATGTAAAATAAGCTATGAAATTGAAGAAGTAAAATTCTATGATATTGCTAAAATGTTGATATGTTGATTCAAATGCAACTATAGTAATTGCGCATAAAATCTAGGATGAAATCTACTCTCCAAATCGATGTATTTATATATTTTCGAGAGGCAAGAATCTAGTTGGCAAAGATCAACGGTTGAGTTTCAAACTTGTCAAGATGAACGGTGTGAGATTCTAGAAGTTGAGAGAAAGATGAAAGGTTGAGAGAAAAATGGAGAATGTTTTCAACCCAAGAAACTATTTTCATTCAAAAATGGAGACAAACATGCTTTTTGTCTTTTCATTTATTGAAAAGTTAGTTGAAGTTTGAAGATAAATCCTAATTAAATAAATAAATTTATTTAACTATATGTGACATGCAATTTGGAAACTTCCATAATTTAAATAATAAATATTAAATTATGTGCGAGGTGAAAAAGGTGTGTAATTCAATATTTAATTATGTGAGGTGTTGGATGAATTAGAAAAATATTCCATAATCTGAATTTAAACATTCAAACTTTAGAAATAAAATAATAATTAAATAAATAAATTATGAAATTTATTTAATTTAATTAAGAGGAGAATAGCAATAATTAAATAAACTTATTTATTTTATTTAAACTAGAAGAATTAGAAAAATGAATGATATAAATAAATAATTAAATTTTTTTATATGTAGATGACTTTCGAATATTAATTAAATAATTCATATTTAATTAATTAACAGGTTTGATTAACTATGGCCATTTTTAGATGTATACATTTTCCCCCTCTTTGAAGTGATGTGTTTTACGCATTGCTTCAAAGAATTTTTGCCCCAAAATGAAAATTTACCAATGCTATATGCCCCCTTGAGAGATAAATCACATGATTTGAATGATGATGATGATGATGATGATGATTTGAAAGAACTTAGATGATTTTTGGAATGAAATTGGCGGTTTAGCTCTCAGAATAGCACTCTATATAGTAAAAATGAAAATAACTTTCCTTTTTACCCCCTTAAAAGTTAGAAAAGGTGAAAAGTCATTGTCATTTGAACAATAACTTGTGGTAATTTTCAAAGCTCTTAGAGATAAAAATGAGATGCCAATCCACTACGAGCACCATCGATTCGAACGAGCCTGCCATCATCAGAGACTAGTTGCGTATGGACCTTCGGTAAGATAATCTGATCCTTTTCCATTAATTTGAAATCGTATTTTTGAACATTTTTTGAATTTTTTAAATTTTTAAGTTTTACGTAGTTCTGCTTTAGTGCATACGATCCGTAGTTTAGTGCATAGGTGTGATAAAATAGCATATACAAAGTAGAGCATAGATGAATAAAATTAGCGCATATATGTATAGATTAGTGCATAGGCTAAAACAACGCATAAGATAGTATGAGTAGCACATAGATGAAATATGCCTGTGTAGGATGCTAGATTAGCACATTGGCTATATCACTAGATAGACAGGATAAAATAGCACATACGCATGATAAAATAGCACATAGGTGTTTTAGTGCATCCAAGGTCTATTTTAGTGCATTCATGGATGAAGTAGCGCATTGGCCGTTTTAGCGCATTGACTAATTGTTTTAGTGCATCCATGAGTTTTGTCGATTGTTAAATTTTGAGATGAAATTTGATGATATCTTAATGATTTGTTGCTATATTAGACAACTGATTTGATTATTTTGAATGTCACCAAGTATAGATTAGCTTAATCTGATTAAATTTTCCTCGTGTTGAAGAACAAATAGTAATAATTCTGCTAAATTTTCTTTCCTATTTGAAAGACAAATAGAAGAGAATATTTGATAAATTTTATTTCCTGATTGAAAGACAAATAGTATCAATTGGATGTTGAGTCGATTGACTACTATAAATTTGTTTCCATGCGATACGAAAAAAAATAGATTAGGATTTATTTGCCTTCCTGCTTGAAAAACAAATAAGATTTGATTTGATTGAGCTGATTTCCTATGTAAATATGATTGATAAATTTGCTTGATGTACTGATCTGACTAGATGATTCTGAGTATTCCCTACTAATTGATTTGTGTGATTTCTTTTAATGTCGTAAAAGAGGATTTTAACCTCCTCTAGATTAGAGAGAGATTTCCCTACATGTTGGACTTGGTTCCTCGATTGTCCCAGGCTGATTTAGACGTGATATACTAGTGTGGTTTGATTCCACTGTTGAGGATCCCATAGTATAGGATCAACAGGGCATTGTTGATGGCCTTAGCTAAGAGGTGGCATAGTGAGCACAACACCTTTCACCTACTAATGAGAGAGATTACCATGACACCAGAGGATGTATACAGGATTCTAGGTATCCCTGTAGTTGTTGAGCTTAAAATCTATGATCACAAGGAGATTGGAGGGACTGATGCATTGAGATGAGTCTTTCAGGATCTTCATGCGGGCAGTTATGAGATTGCCTAGAAGGATACGGTGTTAGTAGGGTTTATTGGCGGTTTCCTTTGTCCTAATCATAGGTCAAAGGGACTATCAATTGGATGGGATTGGATCCTGGAGGACATGGTTCTCCATCAGACTAGATATGCATGGGGGTCATGCATGCTTGCCCATCCATACCATGATCTACATCAGGTGGTGTACATAGATGGGAAGAGTCTCTCATGTGGAGCTACTCTGTTATTGATATGGGGATGGGATCATTTTTATATTACTTGCCCCATTGTTCAGAGAGATCGCCCACTTGGCCATCCATACATTTATGCCTACATAGGTCCCCTTGTCCAGCTGATGTTGGGCAAGTTGGAGTATTCGTGGAACGTGTTAGATGACATGGATATAGTCATCTGGAGACCATATCTAGATTGTGATCCCTGGGAGGTTGATGATATAGAGCTTCTCTACTACACCAGATCGAGATATTTGATTGGGCGTACTCCATTTGTTACAGAGCGGTTCCTGGTTATGCGGGTATTGAGATAGTATGGTTTAGTATAGATGATGCTGCAGGGTGTGGCACACTATGCCAAGCGCTGAGAGGATATACTAGAGTGGGGTCCATTTGTGATGATAAAGGCTGCCAAAGTAGAGTACATATATCTACAACCAAATTATTGGGTGATGCATCCATAGGTGATAGATGCAGGGATGATAGATGAGTATGCAACTTACTTTTATACACATCCCTTTTCGAGATTTACCAACCTAGAGGGGCCTACCCCATTATTGTGAGGACCAATTATACAATGAGCACAATAATAGGCATAGGTAGAGGCATAGGATGAGGTACAAGTAGAGGCAAAGGCTAGGGCATATGCATAGGTACCAGCAGAAGCAGAGGATGTGGAGGCTATGGATGTTGATGATGAGGATGATGAGGATGAGGAGGTGGATTTAGACAACTCAGAGGACAATGGTGATGATAGGGATGATGGAGGTGGTGGGAGTGGAGTTTAGAGGTTCTTTTTTGATGTACCATTCAAGAAGATGCCTCAGACAGTGAGAGTGGTGGATCAGCCAAGTACTTTGGCCCCACGGATCACTATCAGGGCTCCTTCATAGGGATAGATGGATACCTTGCAGGCAAAGGTTTAGACTCTTCAGAGTTAGTTAGCATAGGGATAGGTGACTATCAGCTAGCTATAGGCATAGATTGCACAACCACCACCTCCTGACCCATAGGTAGCTCAACTTATATCAGAGTGAGATAGCTTCCAAGAGTGATGAATATAGGCTGAGGGGGTAGTTGAGAGACTCTTGAGATCAGTTGAGAGAACCTCTATTGGAGAGGTTGTGGAAGAGGGACTAGAGACTACTTGGGAGGCCGAGTATTATAATATGAGATATTTTGAGGTAGTGCCACCCAAGAGGAGGATTGCCTATCCACAGTCAAGTACTTGATCATGGACCCATTCATGCAGCCATATCAGGAGTGCCACTAGGAGTGTGGGACATCTAGTCAGACAAGAGATCAGGGCTTCTGGGAGCAGAGATCCAGCAAGACCTACCACCTCTGGAGATAGTAGTAGCCATGTGCCACCATCAGATGCCCCTCAATGATGAGCGATTGATACATCTATTCATTGTATTTTATATATCTTGTTAAAACTTTTGATATCCTTGTACACTTGGACATTTGTTTTGATGAGATTTATGATATGCAATGGTGATTTGATATGCATGTGTTATGGATTCATGTATGAATTTTATTTCTATATGCTATTTCACTTATGATTATGGATGATGATATATGTATTGTGATATGAATTGCAAATGATGATGCTTTTTTTTTATGTAATGTATGATGATGCAATGATGAAATGATTTCTAACATGATGATATATGATGCAATCTAAATGATTTTTATTTTATGATGTATGTACTGAATGAAATTGATGCAAGATGTAAGATGTAATGATAAATGATTTTAATGAGATGATTATGTCCTAAAAATGATATGCACATGATATGAAAATGATATAATGTAAACTAAATGGATAATGATGAAAATGAAAAAGTGATATGAATGAATATGAGAATGGAAATATGTAAATGAAATGAAATTATAATGATGACCTAAATGAAAATTTATGATAAAATGAGATGTAATAAATGATAATGTGATGAGATGAATATTTAATGAAATGTACTGATGAATGCACGCACATGAAAATGGTATATATATGAACTAAAATGAATAAAACTTTATAATGATGATAATGATAATGATATGAAATGGAAAGATGAAATGCAATGATAACAATAATGATACATAATGTAATAATACATAATGATATGATGCAATTGATGTAAAAAATGATAACCTAAAATGATGATATGAAATGAATGAAATGGATGTATCTTTTATCAATGCACTATTTATGCAAAATGATGTGAAATGAATGATAATGCAAATGTTGTGAAATGATATAATATGAGATGAATGATCAATGTACTTTATGAATGATTATACATATGAGAATTTTTTGATATTTAAATATGGTTTATGATCATGATGAACTAAATGAGATCAAATAATGATAACAATGATAATAATGATGAAAAAAATGAAAATGAAATGATGAAAAAATGGAAAATAATGGTAATGCAATGATAATGATAATCATGAATGAATATTTTTGGTGAAATAATATGTAATGAATGATAATGAGATGCAATAAATTTCCAAGTGTACTCAATTGTTGTCTTAAAAGATATATGAAAATTTTGCCAACCTTCAAAAATCTACTTAGAAAGCCCCCCAAAAATGCAAATCTAAATGAATCATGTAGTCTTAGAATATAGTAATGAAACATTTTTCCTGTTTGTCATTCCATGAACCAATGTTGTGCATGATTTTTCATCATTGAGACTTTTGATATGTTGAAAGTTAGTACAAGCATCAAAGGGTATGTTAGCACCAATGATGACCTGAGTACTGCTTTCATGATGTTTCATGTAGCAAGTTAATACAAGCATCGAGGTATAATTGAACCAAGATGACCTAAGTATTGGTTGCATAAACAGACAAAAGTTAATCATTTTCCTATGCAAATTCT
>CM021107.1:278663254-278834773 GCA_007115665.2 Sequoiadendron giganteum
TAGATCCCGATATAGAACCTGACAAAAGGTATTCTTCACAATAGTTCCCACTACGTTCCTTCTCAATGAAGGATACACATGTGGATGAGGACAAATGTCCCACCAGGGCTTGAAATTTATTGATATCCAAATCAGGAGACATAGTTATGTCAACAAGTTCTTTTTCTAGAATGCCATTATGTGCAGGTGATAATTTTAAGAGCTCCAACATAGAAATTTGGGTAGATGTTTTTTGTAGTTGATCGACCAAATTGTATTGACTTGGAGGGGGAATTTCTACCTTAGATGAGCTTCCTTTTACAATTATTTTGGCTCGTCCCCTTGTTGTAGTGTTGACCTCTTGATATTCTTTCTTACCTTCGATTTTGATAGCATTGATTTGTTGATCGTCCATGTAAATATGATTGATAATGGTGTCGTAGACATGATTAAAATTCTTGCCTTTGTCACTTGAAGATTCCCCTTTTTGATAATTGGGGAGAGGATCCTTGAATTCCTGATGGTCATTATTGGCATTATGTCCTTCAACCATGATGGTACGATTATCAATCAAATCCTCAACAATATTCTTCAACCCTTGGCAATTATTTGTCTTATGACCTTTACACCTATGATATTCACAAAAGTGTGAGTTATTCCACAATGCTGGTTTAACTCGAGGCTCATAATATCTTTGTGGTGGCAATGTAATAGTGTTTTGATTCAACATTTCTTTAAGTATGGACTCCAAATACTGGCCCAAGGGAGTAAAACTCCATCAATTTGAAAAATATGAAGATCTGAGTGTATTTGAATTTTGATTATTGCCAAAATTATTTCCACGATTATTGGTCACATTCCCTTGATTGGAAATATTACCTTGGGTACTAGAATTTCTAGCATTATTTCTATGTTGGACACCTGATACATTAAGAACAGTAGGCTTCACATTCATGTTGTTAGCATCTACTACCCCATCATTCACAACATTTTTATTTCGAGTCCAAAATTGTGAATTTTCATTGTTGTTACTATTGTTGTTGTTGTATGAATTTGGACTTTCTTTATCGAGTTTCAAAACTCCATGCTTGACCAAGGAACCTTCAATAGTAATTGTGTTTTCAATCAATTTTTCAAATGATTGGGGACAGTGAAGGTTTAGCCTATAACTCATCTCTTGATTCAAACTGTCAATGAAGATCTTCGTTTTTTCCATTTCAGGGACAAGACGAGAGTATCTAGCAAACACCCTTCTCCACCTTTGTAAAAATGTGGTGAAGGATTCCCGTACCTTTTTTTTCACTTTACACAGATCAAGCATGGTTATCTGGTGTTGGATATTGTAGGAGTATTGCGATATGAATTTATTTATTAACTCTTCAAATGTTCTAATGGGAGCAATGATCTTTGAAAGCCACTCCATAGATTTTCCACCTAGAATTCATGGAAACAATCATATTAAGTAGGTATCTTCATGAGAAAATTCTAAGCTCATATTCCAAAAATCCCTCACATGTTCAATGGGGTCTTTTTTCCCATTATACCTATCAAACTTAGGGATTTTGCAATGTTTTGGAAAAAGAATCATTTGAAGACTCATGTCAAATGGATATGGACATATGTCATCCAAAACATACTTCTTTGTTGTACCTCCTTGTATTTCCTTTATTTTCCCTTGTAATGCCTTTATCTATTGAGTAAGAGCATTAAAATCATTAAGAGGGGTTTTAGGATTCTCTTTAATCCCTTATGTGTCAAAATCGACAGGTAACTTATCTCCTTGATTAGATAATGATAGGAAATATCTTTTCTTGTTTCTTTCCAAAATTCTTTCCACAAGAGTATGGAATTGGGGATCCTATTTTGCTTCTTGGAGCTTCTCTTCTGTTATCTCTTCAGTAATTGAATTATGAAATGGATTCTCCTCCCTATCACTATTATCACCCATTTTGCTTAATTTAATTTCCCTTTCATCTCTTTCTATGTGCTTTCGAGATCTTGTGACAATAGGCATAAGATTTTGCCAAATTTCTACTAACTTTGATCAAAAGAATGAAATAGCACAATTTTGATGGATATGAAAGTAAGGATAGAATGAAGATTCTATGAATTATGAGATTTCTAATCTTTAGCTCATGATTCCTTGATTGAAAGGGTGATAATCTTGTTTGTGAGAATTAAACCAAAGATAAAAAATAAAGATGATTTTGCAGTTTGTGAGGTTTGATCATAGCTTTGTAAAAATAAGGATTTGTGATAAATGCCTAATGTTCTCGAGTTCTCTATTTTAGAAATTGATTAGGATGAGTAGAGTATATAATTGTAGGTTGGGGTATGTAAGAGGAATGAATATGCTAATTGTGATTATGCCTTTGAGAAAGGGCTCTTCTTTGAAAGAAATCTCATGACTATAATGGTTCTACAACATAATCGTTAGTGAAACCTCTAAAAAAGTTGTGATATCGATGAATAAAGGTTTTGTGTTCAAGAAAAACCTTTCGACTTTGGTATAAAAATTTCCTCTTTGTCAATAACTTCTTATAACTAAGAGATTTATTTGGCTTTCTAATATTCCTCTCTAGGGATTTTTTGGAAAATTTTGCAGACTTAAAAACCTTGAGCATAGGAAAAGACTAGACCAAGATGATAGATTTCTGAGTGTCATAATATTACTCAGGCTCGGAATTCAAATGCGCTAAAGTTTTCAATAGATGTGCTAAAAGATCTAACCTATGCACTAGACTATTGTAGGTATGTGCTAAAATAGAGCACAAATGTGCCAAAATAGAGCATGAATGCATCGAAACAGAGTATAGATGCCTTAAAACATAGCATGAATGCACCGAAAAAGAGCATGAATGCACCGAAAAAGAGCATGAATGCATCGAAATAGAGCACAGATGCACTAAAATAGAGCACAGATGCACTAAAATAGAGCATAGATGCAGCAAAACAAACCAGGGATGCGCTAAACTATCCAATTATTTTTCTAAGACAAACATGTTTTGACAGTTTGATGTTTTTGGATGATCTTAATCTGATTTAAATGTGAAAAACATAGCATATAGTAGCAGACACTTGTTTTGTAAATCCTAAAATCTAAACAAAGAGTGTATGTTCTTGAGATTTTTATGGGTATTGAATAAAATAAGCATTTCAGATAGACTCACTCTCAGTTGTCAAATAGGTCATCATAGGAATCACAACCCACAGCTTAAAATCATGTCGACTCACATAGCCGTGTCACCCCCTAGAGGGGGCCCATGTTTTTGTCTTTTCCAGGTGTGTACTCAACATTAGATTTCTCGATCCCTTGAGAAAACAATCTATGGCGATTATATTGTGAGTGTCTTGGGGGCAGATTCTTCCCTCCCCTTGCACTGTGATTGAAATGATGTTTCGATATTGAGACGGTTGGCTTTCTACACTATGGTTCATAGTAAAGGTTTTTGTTCGGCATGGCAATAGATAAACTCCCTTAGGAGACCTCCCAATCTTTAGAACAAATATTTTGGGGATGGTTATCTTGCTCACTTTTGTTGAATATGGGTTTCCCCAAAATTCACTTTTGATTAGAGTGGGTTGGAAAAATTGGCTTTGGTTGTTCCCACTTAGGTCATTCTCGTAGGGTGAGTACTTTTTCCCACTATGGCAGGCCTTCTAAAGGTTTTAATATAGCATGAATTGCATAAAAATGAAAAAGGTAAGTCTAGCATTCTAATCACCTAGTAAAGAGGAGAGCATAAACCTATTACCCAACAATCACAACAAACAAATGGTTCAATTTTAAATCCAAATGACAATTTTCTATGTTAAGTGAAGATTTTGCTTCACAACAAACATTGGATTCATTTTAACCAACATAAAATAAATTTTGGTGACTATCCTAGGATTGATAAATTCCAGATTTTAAATGTCTATCTTAGGATTGGTTCATTTTACTTTAAAAACCAAATTGAAAAATCTTGTCCACGGATGGCGTCGGAATGAGGATTTTCTTTTACAATCTCTATATGCGCTAAAATAATTGGTACATGCATTAAAAAAATTAGCAAATGCCCTAAATGATCAAGCAGAGATGCGCTAAAATAGGTTGTCTATGTGCTAAAATAGTCCATGGATGCACTAAAACAGTCCATGGATGCGCTGAAATAGTTCATCAATGCGCTAAAACAATCCATGGATGCGCTAAACCGAGGCTCATATGTGCTAAAACGTAACTTTAGTCTATCACCTGTCAGAAAAACCTATGATAAAATGATTAAAAACTGGGCAAGGCCCCACGATGGGCACCAAAAATGTGTTGTTAGAATATGTGGTCTAAATAGAAAGTAAACTAACACACCAATGGGTGATCCCACAAAGTTGGTTTACAATTTTTGAGAGGAACTGATTTTTTCTGAAATCACATATTTTTGGAAAATATAATGATTTAAGCCTTTAAAATTTCCATTTTAAGGATTCCAATTGAAGAGTGTTTAATCAAACCACCTTAGATCAAACCCCCTTGGATAGAACCTCACTAGTTTTAACCCATACCTATAAATGAGTCTCTTTTACACATATCAAAATGTTGATTAAAAAACACTTTTGATTTACCTTTTGGGGGATCAAATGAATTCATTTAAAATTTATTCCAAATGATTCTAGTAGTCCTTGCAATTAGCTATCCCACAAATATAATTTGAATATGTTTTTTCTTTTATTATGTATGTGTTTTTTTAGTTTTATTAAACATAGGTTTTTCACCGAAAATCAAGCTCTCTATTTTGCACATGTAAAAAAATAGAAAATTATCAAAATATTTTTAAAAAAAATATGTTCATGTTGGATATTGATGTCCTTGATCCATTAAAAAATAAAAAATTGAATTTTGATACATACAAAAAAAGTTATGTTGTATACAGTGCACCTATGTCTGAATTGCAATTGGTTTGACTTTGAAACTCTATTAAGGAAAAAATATTCAGTAAAAAACTATGAGACCAAATGAAAGTGCTAGATATTGTAGTTACAAATTTAAATTTGAAAAAAAATAGAATTTTATCCTTCATACCAAAAAACTTATGTTGTATATGGTGAGCATCACTTTTTAAAAATGATGCTTTTTGAAAAAAACCAGTTTTCATGGGAGATGGAAAAAGAAGTGTAATCTTGTTCCAAAAAGTTTGAAAAAAATATTTTTAGAATCTGCAGACAAAATTTGATGAGACTCTAGTTTGCATCATCTTCAATTTTCTCACGGTTTAGCCGCTATAGGTGCCTGAATGTGAAGATTTAGTTAAAAATAATAATTTCAGTGTCCAGATTGACCAAAAATTGCAAACCACTATTGTGGGATCACCCCAATGAAACATTGGATTGAAAGAAACTAATTTAGAAAAGACAAATGCAAAATCTAGATAACAACAACTTCTTCAAATTCATCCCATTGTCCTTTATCTCCAAGGATTCGATTCAAGGTGCTGGCTCTTAGTTGGTTTAAGTAGCAGCTTGTTTAGAATGATAACTTAGGAGAACAAGATTGATGCAAAATGCATGTCCATTGCTAATGATTTAAGCTATGAAATTGAAGAACTAAAATGCTATGATATTTCTCAAATGAAGATATGTCAATTCGAATGCAACTATAGTAATTACACATAAAATCAAGGATGAAATCTACTCTCCAAATGGCTTTATTTATAGATTTTCAAGAGACAAGAATCTAGTTGGCAAAGATCAACGGTTTATTTTCAAACCTGTCAAGATGAATGGTGTGAGATTCTAGAAGCTGAGAGAAAGATGGAAGGTTGAGAGAAAAATGGAGAATATTTTCATCCCACGAAACTATCTTCATTCAAAAATGGAGACAAACATGCTTTTTGTCTTTTCATTTATTGAAAATTTAGTTGAAGTTTGAAGATAAATCCTAATTAAATAAATATATGTGAAATGCAATTTGGAAACTTCCATAATTTAAATAATTAATATTTAATTATGTGAGAGGTTTAAGAAAGGTGTGTAATTCAATATTTAATTATGTGAGGTATTGGATGAATTAGAAGAATATTCCATAATTTTAATTTAAACATTCAAACTTTAGAAATAAAATGATAATTAAATAAATAGATTATGAAATTTAATTAAGAGGAGAATAGCAATAATTAAATAAACTTATTTATTTAATTTAAACTAGAAGAATTAGAAAAATGAACGATATAAATAAATAATTAAATTTATTTATATGTATATGACTTTAGAATATTAATTAAATAAAAATTATATTTAACTAATTAAGAGGTTTGATTAACCATGACCATTTTTAGATGTATACAATAAGGCTCATGAAGGTGTATGGGAATTAGTCAATGATATGATTTCATATGCTTAGAACCTCTTGAAACAAGAGGAGGAATATAGCAAACATGTCAATAAATTGAAACAAATTAATAAGTTACCTCAACAAACACTTCTAGAACAATCCATCCTTGAGGAAGGTAATGAGAATTTTGTTGATAAAAATATTAACATTGTCATATTTTTTTCTTCATTCAATTTTACACATAGGAATGAAGTGTAATAGGCTAGCAAGGATTTGGCAGATCAAATTGTGGGGTTAGAGGCAATTATAGCTATGATTGTGAATGAGGATGTCCCTGTAAAGGATGGTTCCCCTATTGATGAGCTGAGGAAAAAATAGAATAATAAATTCCAAGAGATAATACAAAAGGGAGATGATGATGATTATTTTTTAATTGATAGGTTCATGGATATAAAAGAGGTAGTGAATATTGCTCAGAAGGAGCTTACTAAGTTGGATGATATGCAAAAGTTCACCTCTACTGAATTGAAAAGAATAAAGTTTGAAGAAAATTGGGTAGATGGTTTGGATGTCGATATAGTTAAATAAGTATTGGCAGCTGTGATGAGTATCTAATTGAGCAGAAGACAAAGGAGTGAAGTGTCTATTGAATATCCTTTTTTGAATGAAGAAACAAATGATACAACTGACTATGCATATCTCTCCTACTTTTGAAGAACATGACACAAGTTCAATTGAGGATCCCCGGTAGTTCGACCACCTCCCTTTGCCTACAAATTTTTGATGCGTTATCAATTGTTAACTGAAGATCATAATAGGCAGATTTCCTCATTCAACCCTAGTTACCTCTTGATTTGTGGATCTCAATTTTGATGGGAGGAATTAGTGTTGAACATTTCTATATGTATAATTTATCTCCATATTGTAAGGGTCGGATAATTGAAGTGACGATTAGTTTCCTAAAAGAGAGATCTAAGATAATTTTATAGTTTTTATGCAAAGTTACTTAGATATTTTTACAAGTTTCAATACAGTTTATGTTATTTCTAGAATGATTTTTAATGGTAATTTTGATGAAAAATAGTCATTCATATGCTAGTGAATTTTGTGCATAATTATCTCTTATTTAATAAAAATTAATGGAAGATTTTGAATTTGAGACTATTTCATTGAGTTATCTGTGAATGAGATTTCTTTGTGTTTATTGATCTATTAATTTTAGTAATGAGCTAGTGATGTGTTCTTATTTGATTTTGAAGTTTAGTGATGATGAATGATGGTATGTCTTGAATTTTTGCTTTGATTAAATGCAATTGTATAGAGTATTATGTGGATTGTATCATTTTATGGTTTTATTTGTTTGAAAGAAATGATCATTATGAATTTTATATGTTTGAATAAAAAGAAATATATGTTCATGTTTTGTTATCGTATGCTTTGTTCTATATTTTTTATATTTATTTACAGCCCCAAATGTTAAATTAGTTCATACTATTCATTTTTTTTCTTTTACCAACAAGCCCCTTGAACATTACAGTTGCATAGGCCACTGAATTACAACAACACAATTGAGAACCAACTACAAAGACCTTGGAAGATAGATAGTTTAAGAATTTTTTTTTCAAGAGAAATAGATTAGCAATATTTTGTTTTAACATTTCTATGTTACTTTTAACATCAACAATACCCTCAACCTTAATCCCTCAACCCTTTACCTTAAAACCTTAATCCCTTAAATCCTCAACCCTTAAATCATTAATCGCTCAACCTTGAACCCTCAACGTTATACATTAAACCCTAAACATCAATCCCTCAACCCTCAAACCTTAATTCTCTACCCTATACACTAAACCCTCAACCCTTAAACCCTTAAACCCTCAACCCTCAACTCTATACATTAAACCCTCAACCCTAATCCCTCAACCCTATAGCTTAAACCCTTAATCCCTCAACCCTCAAATTTCAACCCTCAACCATTAAACCCTAATCCCTATCCCTAAACCCTCAAACCTCAACCCTTAAACCCTCAATCCTCAACCCTCAAACCTAAAACTTGAACCCTCAACTATAAACCTTGTACCCTATACATTATACCCTCAACCCTAATCCCTCAACCCTATACCCTAAACTCTAAACTCACAACCCTAATCCCTCAACCCTTAAACCCTCAACCCTCAATCCTCACCCCTCTACCCTATACATTAAATCCTTAACCCTAATCCCTAGACCCTATACCCTCAACCCTTAAATCCTATACCCTTAAACCCTCAACCCTCTACCCTATACATTAAATCCTCAACCCTAATCCCTTGACCCTATACCTTAAACCATTTATTTGTCAACCATCAAACTTTACACCCTTAATCCCTCAACCCTCAACCATCAATTTTAAACCCTCTAACCTATACATTAAACCCTCAACCCTCAAACATAATCCCTCAAACCTCAACCCTTAAACCATAATCCCTCAACTCTCAACCTTTAAACCCTAAACACTCAACCCTTAAACCCTCAACCGTATACATTAAACCCTCAACCCTAAACTCTAATCACTATACCCTAAACCCTATACCCTAAATCCATTGGACTAACTACCAGAATCTCCCTTTAGGTTTGTGACATGGTTTAACCACCTCCTGTGGATCTTAACTGATGCTTGTATTGGGCATTGACAGGTTGATCTTTTGGTGCAATGACAAGGCCAACAGTTGGTATCAAATCTGGTCACGATTTCGAACCCCTCAGGTGATGCTGATGGGGGATTGTTGGAATAACCACCAGCATCTCCCTTCAGGTTCACAGCATGGTTTAACCATCTTCCATTCATTTTAACTAACTCTTGTATTAGGCATTGATAGGTTGATCATTTGGTGCAATGGTAAGGCCAACAAAATCCTCAACCCTAATCCCTCAATCTTGAACCCTCTACCCTATGCATTATACCCTCAACCATAATCCCTTAACCCTATACCTTAAACCTTAAATCCCCACCCCTCAACCCTAATCCCTTAGTTCCCTTAAACCCTAAACCCTTAACCCTCACCCCTCTACCCTATACACTAAACCCTCAACCCTATAACTTAAACCTTAATCTCTTAACCCTCAATACTTAAACCCTAATCCCTTAAACCCTACCCTTAAATCCTCAACCATTCAATCCTTAACCCTCAACCTTAATCCATCAACCCTCAACCCTTAAACCCTCAACCCTCAAACATTAAACCCTCAACCCTTAACCATCAACCCTATACCTTAAACCCCAATCCCTCAACACTCAACCCTTGAACCCTCATCCCTCAACCCTTAAACCCTCAACCCTCAACCCTCAACCTTCAACCTCAACCTTGAAACCTCAACTATAAACCATCTACTCTATGCATTATACCATCAACCCTAATTCCTCAACCCTCAACCCTCACCCCTCTACCCTATACATTAAACCCTCAACCCTAATCCCTCAACCCTATACCTTAAACCTTAATCTCTTAACCTACAACCCTTAGACCATCAATCCTTAAACCATAAAATCTTAACCCTTACACTCTAAACTCTTAAACCCTCAACCCTTAAACCATAATCCATTAACCCTCAACCCTAGACCTTATCCCTAAACCCTCAACCCTTAAATCTTAAACCCTTAACCCTATCCCTCAACCCTTAACCTCAACACTATACCTTAAACCCTAATCCCTCAACCCCAATCCCTTAAACCCTAAACCCTCAACCTTCAACCCTTAAACCCTCAGCCCTTAAACCCTTATCCCTTAAACCCTCAACCCTAAACCCTCAACCCTCAAAACCTCTTAAAACCTAACCCCTCAACCCTCAACCCTCAACCCTTAACCCTCAACCCTCAACCCTCAACCCTCAACCCTCAACCCTCAACCCTCAACCCTCAACCCTAATCCCTTAAATCCTAAACCCTAAACCCTCAACCCTTAAACCCTTAACCCTTAAACCCTCAATCCTCAACCCTCAACCCCTTAAATCCTTAACCTTTAAACCCTAAAGACTCAACCCTTAAACCATCAACCACTAACCCTTAAACCCTTCACCCTACAACCTCAACCCTTAACCCTACACTTAAGCTCTAATTCATCAACCCAATATCTTTATCCCTAATGAACCTATACGCTATACACTTAACCTTGGAATCTTGAACATTATCCCTCAACCCTCATCCCTATGCCTTATACTCTCAAAATTAAACCTTGAACCCTATACCTTAGACACTTAATATTCAACATTATCCCTTGGCTATAAACCCTCAAACCTTAACCCTATACCATCAACCCTATACTTAAGCCCTAATCTCTCAATCCTCAACCCTGTACCTTAAACCTTGAACCCTACATACTCAACCCTCATCCATATACCCTATGACCTCACCCTTATACCCTAAACCTTGAATATTGTCCCTCAACCCTATACTTAGACCCTAAACCATATATTGTCAACCCTTCACCCTATGCCTTATACCCTCAATCCATACCATAAGCCCTAAACCCAATATCCTAAACCATGATCCCTATACCTTACACACTTAATCTTATACACTCAATGCGATGAATACTATCCCTCAATTGTAAACCCTCAAACCTCTACCCTATACCCTCAACCTATTACTTAATCCCTAATCTCTATACACTCAACCCTGTACCTTAAATCCTAAACCCTATAACCTCAACCCTCATCCCTATACCCTATACCCTTACCCTTATATACCCAAAACCCTTACATACATACATACAAGCATACATACACACACACACACATACATACATACATACATACATACATACATACATACATACATACATACGTACATACGTACATACGTACATACATACATACATGCATGCATACAAGCATACATACATACATGCATACATATATACATACATAGAAGCATACATTCATGCATAAATGCATACAAGCATACATACACACATACACACATACACACATACATACATACATACATACATATAATTATACATACATCAACATACATTTAATAAACTTGCACAAAAATAATTTCAAGCAAGACATAAAACGAGAATGTTATAATACACTTGCATTATACCTTGCTTTGGGAAACATAAAACAAGACAAAGAAAATAAATAATAATGTAAGGCAAGGCATAAAGTGAGTGTGTTATAACACTCTCACATTATGTCAAAACTATGGCATAATGTGAACACATTATAACATGATTGTTTTTTGTCTTGCTTTGGGAATCCCCAAGACTTTTCCTTGGAATTTCTTTATATTTCCAACCCAAAGTCTTGGAGTGCCTTCCCAATGTCCAAAGACATGTTTTTTTATATTCTACAAAAACTTCACGTAATCTCATTTATGGTAACCGTCAGGTTTGTACATGTTTCAAAGTAGAGTAAATCAAACACTTGGGAACTCTTAGGCTCTCTCTTAGCTATTTAACGATGTGTTTTTTTTCACATTTTGACTATGTTAAGGCTTTCATCTTTAATTTTTATTTTTTGTGTGTCTATTTTTTGTCAAAAACCAATGTTTTTTACTTTATTTTTAACCGTTCATTGAAGTTTCAAATAAATTACATTTTTATAAACTAGAATCCATTCTACACATATTCAAAAAGAATAAATTATTTATTTCTTATTAGTTTTAAAAAATTATAGGGGTGACATGACCAAAGTTCCATTTTTCAGGATGTGTCCACTTTAGAAATTACTAAAAAAACATATATTCATTAAAAATTATCAAAAAAATGGGTATAAACTACATGTTGTTAGATAATTTCTTAGTGAAGCAATTTAAAAATACAAAAACAAAGTTAACTTTTTGAGGGAGCCACAACAAGCACTATGTTATGCTTTTTGACAAAAACAACACCAATTTTTGTGGCTCCCTTATTTTAACCCCTTAATCTCTACCATTTTAAAAAATAATTAGTAGTTTATAAAGTAGACTTGAAGCACCATGACCCTTGTTTTTTTTGCATCTAAATTTTTTGATTGTAGCTATCCTCAATTTCTCATCCAAGGTTAGTATTGACCCCTTTTTGGCCCCTCATATTTGTGTGCTTACCCTCCTAAGTTTATAAGTTACTTATCATCTCCCTTCACTTGGACTCATTAATCTAGGACAAGAAAGGAATATCAAGTAAACCAATCAAAAAATCAGATCTAGTTAACTATTGTGTTTTTTAGGTTTTGTATCCATTCCACATCCATGAAAAAGCTTTGGTTCAAAACCTAATTAGTGTGTGTTTTTCTAAGCCCAATTTGAAAATAAAACTATCATCTACAAATATCATCCCAAATCTCGTATGCTATTGCAAAATAGGTCTCCACTTAAGAACAAAATGCAAAATCTTGATCCAAAAATGAAAAACACATTCTTGGATCCATTCTAAGAAAACAATAGTGAAAACAAAAGAACATTTGATTCAATGGGTGTCAAAGAACCACTCCCACTAAGTCCTAGTAATATTCCAAACATCAATGGGTTTGTACAAGATGTAACACCCAAATATTTGACTAAGGCCCAACAAGATTATTGTGCAATGAAACTAATAAATAGAGTTATAGCAACCAACCGAGATTGGTTCTTTTTAAGGCTTTCCCAACAAGGGGATAGATTACCATGCACTTTCAATATAAAATGAATTTAAAAATATCACTATTGATTTTCCATCCCTGACCTTGGGGGAAACTATTTCAAATAATAACATACCACCCTCACTATGAAAAAATATCACTACTCAAACACCTAACAATCATCCCACTAATTCTTCAAAAAAATTAGCTAACATTCTACAAACTACCATACCTACTAATTCCACATAGGTGACAATACTACCCATCCACACTCAAGCTCTAACATTCTCCATGCACATCACCAACCCTACATATGGTTGGTATATTACCTCTACATCATCAAATAATCCACATATGCAATTGCCTCATCCTTCACCAACATCACCACATCAACCTCCACCTAGCAATCCTAATACCTCCCATCCAATAACAAGCATGCATTCAAAACCATCAAGCATATCACCTACTCAATACATCACCAACCCCATGACACAACCTCCATAGGCTCCCAAATTCAATCCTAATTACAACATACATAATACCTACTCCACTCAAAATACCATGATGTCACAACAATATACAAATCCACCTAATTACATGCATCCATAAAAAAACCTTCATCCACAATAACAACATTATTTTCAATAATATGCTAACCCTAACACATCTAGTCATCAAAACCCCTCACCATAAAACTACCTCTAAATGTAGCAATCATCACATCTTGTATCCGCTTACAACATAATTAACACATCACCCACAATAGATCCTAATAATCTAGCTTCAAAATTTCAAAAATTGCAACAAATATCAAACATCCATATGGGGCCATAGAGAAAGAGATATTTTTTATAATACATATACCCCTACCCATTTTATAGGATGCTATATATTCCACCCTTTTCATATCACTTAAAAATTCCTAAATTCGTCAAATACAAAGGAAATGGAGACCCTTGTGATCTCATGTGATAGTTTTATGTAGCTTGTTTAGAGGTAATGCACAATGATACATATCTAGTTTTCATCTTCCCAATAATCCTAGGAGGGCAATCCATTGAGTGGTTTTATAGACTCCCTTGTGGAATAATGAAGTTTAATTAAATAGTTAATAAATTCATCTCACATTTCTCATATAACAAGGATCATGAAATGACAATGATGAAATTATGCACAAGTAAAAAAAATTATGGATAAATATTTGCCTCCTTGCAAATGTGGAAAAACTTAGCTAGTAAAAGCCCATGCCACATCCCAAAAAAAAACAATTGGTTGAGATGTTCATTCAAAACATGAACACTAAGGTAGGATTTCACTTTAAAAAAATATGTTTTAATTCCTTTGGTGAAGTCATTGAAAAAGGGCTTACTATTAAGATATCCCTAATTGTGAAAGGAATTGTTAAGATGTTTAAGGAAAAAAAAATCTATTCAAACTCTTCAAATGAAAATTATTCAACCCAAATTATGCATTCACACAAAAAATACTACCCGAACATCAACAAATACACAAGATAGCACACATCGACCACCTCCTAGACTCAACAAAAAATCACGATGAAAATTTACTCCTTTAAGAGAGCCCTTTGAGTATGTGCTTCACAAACTAATCCAAGAAAATGTAGTCACTCTTCCATAAATTAATACATACAGACCCCAATGAAACCATCATGGTGGAAAGACACCAAATTTTATGACTACCACAGGCTAAAAGGATACAAAACTCCCAACAATTTGAAATTGAAAAACCTTATTCAAGACTTGATAGATAGAGGAGATATTAGTGTCAAAAACCAAAAAAAATCTTCAAATAGTGACCATGTGATCTTTAAAGATCCATTACATAATCAAGGACAAGGAAATGCCCAAGGTAGTACCTCAAGAAATAGTACCAACTATATAATTGTCAATTATGATTATACAATTAATCATATTGAGGATGTTGACAACCATGCATCAACAATCATTATAAATAATACCAAACCAGATTGTAATGTTACAACATACAAAAGCAATATCACTCTACAAGGAGCCATGCCTAGAAACACCATTACCCCACAATATAGTCTAATGGATCAACTGAATAAAATACCAACCCAAATATCCATTCTCAAGCTTTTGCACATATCACCAATTCAAAAGGATATATTAGATAAAGCTCTCAAGGACTCATTGGTACCAAAAAGATCTTAATGCATATCAATTTAAAACTATCATAAGTCATATCACCTCTTTTCTAATAAAAGGATATGAAATCCCTTTCACCCACTCACAATGATGCCCTTCACTTGGAAATATTTGTCCACGAGCATTGCATAAAATGTGTCCTAATAGATGGTGGTTTTGGTTTAAACGTCTACACTTTAAAATTTGTCAAAACATTGGGATACTCTGAGGAAGTTATAGATTCAACCAAAAGGATATTGATCAAAGCTTATGATGATGCTAAATGGTCCTCCAAAGGTACTATTACTCTTCCTTTCAAAGCAAGACTAGCAACCAAAGACATTGTATGTCAGGTACTAGATCTAGAACTCCCCTACAATGTGCTTCATGGTCGCTCATAGATCCATGTCATGCAAGTTGTACCCTCTACTTTTCACAAGTGTCTTAAGTTCTACCATGAAGGAAACACAATCACCATTCTAGCAGATCTAGGTGATTGGATCCATAACACTTCATGTTCCCAACAACACTAAATCATCATCCTCCAAATCCCATATAGAACCTTTGAAGTTAGCTCAAACATCTACTCATCCAATGGTTACTCTAGAGGTTAAAATTCAAGTCAAATACAAATGGTATGGGGAATATGATATGACATACTCTTTTTGTGTAGGTTAGATTCCATCATCACATAGATCCTATGGTAAACCAGGTAAAAATGTAGCCCAACTACATTTTCCAAATGGAGGGAGCTAGATAAATAATCTATAGATGATGACATATACAAGTGGATCTATAATGACAAAGCTATTGGCATAGATATTGCAATATTACCAGTAGAAAAGTATGCTTAAGGGGTCTTGATAATGGAACATATGGAATATGATGGACATAGTGGAATTAGAGCACTTAAGAAAGGGATGATGAAACCTATCATAACACCTATCAAACCACACTATATTTGACTTTTATTTGGGAAACTACATACTATATCTCCAACTATCGAAAGTACACTTGTAGATGTAGTCAAAACTCTTTCCATGAGTAAGTTTTCTAATAAGGATATCAACAATTACTCTTTTGAATGTATTTCTGACCTATTCAATGATAATAAAATTTTCACAATATCTCATATGTTTTTTTAGGCTTCAAATTCAAATAACATTCTTTCGCTTATATACCCCTAACTTATCGATTGGGACCAACAAGATCCACCTAGTTTAGACACGTTCCAGAATGATGAAGCTATAGCTAAGTTTTTGTGACTTTGAGATGGGATACCCCTAGGAGATCATTGAGCAAGATTTATCATAGAACTAGAAATAAGGAGAATGCCAAACCTTTCAGTCGCAAAAATATAAAATGTATAAATAGGTCCCCTAGTGAAAACTATCATGTGACAATTTTAGACTAGAGACTAGTAAAAATAAAGGATGTATCCGAGGGTGAAAACATTTTTAAGGCACCCAAGGAAGGAAGGTTTAAAAATATCTCTATGGATCAAGAGAGGTCTCTAGTTCTTATTGAGAAATCACAGGAGGAAAACATCAATACTAAATATAGTGTCAAGATAAAATATTTTGCAACTTGTTTATCTAAAGGAAAGGATCAATTTTGTGGCATTTTTCAAGAACAAAAACAAAATCGCATGGTCCTATGTAGACATTCTTGGATTGGATCCTAATTTAGTACATCATCTAACATTAACATTGTGGGAAAGCTAGTAAAACAAAAGCTACACAAAATTCACTTGTAGATAGTATTTCTGGTCAAATAAAAACTTCATAAGTTGTTAGATGTGGGCTTCATCTAACCAATTGATTATGTTGAATGGATATCAAACTTGGTTCCTATCACAAAACCCATTGGGAGAATTTGCATATGCATAAACTTCATAGATCTAAACAAGGCATGCCTTGAAGATTATTTCCCTTTACCTAACATAGATATGATTGTAGATTTAACAATAGGGCACACAATGTTATCCTTAATGGATGGATTCTTAGGTTACAATTAGATTCGTATTACCACTGAAGACCAACATAAAATAGAATTCACCTATCCATGGGGGACCTTTTTTTGGAATGTCATGCCTTTTAGTCTTATAAACATTGAAGCTACCTATCAATGGGCTATGACAACTATTTTCCATAACATGATATGTATCTTGATGGAATACTATGTTGATGATCTATTAGAAAAATCTATCACTAGGGAAGGCCATCTTGACATATTGGCTAGAATTTTTGATAGGCTAGAGTAGTATAATCTTCAGCTAAATCCAAAGAAATATGTCTTTGGGGTGACATTTGGGAAGTTATTGGGATACATTGTATCCAAAACAAGAATTGAGGTCAACCTAGCAAAGGTAAAATCAATAATTGGCATGCCTCCTCTCACCACTCTCAAACAACTACAAATTTTATAGGGAAATATCTAATCTATTTGATGCTTTATTTCACAACTAGCAGATAAGTGCCACCTATTTACTCTGATGTCCCCATCACAAAGATAAGTATATATTTAATTTATTTATATTTTAATAGATATACGCATTCAAATAGATTAATCATTATAGAAAATTAAATTATATATATAAATCTGACTAACTTAGGTACCGTTGGTGACAAATTAGAAGAAAAGATCCTAGAAGAAACTAAGAAGTTTTTTCTTGAGGACAAACAAATTTGGGAGGGGAGGACTGTCATGTCCCCGAAATCGTAGCACCAAAATAATACTGAAATACAAATAACAAAACCAAATAAATATCAATATATAAATATAAGCAATTTAAATATTATTATTATAATTATAATTATCATAGATAATATTATAATCATAATACAAAATAGAATAATAAATATTATTAATAAATATCATAATAAAAATAACATTTACAAATAAATAAATAAAATGGATAACAAAATACATATTAAAATTATAAATATACTTAATGCAATATAATACTATAAATATTAAAATAAATAAAAATAAATAAATATACTAACAATAATCATGAATATAAATATATTGAATGAAATGCAAATACAAATATATATATATATATATATATATATATATTGATAACATATAAAATTTCATATAAAAATCAACATATAAATATAAATTGAATAACATATAAAGTCAACACAAGTAATAATAAAAATATATTAAAACAACTAACAACTACAAAAAAAAGTGAAAGGGTAGCAACCAAACAAAGTCACATCCCTATGCAAGGAAAAATCACGCCTTTTGACTGATCAAGGATATTAAAAGAGAATCATTTTCAAGGGAGAAGGGCATCGATGGAGGAATGGAACAAGGAAGCATATATGGGAATAAGAATAAACTCGGTAAATAATCTGATTACTATCGATCATCTTCTCTTGAAGATTGATGAAAGGAAAATGAATAAGGAAAATAATTATGAAACAAGGAAGATCGAAGGGAATAAAGGAGGAATATATGGTGGTAAAAAGAATCAGTTAATAAAATAATACTCTCCAAAATCTGATCACCATGGCTAGGAGAGAAGCTTTTGTAGATCAGATAAGATTCAGATAAGTATTTTATAATTTCATGTAACTAGTTTGATAAATATATTAAGGATACAAATAAGTAATTATGTATTTAAATGATCACTTATGAATTAAGGATTTAAATATGATGAGTTAATATTTTATATATTTATATATATATATATGTTGATATATAAAATATATATATATATAAGAAACTATTATAAATTGACAATGAGAAACAATGATGTATATGTATATGATTATATAAAATATATATAGATATTATTTATGATTATGCAATAATGATTCTTGCAGCAACTATTAATTCTTATAAATAATTATGTTCTTTAAAATAAGTATGGATAATAGATTTTTGTCTTCTTGATCAACACTAACGATATCTTCTAAGGTGAAGATCAGGTTGATTGGGAATGAAGGACTTCAATCAGAGTTTCAATCACATGAAAAGTATTCTCTAACTCATTTTTCATTTAGAAATTAGAGATTTCAAGAAAATTTAGAACAATCCCAAAAGGGGACATTACAGTGGTATCAAAGTATCTTTCCTGGCATCTTGTGTGTGTTGAGCTACCTACATGTCTACTTGAGCTAGTTGCCTACTTTCTTGAGCTAGTTGCTTTCCTAATTGAGCTAGTTTCTTGTCTACTTGCCTACTTTCTTGAGCTGGTTGTCTACTTGCTTTCTTGAGCTACTTGCTTACATACTTAAGGTGGTTGCCTACTTTCTTGAGCTATTTTCTTTCCTACTTGAGCTAGTTTCCTACTTTCTTGAGCTGGTTGTCTACTTGCTTGAGCTACTTGCTTGCTTGCTTGAGCTACTTGCTTACATACTTAAGCTAGTTGCCTACATGGTTGACCTAGTTTACTACTTGATTGAGTTGGTTTCTTGTATGTTTGAGCTACTTTCCTACTTGCTTGAGTTTATTGCTTGCATGCTTGGGATGGTTTCTTGCATTCTTGAGCTGCCTACTTTTCTACTTGAGCTAGTCTCATACTTGATAGAGCTACTTTCTTGCATGCTTGAGCTACTTGCTAACTTGCTTGTTTTCCTACTTGAGCTACTTGCTTGTGTGCTTGAGCTACCTAGATGATCAAGTACAACTCACCTTAGAGCCTAAATTTATCCTAGATACCCGGGAAAGGAAATTAAGAAATAGAGTCATCACCGAGTTCTTAATTAAAGGGAAGGGACTTTCGGAAGATGATGCCACATGGGAAAAATAAATAAAAGTTGATTAAGACCTTTAAAGATGAAATTCAGGATCAACAAAACTTGATGGTTCTTAATTAGAACAAGATGGACTATAGATGTAAAAATTTCAAACAACTAATAAAATATTATTTTTGAGTATAAGGCTTAGACTTGGATAAGACTCCCTAGAGGAGGAATCCAAGGAGAAGCAAAGATCTGTATAAGACTCCCCAGAGGATGAATCCAGAATATCTTGGATAAGACTCCCTAGAGGAGGAATCCAAGGGAACAAAAGATGGATAATATTCCCTAGAGGAGGAATCCAAAAGATCTTTGATAAGACTCCCTAGAGGAGGAATCCAAAGGAACAAAAGATGGATAAGACTCCCTAGAGGAGGAATCCAAAAGACCTGGATAAGACTCCCTAGAGGAGGAATCCATAAGGACTTGGATAAGACTCCCTCGAGGAGGAATCCAAGAGAACTTGGATAAGACTCCCTCGAGGAGGAATCCAAGAGAACTTGGATAAGACTCCCTAGAGGAGGAATCCAAGGGAGAAAAAGTTGGATAAGACTCCCTAGAGGAGGAATCCAAAAGACCTGGATAAGACTCCCCAGAGGAGGAATCCAAAAGACCTTGGATAAGACTCCTTGGAGGAGGAATCCAAGGAAAAGCAAGAAACGTCGATAAGACTCCCTAGAGGAGGAATCCAAGGAAAAGCAAGAAACCTGGATAAGACTCCATTGAGAGGAATCCAGAAAGACTGGATAAGAATCCCTAGAGGAGGAATCCAAAAGGTTTGAAAGAAGACTAGAAAGATCGAGGATGAAGAGTGCATGGATTGCTTGAGGACAAGAAAAATCAAAGCGGGGGAGACTTGTGATGTCCCCATCACAAAGATAATTATATATTTAATCTATTTATATTTTAATAGATATATGCATTCAAATAGAGTAATCATTATAGAAAATTAAGTTATATATATAAATCTGACTAACTTAGGTATTGTTGGTGACAGATTAGAAGAAGAGATCGTAGAAGAAACTAAGAAGTTTTTTCTTGAGGACAAGAAAATTTGGGAGGGGAGGACTATCATGTCCCCGAAATTGTAGCACCAAAATAATGTTGAAATACAAATAACAAAACCAAATAAATATCAATATATAAATATAAGCAATTTAAATATTATTATTATAATTATAATTATCATAGATAATATTATAATCATAATACAAAATAGAATAATAAATATTATTTATAAATATCATAGTAAAAATAACATTTACAAATAAATAAATAAAATGGATAAAAAAATACATATTAAAATTATAAATATACTTAATGTAATATAATACTATAAACATTAAAATAAATAATAAAAATAAATATACTAAAAATAATCATGAATATAAATATATTGAATGAAATGCAAATACAAATATATATATATATATATATATATATATATATATATATATCATATAAAAATCAACATATAAATATAAATTGAATAACATATAAAGTCAACACAAGTAATAATAAAAATATATTAAAACAACTAACAGCTGCAACTAACAGCTGCAAACAAAACTGAAAGGGTAGCAACCAAACAAAGTCACGTCCCTATGCAAGGAAAAGTCATGCCTTTTGACCGATCAAGGATATTAAAAGAGAATCATTTTCAAGGGAGAAGGGCATCGATGGATGGAGGAATGGAACAAGGAAGCATATACGGGAATAAGAATAGACTCAGTAAATAATCTGATTACTATCGATTGTCTTCTCTTGAAGATCGATGAAAGGAAAATAATTATGAAACAAGGAAGATCGAAGGGAAGAAAGGAGGAATATATGGTGGTAAAAAGAATCAGTTAATAAAAAAATACTCTCCAAAATATGATCACGATTGCTAGGAGAGAAGCTTTTGTAGATCGGATAAGATTCAGATAAGTATTTTATAATTTCATGTAATTAGTTTGATAAATATATTAAGGATACAAATAAGTAATTTTGTATTTAAATGATCACTTATGAACCAAGGATTTAAATATGATGAATTAATATTATATATATATATATATATATATATATATATGTTGATATATAAAATATATATATCAAAAACTATTATAAATTGACAATGAGAAACAATGATGTATATGTATATGTTTATATAAAATATATATAGATATTATTTATGATTATGCAATAATGATGCTTGCAGCAACTATTAAGTCTTATAAATTAATATGTTCTTCAAAATAAGTATGGATAATATATTTTTGTCCACTTGATCAACACTAATGATATCTTCTAAGGTGAAGACCAGGTCGATTGGGAATGAAGGACTTCAATCAGAGTTTCAATCAGATGAAAAGTATTCTCTAACTCATTTGTCATTTAGAAATTAGAGATTTCAAGCAAATTTAGAACAATCCCAAAAGGGGACATTACATTTACACACCTTTTTCATAAAGTTGTTACCTTTAAATGGGACAAAAAATTTCAAAAGGTATTCTAACAACTAAAACATTTTTTGGCATCTCCTCTAGTATTAATGTCATCAATTTAGGGCTCACCTCTACTATTTTACACATCTATCCCACCAACAACACTAGGTGCACTGCTTGCACAACATGATGACATAGTTAGAGAAAAGTAATTCTATAACATTAGTCATACTTTGGTAGGTTATGAACTCAAGTATTCACTGATCGAACGTGTCTATTTAGTAGTTATTTCTGTGTCATAGAATTTGATACATTATATGCTTAACCACTAGAATAAAATTATTGAAAAGATTGATCCTCTCAATTATTTGTTGAACAAGGTTGCACTCATAGGTCATCTAGCTAAATGGGTAAATATACTTAGAGAATTCAACATTGAATATATTGACAAGAAGGTGATCAAAGGTCAAGACATTGCATATCAACTAGTAGATGGCCCTATTACAAATGATCACCCAATATTGTTATATTTTTTAGATGAGGGTATTTTCATAGCCACCCTAGCTTAGGTATGAAAATTTTACTTTGATGGATCATAAACACAACATGGATCAAGGGTAGGTGTACTATTTATCACCCCTCATGGTGATTGTTTACCTAAATCATATCATTTGGAACTTTCATGTACAAATAATATAATACAATATGAAGCTAATCACTGGACTTAGAACAACAATATAGTGACAACTCAAGAAAATTCAAATTTACAGATATTCTCAGATAGTTATAAGACAAGTGAATGATGAGTACCAAACCAAATATGAAAAAATTCTACCTCACAAGAAAATGGAGGATAATTTCAAGTACTACTTCACTGATATCATATTTGAATAGGTTCCAAGACCCAACAACAAGGCAATAGATGCCATGGATGTCATTGGATCTCTCCTAGATATGTCTCATAATACTTAGCAATGCAAATTATTAGTAGAGAAACTCTTGGTCCCTAGATTCAATGTCCTGGAGTCTAAAATTGTGTGTGAAATCATTGGTCCCAATTCTATTTGGTACCAAGACATATACAACTGCCATCATTAGCAAACCCTTCAACCCGACCTATCTAATAACCAAAGAAAACCCACCATTCCATGTTAATTTTGCTTCCTTATCCTTGGTGATACATTATATTGAAGGAGCTTTGACACTACTCTCCTTAGGTGTCTTAACTTGGAAGATGCAAATACTTCCCTACAAGAGGTACATGACAGTATTTGTGGGGCTCATACTAGTGGTCCAAATACATCTAAGAAATCAATCAGAGTTGGTTACTATTGGCCGAAAATGGAACAAGATACCCACTAGTCTACACTCAAATATTTGAAGTGTCAACATGGTAATATTATAAATGAACCTACACAGGAACTACAAGAAACTACCTCATTATGACCTTTCTCACAATGGTGATTCAATCTTGTAGGAAAAATCAATCCCTAACCCTCTAATGGACATAAATTCATTATTCTACTGCAAAGTATTTCACTAAATGGATCGAAGCTATTCCACTTACTAATATTACCAAAAAAAAAATAGCCAAATTAATCTTGAACTACATCATTTTTTGCTATGAGATCCCTTCATCCATTGTCACTAACAATGGTATACCATTCAAAAACTAGAATTTTCACAATCTATGCAACACGTTCCATATCCAACATCATTTCTCAACTCTTTATTACCCATAATGTAACAATCGAATTAAGGTACTGAAAAAAATATTATTGAAAATCCTTAACAAAACTATCAATGATGTTGGCCATGAATGACACATCCAACTCAACCCCTGAACTATGGGTGTATCAAACTAGCATTCGCACACCCATAGGAACAACCTCATATTCCCTCATCTTTGGAGTTGATTCATTTTTTCCTATAGAGGTTGAGCTCCCTTCACTTCGAGTTTCTCTACACAATCTCATAAATGAGGAAGATTATAGGATTACTAGACTATAGGAACCTGAGTTACTTGATGAAAGGTTCATCAACACACTAAAACACTTATAAGTATACCAAAATTTCCTTTATTGCAACTATAATAATTTTTTTATCACACGTAGATTTGAAGTAGGGGATTTGGTACTTAAGGAAAATTAGAAAAATCAACAAGAACATGAGAAGAATGGAAAGTTTGAGCCTAAATGGTTAGGCTCCTTTGCTATCACATCAAATTATGGGTTAGAAGAATATTAGTTATCAACATATGAAGGTGAACCACTTAATGATCCCATCAATGGCATCCACTAGAGGAATTTATATACTTGATCCTTAGAGTATCTTAAGTGAAAAATACAAAAAGAAATATAGAAAAATATCAAAAATACTAAAGAGAAATAATTTTCCCTATGGTGAAAACCACTTTGGTGGTACCTTGTGTAAGTACCGTGGTGAAAACCTATTTATAGGTGTCATGTGTAGAAGCCATATTCCACCATCTATTAGCACTTTCATTCAATCCATCCATCATAAAGTCTTTTACATATACCTATCATCCCTATCATGTCTTGATACTGGTCCATTGTAAGATCATTAGTTTGAACTTAAGAGTACCATCCAAAAAATCCAAAATATTACATTAAGAATTTTCTAAAATATCAAAAAATATTACATATTTTCCAAAAAATCCAAACATAACATCATCTACCATGTACATAATAATTTTTTCATTTCCTAGACAAGATTTCAACAAACACAAACTACACAACTTCCTAACACATTGAGCATTCATGAAACAATAAAAAATAGGAAACTCCAACTAAAATATCTAAAACTTATTGATCTATTTCCAAATCTGCTTTTAACATCTTATATGAAAAATTGTGTCTTAACGGATACATTTTTCCTACAATGGAAATTTTTCTCTATTGAGAAACTATTTTTTGACAAGAAAATCTTATAGTTATTGATTTGTTTGGTCTTTGAGTCTTTTTATTACTTGATTTATCTTATTATTCTATTCCAATGTTCCTCAAGGATATCTCAAAATGAGTAGAGGAGCACGAATGGGGCAAGATCATCTCTTTTATATGCCATTTTTGTGGAATGTTTTAAGCATTTATATGATAGGTATATTTCCTTATGTGTATTAGACTAGACTCAAGCATCAAAAAATCACCCTATGTATATCTAAGGTCACCAATTACCTTTATGCACTAGGTTTATCATGTTGTGAAGCTATGATCCCTTACATATTCTAACAAGGTTCTATCATGTCTAGTATGTTTAAGAATAATCCTTGTTTGTTGTTTCTTTGTCCAAACAAAGGATATTGAAGTCACCATAGTTTGTCTCAACTTGGTGTACATATATCCACATATCTTTTAGAAAAAAATTTGGAAAAAGGAAACAAACACCACCATAGAAATTCATGTCTTGGTGTGCATACATTTGTTTTCCAAAAAATTAAACACTAGATATGATGATAAAAATAAGAACAAAATAAAAAATCACAATGTATATCAATCTATCTCTTTCCATTCATATCACTCTATTTTCTCATTCACTTCGATGTGTGATATTGATCAACAATAACTATCTTATCATTATTGTAGACACTAAAAAATGTTCTCAACCTTCGAACACTATTTTTCATCGTCAATCCCATTTCTTCCCTAAATAATTAAATAATTTTAATTATTTGATTATCATCTAAAGTCACATTCTTCTACTAAGTATTTAATCAATTTGTTTCTTTCTTTTATTCTTCCTTTTGATTAATTAAATGTGTCACTAATTTCCCCTTTCCTTTATAATTAAATAAATCATTATTTATTTAATTATTATCATTTTCTACTAGAATTAAATAATTATTTTAATTATTTAATTATTCATTATCCTCTTCTACAAATTAAATAAATTTTATTTTTTTAATTATTTACTAATTTGTCATTTTCCTCTACTTTTAAATTAAATTGTCTTTTAATTAAAAATCAACCTTCTCCTTTTCTTCTATAATTAAATAGTTGTTTTAAATTATTTAATTATTCACTTCCCTCCTAAATTAATTTTTTTAATAATTATTTAATTTTCTCCAACAACCTCCTTTTTTGTGGAAACCTCTTTATCTGTGCCATTTTTATCACTTCACATCTCATTTAATTTCTATCCTTGATTGAATTATTTTATAATTTAATCTCCACCGTCCATCCTTAACCAAGCCCTATCTTTGCCCTATTTTAGCCCTAACCCTATTCCATTGCTTCTCAAATAATCTTGGCCATTGATTTTCATGTCATTTTGGCTTTTAATCCTAGCCCTTCATTCAAATTTGGCTTTTTATAAAAGAGACCTATCATTGTCATTTCAAGAACAACTAGTTAATGTTATTCAAGGAGACAAGTACAATCTTCAATATTTTTTTATCATTGTCACTAGGCTTATTTTTGCATACTCAAAAATTAAGGGCAATCAAGCATATAAAGCAAGATGGAGAAGTACAATGGAGGTGAATCAACCATTGCATAGAGATATTGGTAAAAATGCTTTCTATTTTATATTTCTATGTTCATTTGTGTTTCATTGTTGGTTTAGGGCTCTAGGGTTTGAGTTTTACTGATTCATGTTTTTTACCTTAATTTTATCCTATTCTACAACTATCTAGCCACATATTAACTTTCTTCTGATTCTGAATCTTCAATATTCTTAATTCTTTTTTAGAGTTTAATTGAATAGTTTCATTCTTATGTCAAAATCTCAAGGGGACATCTTACATTCATTTCTTCATTTCACTAGGGAAAACTAGGGCATGTTGTCACTTTCTTTGAGACAACACTATAAAATGCATTGTCTCAAAGAGGGGAAAAATATAAACACCTATTTCTGACTAAATGATTAAATTAATGATCATTTTCACTTCATGTTGATAGTTAAATAATTTCATATTATTTAATTAAATTCATATTATCTATTCCTCTATGTTATTTAATTATTCTATTAATTATTCCCCTTCCACTATTAATTAAATAATCTCATATTATTTATTTATCTATATTAATTAAATAATTAATGATATTTTATTAATTTATTAATTATTCTTATATTTTTAATATTAATTAAATAGTTTAATATTTAATTAATTCCCACTTCTTAAATTAAGTAACTGTTTTGATTATTTAAATTAATTCCTCAACATTATTTTTTCTAAAAATAAATAAAATTATTTTATTTATTAATTTAATCTTGCATATGTAAATCATAATTAAATTTATTTAATTATTAAATACTCATGCAAATTCCTCATCTATTTCTCATCTACAAATTAAATAATTTATTATTTAATCAATTCTCACCTTTTGAATTAAATAATTATTTTTAATTATTTAATTTATTTCTCAAACATTATCCAAAATAAATAAAAAAATGTATTTTAATTATTAAATTCAATCTTGCACACGTAAATACTAATTTAGTTTATTTAACTATGAAAGACTCATGCAAATTCCTTATCTATTTCTCATCCCCAAGTTAAATAATTTATTATTTAATTAATTCTCACTTCTTGAGTAAAATAATTATTTAATTTTTTTCTCAAACATTATCTAAAATAAATAAAACCATTTATTTTATTTATTGAATCCAATCTTGCACATTCAAATAATAATTGAATTTATTCAATTATTAAAAGCTTCTGTAAATACCACCTCACTTGTTAACTAAGACTTACTCTAATTCACTAATCAATCAAATAAGTCAACTCCTCAATTAAATCCACTTCACTCCCACTCACTTCGAGTCTTCTAATCAATCAATCCTATTAACTAAATCATGCAATTAGTTATTTGAAATCATGTAGCTAGTTAACTAACAATTATTTCCTCTCATCAGTCCTCAACCATTAATCCTTTTTAATCTCTCATCTAATCATGATCGTTGATCAATGTCATTGAATATCTATAAATGCAACCATCCTCTCCATTTTTCATCTTAGATCACGTAGGAAAAATCTACTCGTATTTTGTAGGCACTTGATATTTATCGTACTAAATACAAATCTGAGAGCAAAGACATTGTACCATTTCTCCCAAAGTGAATTAGAGGATTGAAATGGAGCTAAATGTAGGGTGAATTATATTATTTTTAATGATTTCATGTTTACATTTCTTTTAGAATTAATTTACTTTTCTTTCTTTATTGTTGTGATCTTTTTTTATTGTGATTCTTGTTTAATCATTCTTATTTGTTTTAGTTTTGCAATTATTATGTTTTATGGTCATACAATTATGATATTTGAGTGTCAACCTTGAGTGTTTTAAAATGACTCCAAGTTAGCCTATGTCAAAGAAAATCAATTGGGATGCATATATAAATATTTTTTCCTTCTCATTTGAACAACTAGGCACTATTATGAAAAATAATACACTATTATGCTTCAATTGTGAAGATGTATAGGAGAAAATTTGTACCCCTTACACAAATTCCCCTTTTACACATCCTCACCTTAGAAAACCAAATTTGGAGGCTAAATTCCATGTAAGCCCGTTGCCTTTGTTCCACTAGGCATCTGTTTTGTGTGTCGACAAAGGAATAACTATCAGGGACGCCCGTGTGATGTGAAGACATCCACACGACACACTTATGTCCATAGAATATTACTATGGTTGGAGCTTGCAGAGGCATTACACTTCCTATTAGGGGTCGACTTGTAACACCCTCTTTGACCGATTGACTCAAATATGGTCATTTTCTTCATTCCTCCTTCAGATTCACTCCTTATTCTTTCATTTCATCTTCTAAGAAATGAACTTGATCACTCTCCAAGCCTTCTAGCATTCACTTTAAGTATTCAAGCAACACTTTCCATTCCATAGTAGAAACTACATCACTCCATCAACTCAGTAGAGCAAGTGTGGAACAACACCATCGCAATAGAGGCTTGAGTTCTGTTGGTGGAGGTGATAAGCTTTCTGTACACATCTAAAAGTAGTCACAGTTAATCAAACTTGTTAATTAATTAAATATGAATTATTTAATTGATATTCTTAAGTCATCTACATATAAATAAATTTAATTATTTATTTATATTGTTCATTTTCCAATTCTTCTAATTTAATTAAATAAATAAAGTTTATTTAATTAATGCTATCCTTCTTCTTAATTAATTAAATAGATTTTACAATTTACTTACATTAATTATCACAAGTTTAAATTCACAATTTAAATGATATTCTTCTCTCCACATTTAATTAAATATCTTCAATATTTAATTAAATCATTTTCTAAATTTCCCACTCTTCTCACAAAATTAAATATTCTTAATATTTAATTAAAAGTCTTTTTCTCTTCTCACATAATTAGATATTGGCAATATTTAATTAAAGCCTTTTCATTTCTCTCACACATAATTAAATATTTATTTATTTAATTATGAGAGACACCTTTCAATTGTCTCTTCATTTTCCATCTGTCTCTCAAAATTCCACCTCCTTTTCGAATTCTCGATCTCTCACTGTTCATTCTAACAGGTTTGAACTCGACCATCGATCTTGGCCAATTGAATTCCTACCTTCAAAAATCTATAAATATAGCCCTCTTATGAGTGGAAAAGGACCTTGAATCTCATATTTTCATGCGTAGTTACTATAGTCGCATCTTAGCATTCATAGCATTTCAATTCAATATTTTAATATTTTAGATGCATAGGCATTCTTATTAATCTCATTCTCTCAAGCTGTCATTCTACAAGCTGCTATTTTGAACAACTGAGAGCAAGCATCTTGAAGCGAGTCCTTGGAGATAGAGGACAATGGGACGAATTTGAAGAAACTGTGGTTTAGAGTTTGCATTTATTTAATTTGATTTCTTCAATCTAATGTTTCATTGGTGTATTAGTTTAGATTCAATTTGATTACATATTCTAATGTACACATTTTTGGCACCCACCATGGGGCCAAGCCCCGCATTTAATTTCTATTTTTGCAGATTTTTCTGGCAGGTGACGGACAAAAATCATGTTTTAGCGCATACGAGTCACAGTTTGGCGCATACGAAGACTGTTTCAGTGCATACAATGACTGTTTCGACACATACATGACCTGTTTCAGTGCATACATGAACTCTTTTAGCACATAGACACCCTATTTTGGCACATCCCTGTGAGATCTTTCGGCACATACCTAACCTGTTTCGATGCATACATGAATTATTTTAGCACATAGACACTCTGTTTCGGCTCATACATAACCTGTTTCGGTGCATACATCTTCTGTTTCGGCGCATACAGTTGTAAAAATTTAAAATTTTGATTCCGATGCAATCTGTGGATAGGATTTTTTTTATGCTATTTTTAACAGAATGAACCAATCCTAGGATAGTCACCAAACATAATTTTCTTTAGGGTTAAAATGAATTCCATGTTTTTAGTGAAGCAACATCTTCACTTAGAATAGAAAATTTGTCAATTTGGGATTTAAAATTGAACCATTATTGTTTGTTGTGATTGTGGGTAATAGGTCTATGCTCTCCCCTTAACTGGGTGATCAAAATACCAGACTTACCTTTTATTTTCTGCAATTTAATGATTTATTACATCCTTTAGAAGGCCTGCTCTTGTGGGAAAAAGTACTCACCCAAGAGGAATGACCTAAGTGGGAACACCTAAAGCCAAGGTTTCCAACCCACTTTAATCAAAAGCAAGTTGTTGATGAAAATCCAACTTGACAGTAGTGCGCAAGATAACCATCCCCAAAACCTTTGTTCTAAAGGTTGGGAGGTCTCTCGAGGGAGTATATCTATTTGCCACACTGAACAGATACCCTTACTATGAACCATAGTGTAGAAAGTCAGCCATGTCAGTGTCCAAACATCATTTTAATCACGGTGCAAGGGGAGGGAAGAATCTGCCCCCAAGACACTCACCATATAGTCGCCACAGATTGTTTTCTCAAGGGATTCGGTATCCACTTCCGTCACTTTGAGTACACACTTGGAAAAGACAAAAACACGCGCGCCCTCTAGGGGGTGACAAGGCTATGTGAGTTGACGCAATTTTAAGTTGTGGGTTGTGATTACTAGGATGACCTATTTGACAAATTAAGAGTAAGTCTGACTGAAGTGCTTATCTTGTTCAAAAAAAAACCAGTGGAAATCTCAAGAACATACACTCTTTGTTTAGATTTTAGGATTAATAAAACAACTGTCTGCTTCTATGTTGTGTTTTTCACATTTAAATCAGATTAAGATCATCCAAAACAAGAAAATTTTATCAAACTGTCAAAACATGTCAGTCTCATATCTGTTTTAGCACATTCGGTCTCTATTTTAGCACATTCGGTCTCTGTTTTAGTGCATTTGGTCTCTGTTTCAGGGCATTTGTGCTCTATCTTAGCACATATGTGCTCTGTTTCAGTGTATCTATGCTCTGTTTTAGCATATTTGTGCTCTCTTTCGGTGCATCTGTGCTCTGTTTTAGCACATCTATTTTTCCAAGTATAGGTGAATTTTTCGACTTTCAGAAATAAAGTTTTATAAGTCTAGTCTTTCCAATGCTCAGAGTTTGGAAGTCTACAACATTTTCCAAGAGGTCCTTAGAAAGAAAGATCAAAAATCCCAAGAAGTTTATCAGTTACAAGAAAGTGTTGAAAAATAGGAAATTTCTATATCAAAGTCGAAAGGTCCTGCTTGAACACAAAACCTTTATTCATCGATATCACAACTATATTAGAGGTTTCATTGATGATTATGCTGTAGAACCCTTATATTCAAGAACTTTCTTTCAAAGAAGAGCCCTTTCTCAAAGGCATAACCATAGTCAATGTATTCATCCTTCTTATATTCCCCAACCTACTATCACGTACGCTACTCGTCCAAATCAAATTTTGTAATAGAGAACTCAAACACATTAGGCATCTATAAAATTCATCTTTCTACAAAGCTAAGATCAAACTTCACAAAGTGCAAAATCATCTTTATTTTTGATCTTTGGTTTAATTCTCGCAAACAAGATTTTCATCCTTTCACTTAGGGAATCGTGAGCTAGAGATTAAAAATCTTTTAAGTCATAGAATCTTCATTCTATCTCGACTTTCATCACCATTGCACTATTTCATTCTTTTGATCAAATTTAGTAGGATTTGAGTAAAGCTTATGCCTGTTACCACGAGATCTTGAAAGCACATAGGAAAAGAGGAAAGTATAGTGAGCAAAATGGGTGATAATAGTGAGAGGGAGGAAAATCCCTTTAATATTTCAAATACTGAGGAATTAATGGAAGAAAAGCTTCAAGAAGTAGAACAAGATCCTCAATTCCATACTCTTATGGAAAATATTTTAGAAGGAAACAAGGAAAGATACTTCCTTTCTTTAGCCATTCAAGGAGCCAAGTTACCTGCCGATTTTGACACAGAAGGGATTAAAGAAAATCCTGAAACTCCTCTCGACGATTTTAGTGCCCTTACTCAACAAATTAAGGAATTACAAGGGAAAATAAAAGAAATGCAAGGGGGAGCAACAAAGAAGTATGTTTTGGAAGAAATATGTCCTTATCCATTTGATAGAAATCTTCGAATGATTCCTTTTCCAAAACATTGCGAAATCCCTAAGTTTGATAGATATAATGGGGAAACTAACCCCATTAAGCATGTAAGGGATTTCCGAAATATGAGATTAGAGTTTGTGCATGAAGATACCTATCTAATGCGATTGTTTCCACGAAGTTTGGGTGGAGAATCCATGGAGTGGCTTTCAAAGATCACTCCCCCCATCAAAACCTTTGAAGAGTTGATAAATAAGTTCATATCGCAACTCTTACAACATTCAACACCAGGTAACCATGCTTGATCTTTGTAAGATAAAACAAAAGGTAGGGGAATCTTTCACTACATTTTTGCAAAGGTGGAGAAGAATGTTTGCTAGATACTCTCGCCCTGTTCCTGAAAAGCAAAAGATGGAGATTTTTATCGATAGTCTTAATCAAGAAATGAGTTATAGACTAAACCTTCATTGTCCTCCATCATTTGAAAAATTGATTGAAAACGCAATTACTATTGAAGGTGCATTGATCAAGCGTGGAATTCTAAAATTTGATAAAGAGGGTTCAAATTTGTACAACAACAACAACAACCATAATAAAAACAATGACAAGTCACAATTTTGGACTCGAAATAAAAATGTTGTAAATGATGGGGTAGTAGGTGCTAACAAAATGAATATGAAGCCCACTATTCTTAATGTGTCAGGTGTTCAATGTAACAATAATATCGGAAATTATAGCACCCAAGGCAATGTTTCTAATCGAGGAAACACAACTAACACTCATGGAAATAATTTTGGCAATAATCAAAATTCAAATGCGCCTAGACCATCATATTTTTCAAGTCGATGGAGTTTCACTCCCTTGGGCCAATCTTTGGAATCCATTCTCAAAGAATTATTGAATCAAAACATTATTACATTGCCACCACAAAGAGACTATGAACCTAGAGTTAAACCACCATCGTGGAATGATTCACACTTCTGTGATTATCATAGGTGCAAAGGTCATAAGACTAATAGTTGCCAAGGGTTGAAGAATATTTTTCAAGATTTGATTGATAATCATACCATCACAGTTGAAGGACATAATGTCAATAATGATCATCAAGTATTCAAAAATCTGCTCCCTAATTATCACAAAGGGGAATCCTCGAGTGACAAGGGCAAGAATGTTAATAACATCTAGGACATTATTATCAATCATATCTATACTAATGACCCTCAAATTAATGCAATTCGAATCAAAGGTAAGCCAGAATATCGAGAGGTCAATGTTATGACAAAGGGGCAAGCCAAGATCATTGTCAAAGGTGGCTCATCTAAAGCAGAAATTCCCCCTCCAAGCCAATACAATTTGGTTGATCAACTATGAAAAACATCAGCCCAAATTTCTATCTTGGAACTTCTAAACCTATCACTGCACATAAGGACATTCTGGAAAAGGCTCTCATCGATACAACTGTATCTCCTGATCTAGATACCGATAAATTCCAAGCCATGGTGGGACACCTATCCTCCAACACATGTTTATCTTTTTTTGAAATAGATGATTCATCCATAACCCATCCACATAATTCATCACTTTATTTAGAAGTCATGGTTCACAAAGCCTACATTAGATGTGTTCTTATAGATGGGGGAGCTGGATTAAATATTTGTACTTTAAAATTGGTCCTAGCTTTGGGATATTCAGCAGACTCTATAGATCCACGAAGGAAAATTACAATCAAAGCCTATGATGATGAGGAAAGGACTTCCAAAGGTCTCATCATGTCACCCATTAGAGTGGGACCTGTGGAGAAGAATACCTTTTGTCAGGTTCTTGATCGAGATCTAACCTATAACATACTATTGGGTCGCCCATGGATCCATGACATGCAAGTTGTTCCATCTACTTATCACCAATGTCTGAAGTTTCCATATGATGGATAGGAAGTGACAATACCCACTGATCACAATAGTAGTCAAACTTGTTCTAACCTAAGAGCAACTCAGGACACATTCGTCTTGCATAATAGAGAGGCTTTGACCATCTCTACCTCCAAAAACAAAGGACAAGTGCAAGAAATGATAAGAAATTTTGGCACCAAGTTACAATTAAAAGACAATGGGGTGGGAGTATATTCTTTATCTCTCTCTAATCTACCCCTATCACCAAGATCTCATGGTCAGTTGTCAACATCTACACCGCAAGCTACAATAGTTTTAGCCTCAACTTCAACCCCCATCACCAAGTTTAATGGGATGTTTATCAAAGAAACAGAAGGGGAAGATAGAGCTATTCTTGATTGTCTCTATAAAGATGAAGAAGAATCTATATAGCATATCAAGTTACGCACACAACTTGATATGGAAGAAGAATCTATATGGAAAGGGTTATGCTATCATGAAACAAATGGGTTATGAAGGAAATGGCCCTCTAGGTAAAAGAAAGGAAGGTATTGTTGAACCTATCCAATTAAAATCAATGCACCCAAAAGATAAGACTGGGTTAGGATATGGTGAGGATACTAAGGAAAAAGTAGTGCAAATATCATCAAGTGAGGAGTTAGCTGAAACTATTTTGTGAATTCAAGAAAACAATTTTGACACTGACTCCAATGAATATGAATGGGACGCCATCTTTGATGATCAATTCTAGAGGGATAAAAAGGTGGAAGTCATACACAAATTCTCACCTGCATTCTTACAAGGAGAAAGCTTAAGACCTCTACTTGAATATGTCATATAAAGCAATCAGGACTTTAGTGAGACCAATTCGATTCAAAGTGAGATAGATCATTTTGAGGAGGATACCATCTTAGACTTCTCCCATAATAACAGTAACAATAACATCATGACCCTCACAACCAATGACCTTACTCACCCTAATGATCCACTACCTTTGGTTCATCCCGAACTCATTGATTGGAAACAAATTGTGCCCATTGATGTTCCAACTTTTCCAAATGACAAAACCATAATAAACTTTCTTTGTTCATCCCATCCTGAAACAAGTTCCACCAAGGAATCACAAGATTAGAGTTTTCGACAGGAAAGTGCCAAGTTTCTCAGCTATGAAATAAATAATATAAAAGAAAGACCTCATGGTGAAAACCTAACAAAGGCAGTATTAGGTCAAGAAAAAAGAAAAATGAAAGAAAGATCTAATGGTGAAAACCTAACAAAGGCAGTATTAGGTCAAGAAAAAAGAAAAATGAAAGAAAGATCTAATGGTGAAAACCTAACAAAGGAAATATTAGATCAAGAAAAGAGAAAAATAAAAAGCGTATCCAATGGTGAAAACCTTTCAAAGACGCCAGAGGATGGGAAACTTGACACTCTTCTAGAGTATTATCAGGAAAGATCTTCCATTCTAATCGAACCAACAGAGGCACTCAATATAGGTACTACAGAAAAGCCCAAAGTTTTGCAATTGGCTGCGTCTCTGACAAACGAAGAAGTACCTAGATTCACAGAATTTCTCAAAGATAACCAAATCAATTTTGCATGGTCCTACGCAGATATGCCTGGACTAGATCTAGATCTCATCATGCATCATCTCTATTACACCGAGGGCAAAGCCTGTAAAACAAAAACTTAGAAAAAAGCATCCACATGTTACATTATTGGTTAAAGAGGAATTAAAGAAACTTTTAGATGTTGGATTCATTCGGTCCATAGATTATGCGGAATGGATTTCCAATATTGTGCCTATTTCAAAGCCAGACGGAAGGATCAAAATTTGCATAGATTTCAGGGATTTGAACAAAGCATGTCCTAAAGATGACTTTCCCTTACCAAACATTGATATGATTGTGGATTTAACTACTAGACATGCAATGTACTCATTGATGGATGGACTTTTAGGATACAACCAGATAAAGATTGCACTAGAAGATTAGGATAAAATAGCATTTACATGTCCTTGGGGTACCTATTGCTAGAACGTAATTCCATTTGGATTGAAAAATGTAGGAACTACATACCAACGAGCAATGACAACAATTTTCATGATATGATGCATACATTCATGGAAGATTATGTTGACGATCTTGTTGCCAAGTCTAACACTAGAGAAGGACACATTGATATCTTATCTAAAATTTTCAGAAGAATGGAACAATTCAAAGTAAGACTTAATCCCAAGAAATGTGTCTTTGGAGTAAAATCTAGGAAACTACTAGGATACATTGTGTCAGAAAAGGGAATTGAAGTGGATCTGGCTAAGGTGCAAGCAATTCTTGATATGCCACCACCAAGGAACATTAGTCAGCTACGATCTTTATAGGGATGATTACAATCCATTCCCAGATTCATTGCTCAACTGGCAGATAAAAGTTTACCATTTACTCATCTCTTGCATAAGAATGTTCCATTCAAGTGGGAGCACAAATGTGAAGCAACATTTGATCAAATAAAGCAGTACCTCATGAATCCACCAGTATTGACTCCACCAATACAAGGTGTGCCTCTCATATTATATATTGCTGCCCCGAAAGTATCTTTAGGAGCATTATTGGCATAGGAAGATTACTCAGGAAAAGAACAAGCCATTTATTACATCAACTGAACCTTAACGAGTCACGAGCTAAATTACACCTTCATTGAAAAATCTTGTTTAGCAATGGTGTTCACTTCTCAAAAATTATGACACTACATGCTAACTCATACAGTGAAGCTTGTGGCTAAGATTGACCCACTCAAATATCTTCTAAGTAAGGCAACCTTAACTGGCAGGTTGGCTAAATGGGTTATGATCTTATGTGAGTTCGATATTCAGTATGTGGATCGAAAAGCTATAAAGGGATAAGAAATTGCAAATCAATTAGTAGAAGTACCAATGCCAACAGAACACCCAATACATGTTGATTTTCCTGATGCTGACATTTTCATAGCAGATATCCAACAATCATGGTCACTTTACTTCAATGGTTCTTACACTCAACATGGTTCGGGAGCAGGAATTCTTTTTATTACACCTCAAGGACATACAATCCCAAAATATTATCAGCTAATGTTTCCTTGCACAAACAACATAGCTAAGTATGAGGCATTGATAATCGGCATGAGAATTGTAGTAGATTGGAAAATCACAGAACTTCAAGTTATTGGTGATTCACAACTTGTTATAAATCAAATCAATGACGAGTATCACACTAAAGATGACAAGTTGATACCTTACAAAAGAATGGTGGAAGATCTCAAGAAATACTTTGTTAATATCCAGTTCATATAGATTTCGCGCATTGATAGCAAAGCAGCAAACGCTATGGCTACATTCGCCTCTCTACTCCAATTATCAGAGAATAAAAAATGGTATGATTTCCTGGTGGAACTATTGTTTTCTCCTGCCCATGACAATCCTGAAATGAAAATCATTTGCCATCTGACAAGTTCTGACTCTTCCTTATATGGCCAAATTTACACTTACCTGAAAGATACTACTTTACCCTTAGGCTTGTCTAGGAATCAAAAATGGAATTTCATTTGTCAATCATCCTATTACACCTTAATTGCTGATGTCTTATACTGGTGTGGTCTGGATGGTACCCTCCTTAGATGTCTTGAACATAATGAATCAAAAAATCCTTACAAGAGGTCCATGGTGGAATTCGTGGGACACATTCAAGTGGACTAACCTTAGCAAAGAAACTTGTAAGATTAGGGTACTACTGGCCAACCATGGAGAAGGAATCTTTCGCCTTTGTGAAAAAATGTGCAAAATGTCAGATTCATGGGAATCTCATTCACACTCCTGCTCAGTAATTACAACCCTTCACCACAACATGGCCTTTTTCTCAGTGGGGATTGGACTTGGTTGGCAAGATACATCCATCATCTTCAAATGGACATAAATTTATCAGTACAGCCACTAAGTATTTCACTAAATGGATTGAAGTTGTTCCTCTAACAACTATTACTAGCAAATAAATCTCTTCATTCATCTTGAATTATATCATTTGCAGATATGGCATTCCTAACTCCATTATCATAGATAATGGTAGACCTTTTAAAAACCAGGATGTTGATGAACTATGTGAAAAATTCTGCATGCAACACAGGTTCTTTACACCTTATTATCCATAGGGGAATGGTCAAGTTGAAGCTTCAAACAAAACAATTCTAAAGATTTTAAAGAAAATAGTGAATGAAGTGGGCCATGATTGGCATGTCCAATTAAATCCAACATTATGGGCCTACCGAACAAGCATTCACACACCGACAGGAGCTACTCCTTATGCGTTGGTCTATGGAGCAGAGGCTATTCTACCACTGGAGGTTGAGATTCCTTCACTTTGAGTATCAATCAAAGGGTTAATCAATGATGAAGACTATAGAGTATTAAGGTTGCAAGAGCTAGAACTACTTGATGAACAACGTCAAACTATGATTAATCACTTGAAAGGATATCAACAAATTATATCTCGTAGCTATAATCACAGAGTCAAACCATGAAGTTTTCAAGTAGGTGATTTGGTTCTCAGAGAAAACCCTCGAAATCAACAGGATCGGGAAAAGAAAGGAAAATTTGAACCTAACTGGTTGGGCCCGTTCATTATCGTTCCAGCATACGGATCAGGGGAATATCAGTTGTCAATGGTAGAAGGGGACCTGTTCGAAGATCCAATCAACAATATTCATCTAAAGAGGTTTTACACTTGAGAAAAAAATCAAAAACAGTATAAAAAGTCCTAAAATAAATAAATCAAATCAAAACATTGCCTTGATGAAAACTTGGAAAACAAGCATCTTGGTAATAGCAAAAAAATCATAAAATCAAAAAAAAGTGCAATAAAAACAAATGATGAAAACCTAGCAAATAGGCATCATTTGTGATTTTATTTGGCTCTCTCATCTATTAGGATTCATTCTGCATATGCATCCTTTTTCATCAACATCACACACACACCTCACCATCGCATTCGCATTGCATCATCTCCTTGGAACGAGAAGGATCTCATCATGGCTTGATGATTTGAGGTTTATCCATCACAACAGTTGTGTCTAGCAAGAGTCAGACTACAAGGTCACTAGGGGGCAATTCGCTTTTCTAGCAGGTAGTCAACAGTGTGTCTAGCATCAGAATATCGGAAACAATAGTCTTGTCCAATTAAATTGAGCTTACATGATTTATTTTGACAGATAATTTAAAACAAATTGGATGATCTTAATCTGAATAAAATGAATGACAAACTTAAAAGCATAAGTTGCAAAATGTTGTTTTGATATTTGATGACATCATATCTTTGGAGTGAGTCAATGATGTATTGAACTAGAATCACAAGGAAGAAGTATGATTTTTCTTTACTTGTTGTCTACAAGTTAATCATTAGTATGATGCAAATTGGTCACAGGACATTCTCTACAATGTATCAGTGATGACATTTCGGAATTTGCATAGGAAAATGGTTAACTTTTGTCTGTTTATGCAAGCAATACTTAGGTCATTTTGGTTCAATTATACCTTGATGCTTGTATTAACTTGCTATATCAAACATTATGAAAGTAGTACTCAGGTCATCACTGGTGCTAACATACCCTTTGATGCTTGTACTAGCTCTTAACATATCAAAAGGCTCAATGATGACAACTAAACATAGCAGGAAATGGCAACAAGGAGAATGGATCATTATTTCATTTAGGATTGCATATTTCATCTAGGACTACATAATTCATTTTCATTTTGAAGTTCTTTTTAAATAGATTTTTAAGGGTGGATCACATTCTTAAATATCTTTTTCGGACAATGGTTTAGTAGGACTGGACATTTGTTGCATCACATTATAATTATCATTGCACTTGCATATTTACATCATCATTTCATTTCATTATCATATCATTTATTGATCATGATCATTATCCATCATTACAAATCACATGCATGATCATTATTTTAATCATTCCCTAACATATACATTTGCATATTTCACACATATTCATAAATAAAATTGCATTCATTTCACATCATCACTTAGGTTATTATGATCATTTCCATTGCATCATATATCATATGTTCATTACATAAATGCATTTCCATTACATCATTATGATCATCATACATCATATTTTCTCATTTCATCATAAAGCATTTACATCTTGCATCATACATTCATTGCATACATCAGAAAAGAAAAAAATAATTTAGATCATTATTGCATCATCATACATGATATAGCATATAAATGTAAAAGCATACATCCATAACATGTACATATATCATCCATAACACATGCATAATCAAATCACCACTGCATATCATAGATCTCATCAAAACAAATGTCCAGGAATACAAGGATATCAAATGTTTCAAAAAGATATATCATACAATGGCATAAATGTGTGTAATAATGCTCATCATTGAGAGGCATCCGGCCATAGATCATGACTGTTGTTGCCTCCAGAGGTAGTGGGCATCGATGGATCTCTACTCCCAGAGGCTTTGATATCTCGTCTGACAGGCTAACCCACACTCCTGGTCGCACTCCTAGAGTGGCTATGTGAGTGAGTCCGAGTCCGAGAACCTGACTAGGTAAAGGCTATCTACTGCTCAGGTGGAACTACCTCAAAGTATCACATCCTATAATACTCGGCCTCCTGAGCAGTCTCTAATCCCTCTGCCACGACCTCTCCAATAGAGATGCTCTCCATTGATCTCAGTAGTCTCTCGGCTACCCCCTTGTTCTATACGCATCTCTCCTGGAAGCTGTCCCTTTCAGCCATAAGCTGCGCTATCTGTGGGTCAGGAGGTGGTGGTTGTGCTATTTGTCCCTGCAGTTGACTGATGGTCACCTATGCCTATGCTAACTAACTCCTAAGAGTCTGAACCTCATTCTGCAAAGCATCCACCTATCCCTGTGATGGAGCTTTGATGGTAATCCGCAGAGCTGAAGTGCTAGCCTGACCTACCGCTCTAGATGTTCATGGCCTCGTGCAAAAGGGAATATCAAAGAATAGTCTCTGCCTCCCACAATCCCCATCGTCCCCATCCATCTCCTCATGCTTAGAGCTCTCATCATCCACATCCATGGCTACTCCACCGATATCTACGGCCTGCTCTGCCTGTACTTGTCCCTAACCCTGTGGCTGCCCTACTATTGGATGTCCTTGTGGCTACTGTAGCCCTGCCTGAATAACTGGACCTCCCATCAATGGGGTAGGCTCATCTGGACTGGTAAAGTGAAGAAAGGGATGTGTATAGAAGTATGCAGCATAGTCATCTATCATCCCTACATCTGTGACCTCTGGCCGTATCATCCAATCCTTCGGCTATAGCTCAAAGTACTCCTCTCTGGCTACCTCAATGGTCAAAACTGGCCCCCACTCTGGTACATCCCCTCAATGCCTGGCATAGTGTGCCACCCCTTGTGGCATCATCTGTACCCATCCAAACTGCCTCAAAACCCTCCAGCCCAGAAATCGCTCAATGATGAATGGGGTGCATCCAATTAAGTATCTAGACCTCATCACATATGGTAGCTCTATGTCATCTGCCTACCACAGGTCACAGTCCACATATGGTCGCCATATGACCATGTCCAAATCATTAAGTACCCACTGCCAGTACTCCAATTTGCCCAACCTCGGTTGAACAAGGGGCCCTGTATACCCATAAGCATAGGGAAATCTGATAGGGTGATCTCTCCTGACAATAGGGTGTGTAATCACGAAGTGCTCCCACGCGAATAACTATAAAAGAGTCACCCTATAGGAAAGACTCTTCCCATCTGTGTACATGACCTGATGGAGGTCATGGTACAAATGGGCAAGCATGCATGACCCCCATGCATATCTAGTGCAGTGGAGAAGCATGTCCTCCAAGATCCTACCCCATCCAACTGATAGTACCTTTGACCTACGATCAGGACAAAGGAAACCACTAATCATCCCTACTAAAACCGAAGGCAGTGGGGCATATCTCTTTGTCATCTCCTTCCAAGGAAGCTCATATCTGCAGACATGAGGATCTTGGAAGACCCGTCTCAAAGTGTCTATCCCTCCAATCTCCTTGTGATCATAAATCACAAGCTCTCCAACCATAGCAATACCTAGAATCCTATAAACATCCTCTAGAGTCACCATGATCTCCCCTATCGGCAAGTGGAAGGTGTTATGCTCGCTATGCCACCGCTCCGCTAAGGCAGTCAACAGAGCCCTGTTGATCCAATACTGCGGGATACTCAATAGAGCTCTCAGGCCACACTGGTCTATCACTCCCAAATCCTCATGGGACAGTCTAGGAATCATCTCCCATGTTTGTAGAAATCTCTCTCTGATTTGGAGGAGGTTAAATTCCTCCTTTACAATATCATCAAGAAATCATGCAAATTAATCAACAATGGATATCATCAATCAATCAGTACATCAAGTGAATTTCAAATCAATTTCTATTTGTTTTTCATATCGCATGGAAACAAATTTAATAGTCATCGTGACTCAATCTATTTGACTTTCAATCAGGAAAGAAAATCTATCATTTCTATTTTGTTTTCATATCGCATGGAAGAAAATTTATCAAACCTATTTGTTCTTCAAGTACGAAGACAAATTTATCAAATCTAAATCATTGATGATATTTAAAAACATAAAATATGCTGTCTAATCCAGCAACAATCGTCAAGCATGCATCAATTTTTCTTCAAAAATTGAAATTCAACAAAAATCCATGGATGTGCTAAAACAGTCTATGGATGTGTGATTTCATGAATGCATTGTTTTATCAAACGAATGTGCTAAAACAGTCAATCAATGCACTAAAACCATGGATGCACGGCATTATTCCATGGATGCACTAAAACAGTCTATGGATGCGCAATTTCATGGATGTGCTATTTCATCACATGTATGTGCTATAACAGTTCATCTATGTGTTAATCTAACCTATGCGCTAATCTATCATCTTCCGTAGGCAGGTTTCATGGATGCGCCATTTGATCTATCCTATGCGCTAAATCACTTATGTGTGACTATCTGGCATCTATGCATGACTTTTTTGCACCTATGCACCACTTTGGATGCGCTAAATTATCTATTGTATGTGCTAAAATACCTATCGTATGCGCTAAAACAAAATTTAAAAAATTTAAAAAATTCAAAAAAGCATCCAAAAATCATCAAAATTTTACAGAGAGGGTTGGATCGACTTACTAGATACGTAAGAGATTTGAGAGATGTCGAAATGAGGACAAAATTGGCATTTTATAGAAAATGCAATTTTGGATGGATGGATGAGATTAAAGATTGAGAAATGCCCTAGAATCAATGGTCAAGATTTAAAATGGCAAATCTCAATCAGGGTTAAGGTAAGATTTCAAAATGAGTGGACAAGATTTAATTTAAGAAATTAAATCAAGAATGGAGAATAGTTGTGATAGTGAGATAAGAATTAGTAAGTGAAAAAGGATGAGTTAGAAAATCAAGTTATTTTAGAAATAACTTAATTTGTGGAGAGAAATGCTATTTTGAAATTAATATTTTAAATTAATTCCAAAATGGTGAATTCATGTGACAATAAATAATAATAATTTAAAATTATTTACTTGGAAAGAGGGAAATTGCCAATTTAAATAAAACGCTTTTATTTAAATTTAGAAATAAAATCAACTAGACAATTAAATAATTAAAATTATTTAATTGTGGGGGAAAATTAGAAAGTGGGTAATTCTAAATAAATGATTTTATTTAAAATTAGAAAGAAAGTTGGAGAGGATAATAATTAAATAAATAATAGGAATTTATTTAATTATGGGCAAACATAAATAATTAATGACGTATTAAATAAATAAATAAAGTTTATTTATTGAAATAATCAGGTGGAAGTAATGGACTAATAATAATTAAATAAATTTAGGGATTTATTTAATTATAGAGTGACATAAGCAATCAACAACATATTTAAATAATAAATGTAATTAATTTATTTAAATATCCAGGAGAAATAAAAGACGCGAATTAATTAAATAATTAAGAATAATTTAATTAATAGTTGACATTGGACTATAGGACATAATTAAATATTTTAATTATGTTGAGACAAAGCATGATAAGATGTATAAAAATGTGGTTTGTGAGTTGAGGCTATTTTTATGCATCTACATTTGCCCCTCTTTGTCATAATGCAGCCTATCACATTGTGGCAAAGAAAATAAGTCAAAAATATGCTCCAGTGCAAAATAGGATGAGGAATAATGACGAGGAGGTAGCGGTATGCCCCCTCGAGAGGATAGTTGGGTTCTGAGAATACGAGCGGGCTCTTGAAATGGATGAAAATACTAGAAGATGAAATACAAAAGCATATAGGAAAGATAGATAAGGATGATAATGATGCGGACTAGAAGAAATGTTAGAGAGAAAAAGATGAATGTTAGGATAGAAGACATGGATGTCGATATGGGGAAGGAAATGCAAGTTAATGTGGAAAAAGAAATGCATGTTATAATCCTTCAACGTTTGCCAAAGTACTAATAAGTGTTGCTTGAATCATCATTGGGCGGTAAAAATGACACAAATGAACAACAAACACCATGGTATGACATAGACCAAGGTGTGCAAGGTCATCCACTTGCAAAATAGACAATCACATACAAGCAATGTCCTAACTCATACTAAGGGCCAAGTTGCCCCAGTCTTTTTGTCAAGATAATCCATAGACAACCATCAAAGAAAAACATAATAGGTCATGAGACATCATCACACCTCTAAATCCTTCATGGGACATCCTCGAGGTAGCTAGTAATATGACCAAAAGAAAATTCAATAAAAAGATAAGACAAAATAGCCAAAAATTAACAGCCATTTAATTGTATTGCCAATGTTTGTTTATCGAAGATTAATTGTTTGATAGTTTGACAGTTTTGATAGTTTGATAGTGCCTAAGGTCAAGAAGGACACATGTTGAAGAGGACCAAAAAGTGACGAGATTGACATTTTGACTAATGTTTTGGCAAGTTGATTGATTTTGACTGTATGATTGGTTGGCTTATGTTGTCTGATTTTGACCAATTTTGACATTGATGTTTTGAATGACTATCATGTGTTAAGTATGACTATGTCTACTTTATTTGATTGATGCAACCATGTTTGACTTATGATTTTTATTTGGACAAACCTAAAAGGACTGACCTAATGTCCCGGGGACTCAAAGATGAGCCTTACCTACGTAGCAAATGCGTAGAGACAACATAGTTCAACAGATGACAAGGACTGACTAACTCGATGAACTTGATAGGATATGACTAAATTTGACTCTGTTTTTGGGATTTTAACATTGATTTGGATGTTTTTGTGTTTTTCCTCAAGACATTTTTCAATTTTTAGGTCTTTTTTTAGGACTTTTTGCAATTTTTAGGACTTTTTTTTATTTTTAGGACTTTGTTTAGGACTTTTTTCAAGACTTTTTTTATTTTTATGACTTTTTGATGTTTTGTGAAAAATGTGACAAATGCATGTGAATGAGTCCGATGCACATGAATCCAAGTACAACTATGATTTTTCTACTAGTCAAGCCGAATACCAATGGAAAGGTGATGATGACAATGACAACGATGTTTGACGTGGGAAGGACACATCTCAAAACAACGTGAAGATGATAATGATGTGACAAGAGAATCAAGGTCTATAGCAGGGCTAGGAACAAAGTTGAGGAATGTTTTGTATGATGCACCAAGTTTTCCATATTGTTGCATTTGGAATGACTTGATGAGGACTAGATGGGATGGTGAGGGATCTTTAGACCATTGATAAGGGAAACCTAGATAAGTGATAGGAAAAAGGTAGGATACATGAGGATTATGTTGCATAAGGATAATTTATTTTCGTCGAGGTATGGGCCTAGATATTGTTATGAAGGTGATGAAATGATATTTCATGAAAGTGTATGACCAAAGGATAGACATGTCAAATTTTTTTCCCAAAGAATGACTTATGTTTGTACTCTAGTCCTTATGAAGATCAAAGTAGGTGAGAAAATGGATGAAATGATAGGGCTTAGATGGATGGGCAGAAATTTTAAAAATTTCATGTGAAGGGTATAGCAAATAAGACAACTTGCCCCCTAGTGTAATGGTCCACATAGACAATTTATTTACACCTGACGCCTGTTTGATAAGTTTTCATCATGGTACTTATCCAAAGCACCTTTTTAACGGGTTTTCAGTATTGGATGAATTTTTTCTCTTTACTATTTTTGTCATTTTTTTATTTTTTTGGTGTCGCCATGACACATGTTTGCCAGGTTTTCATCTAGGTGATGATTTTTTTTATTTTTCCATTTTTTTTGTATTTTCCCATTTTTCTAGATAGCCTTGATCCTTTAGATGACCATTGACTGTGTTGAAGCCTATCATGGTGCCGATGTAGAGACTGGTGCCATGACATGTCAATAATGACCTTTCTAAAGTAGTTGCCTTGTCAGGATGATAGCACTTGCATACAACTGATTGATCTCATTGTGATCCTTGTTGATACTAGAGTTAGCCTTATTAGAATACACACATCGCAATAGAGTGCCATGAGAGTCCTTATGATAGAGAGTTGATGCCAAGATATGATAGATTCATGACATGGTATGTTTGGACTTTAAGGAGGATGTAGGATTATAATGGATGATGGTGGACGTGGAAGGGTTGGTTGGATGTTTGGATGTAGCCATTTTTATTTTCCAAACTTTAGGTGTCGAGTTAGGATGGTGTTTGGAACCAACACTTTTCTTTGTCTTTCTTGATGGCCATTTTGACATAGGTGCACATGTATTATATGTGGGAATCCTCTTGTGCTATGGCTCCATGTTTTTATTGACTTTTGGATTTGGCATATTTTATTTCCCTGATTCATTCTTTTTTTGACTTGATCCATTTTGTTTTGGGATCCATTTTAGCTTCATTTGTCCACTTGTATTTTTTATTGATTCCATGGCCTTTGAAATTTGATTTTGAACTTTGGATTTGTAATAATTTTTTTGGTTCCAAATGGAAGGTTTATTCATGATGGAATGATGGTTTGGGGTGTGGAGGGAAGGGTTGTTGGCAACAATCTTATGACAAGGACTACTCATGACAGCCATTTTGATGTTTGTACCCGATAAAGTTGCCCCCAATATCGAGGAGGGACCACTAACATCATTAGATTTTTTGACTAATAAATAGCCAAGACCTTGATGTCTATAATCTATCTGAACTTGTACAAGTTCTATAATTCCTTGCTCATGTAGGCCTAGTCCTTTTCCTTGATAATGCATGTTCTGAATTTTTCTTTTCTGATGGGGTACTTGTTATTTTGGAAGCAAGATGCCAACCCATCCTTATTAAGGAAATTAATGCTCATAATCTTCTCATCTGTAAGAAATTATGCTCTGAATAAGATAGATGATCCTAATTGATAGGATGTTGTAGTTTTACTGACATGTTGGAAATATTTTTTATTGACATCTTTGGTCTGATTTTCTGACATATCAGATTCTGATGATTTTGCTGGTTCTTCGAAGTTGATGTCAAAACCGTCTTCATGGTCATTTTCATAGATCCCACTAAATTCAGCTATAGCTTGATCATTTGTAAATATGTCCATGCTAGAAGATTCTTGTTCTATTGGTAGATCATCCATTGTCCCATGGAGGCAAGTGTCTCATTATGGAAAGTGTCAATAATCAGAGCCTAGATAGGATCATTAATTGTTTGGTCTTGAATGACATAGAGGTTGAGGAGTGGAATCGTTTTGGACTTCTTGATCAAAGATAGTGTCTTGGTCAAAGATGGGGTTTTCTTGAATTTCATGATTGGCAATAGGATCTTGACTAAGGATAGGGTCATTTTGAATGACATGGTTATGGATGGACTCTTGACCAAGGATATGTGTACTTGGTATGCCATTATTGTCTAGGAGGATTTCTTGAATGGACTAATTTGATCTGGACAAGATGGTGATGTTATGATGTCATTCTTTGGACTTGCCTCTTGACATGTATCCTCAAGTTTAGGTAAGAAAATGGGACTTTGGAGACCATGACTAGATATGTTTTCATGACAAAATGGAGTGTCTTGGAATGGATTGGTGTATAATGGACTAGGATATGACATGGAAGTTTGGACTTGGTTGAGGGATGATGGGATAGGATAGGACATGAATGCATGATAAGGATGTGACATGGATGGAGGACTAGGATATGACGTGAATGGAGGATTAGGATATGATGTGGATGGAGGATTAGGATATGACATGGGTGGAGGAATAGGATATGACGTGGATGGAGGATTAGGATATGGCGTGAATGGAGGATTAGGATATGATGTTGATGGAGGATTAGGATATGACATGAATGGAGGATTAGGATATGACATGGGTGGTTGGTTTCCCTTGTCAAAGTTAGGATAAGGAAAATATGTGGATGTTTGTTGTGGATGAATGGCGGGATTTGTGTTAAAAGATTTGTGATAGGGGGAAAATAGATGGAGGACTAAGACTTATAGGTTGTTGGTAAGAGGGATAGATGGATGGAGGGCTAAGGATTATAAATTTGGACTTCGATTGGAGGTATAGTGTTTTGAAGTCCCTAGCTAGTTGTGCTTGACCATTACTAATGAATTGGTATTCAATTTGACTAGCAAGCATGTCATAGTGACTTGAAGACATGATGGCGGATGGAATGACACTAAGACTATGTTATGTATGATGCAAGGTGACAATGCAAAATGAAGAAAAATACTAAAAGGAATGTCAAATGAAAAGTGGTAATGAGTGTCGTATGTCAAATTATTTTTAGGAAAGGTTTTCTAACCATTCAAATTTTGGCCAATGTCTTGATTTGGATTGTCAAAGGATTGGTTTGAAGGACAAGATGACAAAATGACAAGGTGAGATTTCCACACAAGACTTATGATTTGGAAATAGCTCACAAAAGGACAATCACTAAGGATTGATTTGTTTGACTTGGTCCAATGACAATTTACTTTTTGAGACAATGATTTGATAGAGTAAGGAAAGTTTGTCTATCCTAAATTGTGCAAATTTGAGGACTTAAGACTTTTCCTATGCTGAAGATAATGGTGGATTGAAGCTAAATGAAAACTTGAAAAAATGGATGACTTTGACAAGTGTTCCCATGGTTTTGGATAGAGACTACTAGAAAAAGATGTCCAAAAATTTGTTTGCAAATGTTTGGTCCTGCGTTTCTGATAGTAATAATGATTTTCGAGTTGATAGGAAAATGCGTCACAATCTCAAATGTGTCATTCCATGAAGCAATTATGTTACAGGAAGGAAAATGTGTTACAGAGTAGTCAGATGCGTCTCAGAGTCTAGAAAATGCATTGCAGGATTTTAGCATATGCTATGTAGAATGGAAAATGTGGTATTTCATATTGCAAATGCGATTGGATAGAGAAATTGCAGTGGTTAGTAAAGAAAATGCATTGTGAGACAAGAAATTGTGGCATTTTAGATAGCGTATGTGTTGTGACATAGGAAATTGTGATGTTTTAGATAGTGTATGCGGTGTGACAGAGTAGTTATGGTTCAAAAATTAGCAAATGTGGTTCAAGATGGCAAATACGTCGCAATGTTTAGTTTTTGGCAAAAAAAAAATTGACAAATTACAAAGTGTGTTTTAGTTTTGAAGTGTTATCTCGGGTTTTCAAGAGTATGTTGACTTTTTCATTTTGTCTGAAGACACTTGGAAAACACATGATGGTGTAAGAAGGTGAAAAAAACCACATAGAAAATATTTACAAATCCCTGTGGCTGTAAAGACAGTATTCTTTTGGATCCCACATGGATTTTACTCCAACTGTATATTCTTAGCGGATGAATCTAGAAGCTTGGTCCCACGGAATCCCCCTTACAATGCACTCACTTCTTAGGGAAACCAAGGTTCCAACCTCCATGAAACTCCCATGGCAGATTGATCATCTCTACTAAAAACTACACAAGTGTGGGTGCCTTGGCAATGACCGTTGCTGCACCAAATAATAGAATGTTTTTGGTCACACTAAAAATAAGGGTTTTAATTCAGGCACCCATTTGAGTGGTCATACATGGGGCACAATATTAAGCTCCATTAAGGAGGCACCTCCAGCTTGAAGAGGTTAAGCTCAACAGGGTTTTGGGGAGTACTACTTTGTCCATATGACATATCTGCACTTGTAATCCTAGGATTTCCCTTAGGATTCACATTTGTATATTGGTCGGGAGTAGCTCCACTAAAGAGCTTCATTGCCGGTTTGAGTCACTTTGGGGTGAGTAATTTTTTCCACCAAAGCAAGCCCATTTTCTAAGCTTAATAAAAGTGAGAAAACATATTTGTAGTTCAATCAATCTTTCTTTAAAAACAAAGAGAGTGAGAACCAATATGTTTGATTCACACTTGCATGGTTGTTATTTTTAAATCCAAATTGAAAGTGTGAAGATGTGACTGTTAACTAAATCAAGAAACACAACAAACACGCGTTCATTTTAAATTTTTGTAGTGTTATCAAGAAAAGGGTTCATTTTAACCATTTGTAGTGTGACCTAACTAACAACTCATTTTAAACTCATGAAAAGCATGATTGTTCTTTTTAAACTAAAAGTGTGATTGTTCAGTTTACCCATGAGTGAAATGAAAATTTGTGGGATTAAATTGAATAAAACAACCAAAGAAATTGAGTTACACTCCAACTTGACACACACTGTCACAGAAAGATTATTATCCCAAAAAATCTCTAATCTAGAAGCAAAAAATAGGTCACTAAAAAAGAAAAAATAGAAAAAGGTTTTTACCAGTAATTTGCGTCACAATAGAGAAAATGTGGCTCGATACAAAAAATGCGTCATTCTATCTGGCATATGCAGCTTGATATGTTTTTTTGTGGTTTTTCTTCTATCAAATGTGGCTCGAGATACCAGTTGCATCACTTGGGTAGTCAAATGTGTCACAACAGAGTGGTTGTGTCACTCATGTAAGTAGATGTGGTACAATAGAGAATTTGCATTGCAGGGACAATCAAGTGTGTCATTTCGTAAACCTATACCTACAAAAAAAAATGATAGAAACTATACAATAACCTGTAAAAACATGTTTAAAAAGAAAAAAAATGTCGAGTTCACCAAATGTAACTATAGATTTTTCCTGCAAGATTAAATGGTTAGAAAATTCCATGCATATTACATCAATCCACAATGTTCAATGGAATGCAAAGGAATTAAAATAAAGAACAAAAAGGAGAGATCTCACCCAGTCCTTCATCCTCCATGGCTAACTTCCATTGTACCTTCTAGCTTGCTGAAATAATGAAGTGCCCTCAGATCTTGATGAGCAATTCTAAACTATGGACTAGCCCTAAGCAAGTGTTGAAAGATTTAATATGAAATGCAAGAGAAGATTAATCCTACATGCAATTGATCTAAGTAGCTAAATGACTAAAACAAGACAATATTAAAACTTAAGAGAATGCAAAATATTAAAAGATTAAAATATTATTCAAGATGTAAGAGATATGAAGGATGTCGAAATGAGGACAAAATTGGTATTTTATAGAAAATGCAATTTTGGATGGACAGATGAGATTAAAGATTGAGAAATGCCCTAGAATCAATGGTCAATATCCAAAATGGAAACTCTCAATTAGGGTTAGGGTAAGATTTCAAAATGAGTGGACAAGATTTAATTTAAGAAATTAAATCAAGAATGGAGAATAGTTGTGAAGTGAGATAAGAATTAGTAAGTGAAAAAGGACGAGTTATAAAATCAAGTTATTTTAGAAATAACTTAATTTGTGGAGAGAAATGCTATTTTGAAATTAATATTTTAAATTAATTCCAAAATGGTGAATTCATGTGATAGTAAATAATAATAATTTAAAATTATTTACTTGGAAAGAGGGAAATTGCCAATTTAAATAAAATATTTTTATTTAAATTTAGAAAGAAAATCAACTAGATAATTAAATAATTAAAATTATTTAATTGTGGAGGAAAATTAGAAAGTGGGTAATTTTAAATAAATGATTTTATTTAAAATTAGAAAGAAAGTTGGAGAGGATAATAATTAAATAAATAATAAGAATTTATTTAATTATGAGAAGACATAAATAATTAATGATGTATTAAATAAATAAATAAATTTTATTTATTTAAATAATCAGGAGGAAGTAATGAACTAATAATAATTAAATAAATTTAGGGATTTATTTAATTATAGAGTGACATAAGCAATTAGCAACGTATTTAAATAATAAATATTATTTATTTATTTAAATAGCTAGGAGCTATAAAAGACATGAATTAATTAAATAATTAAGAATTATTTAATTAATAGTTGGCATTGGACTATAGGACATAGTTAAATATTTTAATTATGTTGAGATGAAGCATGATAAGATGTATAAAAATGTGGTTTGTGAGTCGAGGTCATTTTTATGTGTCTACATGTTGTACTCCTGAGTGTTGTGAAGGTTTATGAGAATCACAACCCTATCCACGACCTCTAGGTATATAGCTAGGATAATTTTAATGCACCTTCTGATGGAGAAGACGAAGTTCACTTCTAATTTCTCTATAGGTCTTTTCTTGGGCTCTACAATTGGCCTTGTTACTTAGGAGCAAGTCTCACAGGGAGAGTTAATATTCTTTGATGAAACTGATCATGTCCCTACTCCTCTTGTGTCTCTATCATCATCCATAGATGAGTGTGAAGTTTTCCACATCCCTTCTTATTATGTCACTAGTCTGAGAAAAGGGTTAGGTGCTTTGGAGAATCACCTAGAGAAAAAACCAAAGCTGGCTAGGGCCTCTAAGGTTATCAACAAAATAAAGTATATGGTAGGAAAACATCGAACAGGCATAGAAATCCTCGCTAGTCTCACTAGTCTAACTGAAGCATGCACCCCTTCAAACCATGATAGCATGATACAAGGTGGCCCCTTCAAAGAGAATGAGAGACAGTTAGAAGTATCTATGCCTCCCACATCTGTGTACATGGCCAACATGGTCCCTTCAATTGGTATACCTGCTACTTTTGAAAGTTTTGAAACTATCAAAGTAAACAAGATCCCTTTGTGTTTTCACTTCACACCTCATGTTACCTCCAATAGTGGAGGATTTGGTAGGATGATCGGTGGAGGCTTTGGTGGTGGTAGCTTTGGTGGAGGAGGTGGCACTGGTGGAAATGGTTTCGGTGGAGATCATGGCGGTGGCTTTGGAAGTGATGATGGCTCTAAAAAAGGTCACACTAGTGGTGGTGGCACTAGCAGTGGATCTAGTGGTAGTCACGACAGTGGTTCTGGTGGTGGCTCCTATGGTAGTTCCACTAGTCCTATATCTTCTAATGACCCAATTCTGAATACTCTTCTTTAGAATATGGGTAAGATGTTGAACTAGTTGACGAATCTCTCCCAAGCTTCTTCCCAACCTATCTTCCAACCCTTCTTTCGACATAGCCCCTTGTTGGTAGTGATCCTAAACACTCCTTTCTTGCAATGGATGGAGATTCCTAAATTCAAGAAATACAGTGGAAAAGGGGGCCCACAAACACATGTGTCCACCTTTAATGCCTTATGTACAAACTTATTCTATCATGATGCATTGATGGAAAAAATATTCCCTCAACCTCTCAAGGATACAACGCTCGAGTGGTACTATTCCTTTCCTAACATTTCCATCTTTACATTTGATTAGCTTGTGAACTAGTTTCTATGATAGTTCCAAGCCAACATCAGACCTAAAATGACCTTCTCTGACCTTGTTTAATGTAATCAAGGGGATAACGAGAAGATTACTGAATTTATAGATCGATATCAAGCACTATTTTCACAATTCTCATACCCGTTACCTGATTCTGATGTGTAGAAGGTATTCATAGGGAACTTACAAAGGGCTTGGCAAGAAAAGTTTTCCTTTATGAAATACCCTTCTTTCGCACATTTGTGTGCAACTCTATGTGGAGTATCAGCAGACCATGGCTCATTTCAAGAGACCTTCCTCATGCTTCCATCCTGAAGGGAAGGCCATTGGGCCGATCTTTGGAAAAGGAAAAATTGTTACAAATGTAGTAGTTGTTGTAGATGAAAATGGTCTCAGATGCAACTGAAATTTCACAAAGTTATCAAAATCTTATTCCTCCATCTTGAAAATTTTTTTGAAGGATAATATTGTAAACTTGCCAACTTAAACCTATTAGGGAACCCTACCCTAGTTGGTATGAAGCAAATACCTACTATCAATAACATTGAGTAGACATACATGATACCGAATTTTGCATGTGGCTGCATCATGAGATATAGGATTGCATCAAAGATGGTACTATTCATCTCGATGGAAGAAAAAAAAATACGAACAAATTAGTGGAAAAATAAATAGTGAATTACAAATATACACTAACCCATTTCCGTCACATTCTGGTAACATGATTATCGATCCCCCCAAATTTTTTACTCAACCTTAAGCATATGTTAACATGGTTACTATTACTCCTTCTCCTCATCCTATGACTAGTTCGTTGGATGTAACATTTACTTTGTAGGATTTACTAGTGAACAACAAACCTTCTCCACTTTAAATTCCCACTCGCCTCAATAGAAACATTATGATAGGGGTCTTAGTCGATTCCATGTGTAGAGTGAATGTCATTACGGAGGAGACTCTATTGTTGAACTCCCTACAAAGAGAGGAATATGAAAAAAAAATTCCATCATCTATACACATAATGTCCTTTCTCTAGAACCATATGGATCGATAACTCTATCCATCTTGGTTGGCCCTAGGAATGTAGGCATAGTTTTTGATGTTATTCCTGAGTCAGATCTATTCAACATCAAGCTAAGTATACCTTGGATAGCTTATATGAATGGGATCAACTTTGTTATCCATAAATGTTTAAAGTTCTCCCACGAAGGTGTTATACACATGGTACATGATATTGGCTATCAACCCTTGGTATATCATGAGGGATATTCAATGGATCACTTTTGGGCCACCCTAGTTGATCCGCTTCCTCCAAGAACGAGCCTAATTTATAAGAACTGCATAAAGTATAAAATTGGGGGCAAAGGATAGCCAAAATTGACCCTTCCCGTAGCACAAAAACTAGCTTCCTCCTCTTCCCAAAATGGAAATTAGAATCTTACTCCTTCTCGAGCTACCTCATCCACTACCATTTCCTGAGAAGAGTATTGGATGAGTAAGCTTGGTCTTTACCGACTAGGTCTTATGGTTCCTGTTTGGTGAAAACCTAAGATCGGGATATTGAATCTCTCTACCAAGCCATGTGGACCTTGGTACTACTTGTACAACAAATAAAAATCCTCTCATGGTGAAACCTCTATGGCTTGGCCTCCATGACCTCCTACTGCCTCTACTCCTAAAGCACTGAAAGGGAAGAGGCCCACCACCAAGGAATTAGAGTTGACTCCACCTATTTTTTTTAACCTGTCCCTCCTACTTTTTTTTGAGAATCTATCCCTCCAATGGGAATAGTGGTGGAGGACACTCCCATGGCTGAGAAGGAGCCTTCTATCCCCTTGCAACCTATGGCCTCTAGTTCTAAGATTCGCAGGAACCACCTTGTGCGCAAGCACAAACATCGACGAAAGGCTCTCTTAGCTGAGTATACTAACTCACAGAGGAAGGAAGAGTAGATGCCCACCCTTATATTAGGGCCTCCTATCATATCCTCCTCTCTCCTCCCCTCTATTTCCATCCAAACCAGCTCTGTATCGCTTTCAAATTTTTTACAAGTGCATATATGCCTAACCCTAGAAAGGTGAAGGTGCTCATTGCTCCTTCAGTGGAGCCACCCTTGTTGATACCTATTTCAGATGTCCTACCTTTCCCAAAGCCCATAGATATGATTAACATCTCAGTTGTATCTACTATGGTTCTTTCACCCTCCTCTAACTCTACCCTTCTTGCCCCATTTGTGGGAAGTTCACCTCCCTTGATGAAGAAGAAGGTAGAGAGCGGTCCTTCTAGAAATGAAGGATGTAAGAGGAGCCCACCTTCTCTGAAGGGTGGCCCCACACAGACTTGTTTTTTCCTAGTAATAGAACCAGGCCCGAATTCTCCTAAGTTCATCACCACTCCCGAATCACTTGGTGAGCTTAGCGATGAACCTCAGGTACAACCTTCTCCATCCATTGAGGTGAAACATGGCACTCCTACTAAATACATGTTTAACTCAATAGATTTGCAACCCTATTAGTGATCTTCACAAATTCATTGACCTTAGACCCACAAGAGTTGAGTGAAGGAGATCTTATAGGTCCTTCTTCCTTAGCCCTTGTTGTGGGAGGGTTAGAAGCTCCTCCCCTTAAAATTCCACCACTACAGGCTCTTCCTCCTTCCCCCTATGATGATATAGAGTGGGAATATGATGACCTCTTGATTGATTAGTGTTAGGGGGAGGCCTCTTCTTTATCCTTAGATTAAGAGTGTGTGTGTTGTGACGTGTTCCTTTATAATCATGTTATCTATTTTTGGATGACCCTCATCACCCATATTGGTGCCTATATACAGGTGTGGTGTTTGTGTTGTAAACCTTCTTCTATTTGTATCATATTTCTTCCATGTTTTTTATTGACTTGCAAAAAATTAGGGACGATGAAAAGCGTTGGGAGAATTTAGGCTTCCCTTCCATGTTGACCCAATTTTTTATTTTTTATTTGTCTTCTCTTGCATTCCTCACATAACCCGATATAGTAGGGGGTTGATGAAAGTTTATTTATATACTATTATTATACACATATATTTATGAGCAATTCTGACCCTAAAATATCAAGCTACTCCTTTGCCTTGTGTTCGTATTCTCTTTTCATTTTTTATTTTCCTTTATCTTTCTCTCTTCTTTGCTTGAGTTGTCCCTCTCATGTGTGAAAACACTACCTCTACATCACTTTGATCTTCAAAAAATGCATTTTTTACCAGCGAATCTTTTCTAAATAATCTTCACGCACTTCATTGTAAGAATTGCATTCTCAACTCGAAACCCTAATAGAACATGTTTCCTTCATCATGGTTTCATAAAGAAAGCACTTGGGAACCTTCCTCCAAAGTAGGAATAGTTTTGATCTTACCCTCATGTGGGGACATATTCTTCCTTTCGAATTCCTTGATGATGAATTGATTTGAGAAAGAAGACACCAACTTTCAAACAACGCATCCCTTGAGTGGACCCCCTTTCTTATTTTGAGTTCTTGAGGAGTCCCTTTGAAATTTTTTTATCTCATAGCATCTAGCTTGGGGGTAGTTTGACTAGACCTATTTCACATCTTTGCATTTAGCTTGGGGGTAGCTTGACTAGACCTCACTTTTCAAACAGTGTGTCCCTTGAATGGACCCCTCCTCCTTTTGAAGGATTCCTGAGGGACCCCTTTGAAATTCTTCCAACTTTTTAACGGTCTGCGTGACTATCCACTTACTTGCCTACGTTACCACTTTTTAACATGTTCTATCTGTGGGTAAATGTGTCACATTTTTGGGTATGTCCGTAAAGTTGCTTTTTGAATCTATGAAGTATGCCTTCCTAGGTCTCCTTCAAGAAAGATATCTTGGGATAATCCTTCCTTGCAAGTTTGCGGTCCTATAAGGCGCTTACTTCTTGGGGCTTCTTTCATGCAAAAGATCTTGGGGGTTGTCTCCTTGTAGGTCAATGGGCCTGTAAGACACTTTATTTCTTCAGCTTCATAGTTCTATAGGGCTATGAAGTCCTTTTTTTGTTCTACACTCTTGGGTTCGCTAGATCACGATCTTCTTCCTCAATGGTTTGGGTATAAGTTTCTAACTCTACCACTTCTTTGATCTACTTTACTGAAGCACTCATCAGTATTCGTGCTCGCTAAAGTGGGGTCAAAATGTATAGTAGAGAATTTGCACCCCTTATGCATATTCCCCTTTTACACATCCTCACCTTAGAAAACCAAATTCAAAGGCTAAATTCCACGTAAGCCTGCTACCTTCATTCTACTTGGTGTTCATTTTGTGTGTTAGTAGAGGAATAATTGTTAGGGGCATCCATGTAGTGGGAAAACATCTGCATGACATGTTTATCTCCCTAGTAGATTCCTATGGATAGAGCCTATAGAGGTGTTACTCTTCCCATTGGGGGTTGACTTGTAACACCCTATTCGGTTGAACAACCTGAATATGGTTGTTTTCTTCATTCCTCCTTCAAATTCACTCCTTTCATTTCATCCTCTAATTAATTAACTTGATCACTCTCCAAACCTTCTAGCACTCACTTTATGTATTCAAGCAACACTTTTCATTCCATGGTAGAAATTACATCACTACATCAACACAATAGAGCAAGTGTGGAACAACACCATTGCGGAAGAGGCTTGATTCCTCTCATTTTCTCTCCCATTAGCTTTGAGTGCTCTTGTTGGAGGAGGTAAGCTTTCTAATCCTCTCCTCTACTATTTGGTTGAGTAAGCACATTTACTATTTTGTAGTGTTTTAGTGTTATTTTCTTCATTCCTTTCTTTATCATACTATTTCTCTATCATTGCAAACTTTCTTGTCCATGGAGGTTGGAACACCAAAACGAGGGTCTGACTGAGGTAGACCCCTATATATCCCCCCAACAATTTTCCTCTTTATTGTGTGTAGGAGGTCATACTTCTTGGATCTAGCTGGCGAACAAGCTTTTTTGTGAGATCATTCTTGTCGCCCTAAAAATTAATCTATTTGTTTTATCATATTCATTTATACATTTCCTATTGCATAGTGTTATTTTGTTCCCCTAAAAACCATTAGCTAGGTTTTTAGTCCATTTTCCAATGTTCAACCTTGTATTTCTAGTCCTTTGGTCATACGATGCCAGCACACCATAGAGATGCCAACATTTCGCGATGTCATCTTGGAACCACACTTTTTTCCTCGAAAAAAGAGCTATCTGAGATGCAATGTTGGATCTGAAAATTGACTCGTCTAGCCCTCTTTCAAGTCTTAGGTTTGCAGAGTGATCAAAGGAACTTATAGTCCTCATCATTTTCTTCTTGAATTTCCTAACACTCCTTTAAGTTGAGGTAATTTAGGGCAGCCTTCTTCTCTTGGCCCTATGTGACCTAGGGCCTTGACGTGGTTGGTCCCCCTCTCTTATAGAAAATACATGTGATTTACTATCTAAATGCTTGTTGCAACAATCTATTTTTGTTATGTGGACTAACCTATTACAAGTCTTCAAGGAAATTCATCATTCATCAACTCTTTGTGGAAACTTATGGTGTGACATCACTTGAAAAAGGGTTTCATACCTAAGGTAACATTATCAATTGTTATTCATTTATTATATTCATTGTTGTTTACTTTGTCTCTGCTCAATTAAGGACATGCATTCTTTCCATCATTATCATTTTTTTTGTGGAGGTGGAGACACTAGAACTATGTTTTGACTTAGGCAAGCTCCTATACAACACAACCTTTCTCATCTTTCCATGTGTGGAAGACACATCTAAAACTTTCATCAACAATAGGTTGCAAAAGAGCAAAGAGAAAATTGTACAAGAGAGATCTAACCACTAAACATCCAAAAACACCTAGACTAGGGAACCCACACCCCTATCCTTGTATTTCAAGCTCAAATTTCATCCATAGTTGCTCCTATGTTTTCCCATTACAAATATGTACCTATTTCTATAATTTTTCATTTTTATTTGTGTGATCATTCATATTTTCATATATAAGCTTATATCAATTAGGTTAATTAATTACACACATCAAAATTGTCATCTTTGAAACAAAGGAATAAAACCTATCATATTTTCTCTCCTTTGAGGTAGTTATCCAATTATCAAACCCTAGTTGGTTTATGTTCCAATGTTAAACCAAAGAAAAAGAAAAATCTAAGCTAATTTGATAATTAGATCTAGGATCACTTTCCCACTTAACATTTTGGTGAACCCGACACTTCTTACATTTTTAATTTTTTCTTATTTACACAACATAAATATTGTAATTTGATCAAGCATTAGGTTATTTGAATATATCATTGTTCATATGCACTCATTTCATTTTAAAAATCAAGCATTTGAACTATTGTTCACTAAACCCTTAACACTTTGGAAAATTCAATTTAGATCATATTTTGCGATTATTTTTATTTAAAGGGCATATTTTAAGATTTTTTTTTCCTTGTTTAGGGCATTATATTTGAATTTTTTCATTTTCATTTGCAAATTTTATATGTTTACTTTGAAAAAGGATTTAAAGCACTTTATTTTTTGTAAAAACATAAATAACAACACATTATTCTACCATTTCATTCACATATCTGTCTTATCAAAACTTCTTCTACATTCCTCTACCTTCTACCTCTTAGAATAATTCATGTGTGAAGTTGATTTAACCTATCAAATCCTTTGAATGTTTAAAATCCCTAGTGCATGCCTTCATGTGCCTCTCATCAACAAACTAGGGCACATTAGTTAATCGAGTTCTATCAACTTTCAAGCCTTGATCATTGACATTGGAAACCTACAAACAGTATTATACTTGTCCAAGATTTTAGAACCCACACATTTGTACTCTTGGAAAAGGGCATCCATTCCCTTGTCCTATCAGTTTGGATTCATTTTTCTACACATGATTTTTCTCTACAATATATGATTAGATATGATTCTTGTTCCTGGTAGTCTATTATGAAATTTCTAGATTCTAATATATATTTTCAATTTGACCCCAATTCATTTAACTCATTGCATTACCCTAAATATCCTTGTTCACCACAACAAAAGTGACCAAAATCCTACTTAACCTGATTATCTCTCCCTTGCGGTCAACAACCAAACAACATTATTTTCCTAAACTTTGTGTCACTACCAAATTACCTTCACAAGATGTTTCATTTTACCATTTCACCCTCTCCCAAGATGTTTCCTAAACAAAAAATTATTGCAGATCCTCATCCTAATGTCTCTCATCCACAAATTACACCCATTCTTACTATTTGAGGTATCTTGAACTTTGAAAAACCACTTAATGTGTCACAACAACCTTATTACCATATAGTTTCTCACACATACTAAATACAATTTCACTATTGGAGGTGTTCCAAAATAGCCTATACCTCCTGGTCACATTCTCAAATTTACAAAACAACTTACTCAAAATAATAATCTTGATCAAACTGTGTCACAAAAACCTAATTATCATACAATTTCTCACACATTAAATACTCAAAATAAAATAAAAACTAAATAAACACAAACCACACCCACTTCCATTCCATTTCCTCGAATTTATCTTCCCTCTGCACCTTGACTTACTCAACATATGGGAAAAAAATGTGATCTTGTTGAGAAAATTTATAATAGTCAAGCTAAGATCTATCTTTGGGACTTAATATAAACCTCACCAACACTCCACAGGATGCTCCAAGAGACCTTAAAAAAGATAGTGGTTCCACCTTCTATTAGATTGAATGACATAGAAACCTTAATTGGTTGCATGCATGTAATGAACTTGGATATTACATTCCCTCAACATGAATTACCTCCTCTTGAAATTCAACAAAATGATCCTCTTAGAGTTTTGGTCATCATTAACCAAAACAAAATTAAGCATACTCTAATCAATAATGGATCAGGTCTTAATTTTTGTAGCATTAGTTATTTCATAATATTTGTATAGATACATCTCTCAACAAAAATCTCTATATGGTTAAGTCAGATCCAAATCCAGAAAGTTTCTTACAAGTTGAAGCTAGACATCAACTTCTTATTTTTAAATATCTTAGTACTTCGATTCCATCTTCAAAATTCAAATGATTTCCTTCCAATGATAATAATAAATCACAATGACTACACTCTTTGGCGATGATTGGTGTTTCTTAGATTTTACACCTTCCTTCATTAGGGAATATAAAATCTCACCATCAAAGCTTGAAGAGTCAAAGGTTGTTTCGATGACATCCACAAAATATTAACTATTGTTGATTGCAATTCACTTTCATCCTTGTAGAGTTGGTTCAGTGCTTGAGTGCTTTCTTTTATGAATCAACCATCAAAAATTGTGACAGGTTGTGAAGATGGTTGTCATGAGGTTGATGGTTGACCATAAGACTTTAATGAAGATAACTATGAAAAACATAGGGATTTCTCAATGGAATATTCAGCCACACCTTTGTCTTTGACTTGGAATTTTCTCTCAATTGTTTTGACAAACAATTAAGTTGGGCTTCATGATAGGTGGGTGTAGAAAGGGTAGCCTTTTCCTCTTTCTCTGGCTATTTATACAAGGAACTTGGTTGAACTCCTTCATTTGGGGATGTGGCTAGTAGTTTTGACAAGGGATTGGATTGATTTGAATTACTAGGGATGTCAGATGTGGAGGCAAGGGCTTCTCTATTGTGGGGCACAAAGATGTCATGGAATGACTTAAGGGTATTATAATATTGGGGACTATTACAATCAGCAGGAATTGTAATCTCTTTCCCATTGCAAGGAAAATCTAAATATTGATGGTACATTGAGGACCTACATTTCATGGATCCAAGGATGACCCAAGAGTATATTATATGTTAAGTCTTTATCTAAAACTTGGAAAATCACATCTTTTTGAATTGGCCCTACCTAAATTGGCAATACAATTAATCCCTTTGAAGCACTTTCCTCATCACCATAGGATCTGATGGTGATATTTTTCCTTGCATCTATTGCATTTTCAAAGAATCCTAATGCACGAACGAGCTTTAAAGTACATATATTAAGATCGGCTCCTTCATTTATTAGGACATGCTTGACATGACTTTTATGTATTAGGACCTCAATATGAAGGGTTGTGTTATGAGGTTGGGTGAGAGATACATCATCATTTTATGGAAATTATAAGCAATGAGGCACAACCAAATGCCCCACCATGGCTTGGAAAGTACAAACTTTCAAATTATTTGGTAATGTTGTATCAACTAGGGCCTTTTCCAAAATCTCCTTGTGCGAAGGTGAGATCTTTAGAAGCTCCAATATCGATATTTTTGATAGAATATTTTGGATCTTATCAACAATGTTATATTTATGAGATGGGGCAGAGGGTGTTTTGGAGGTGCTTCCTTTTAGAACATATTTAGATTATGCCCTTGTGGTCACATTTACGAGCACATTGTCTTGCTTTCCTTTGATTTTTATGACATTAATTTGATTATTAGTTGCAGCCATGTCTTGTTGGATATCATGGACTTGATTAGAGGGGATTTTGGTGTCATTAAATTTTTTTTCGGCTATGATGGTAACTTGTCCATATTAAATTACAGGATTAATAATTGGATTCTTGGCTACAACAATTTCTTGTGTGTTATTGATCTCAATGTCATTTGTCTACTCTTCAACGACTGAAATATGATAGATGGTGGTGTCGTGAACATAGTTTAAACTTTTTCCTTTGTCATTCATGGTAGAAGATTCCCCTCTATCATAATTTGCCAAGGGATTCTTGAATGCCCTATGATCAGTGTTTGTTTGGGGTCCTTCTATTTGTATGATATTATTGTCAATCAAGTCTTGTATCTTGTGTTTTAATTGTATGCAACTATTGGTTAGGTGACCTTTGCATTAGTGAAATTCACAATAGTGGGCCTCATTCCACCACGCCAATTTTACTTTTGGTTCAAAACCTCAGGTGTCGGGTAGAGTGATAATATTTTCTTCAATAAGTTCTTTCAATGTGGATTTGTATGATTGACCCAAAGGTGTGAACTTCCTATGGTTGTTCAATGTTTGGTATGGTAGTCTAGATGGAGGATTATTTTGGTTATTATTCTGATTGTTGTTTTGATTCATGTTCTGGTTGGTGTTGTTTTGATTGGCATTTTGATTGGTCTTGGATGTGATTCTTCATAGATTGAAGACCGATTTGGCATTATGCATTTCAGTTGAAGTATCATTGCCATTATTCTTGTATTTTTTCCAAAGCTTTGGTTTTCCATTGTTGGAGGAATTGGTTGAATTGTTTTTGTTGTAAATTTTCAAGATTCCTCGCTTGACCAAAGCTTCTTTGATTTTGATCCCATTTTCAATCAATTTTTCAAAATTTTGAGGACATTGTAATTCAAGTCTATAACTCATATCATCATTTATTTTTTCAATGAATACCTCCATATTTTAATTTTTTTGGTATGAGACAAGGATATCTTGCGAATAATCTTCTCCACCTTTACAAAAATACTAGAAATGATTCCCCCTTCTTTTTTTTGACATTGCAAAGGTCCTTTATTGTGATCTCAAGTTGAATGTTATATGAGTATTAGGTGAAAAATTTGTTGAATAATTCTTTAAAATATTTGATTCCTGGAGGTAATTGGGAGAACCATTGCATGCATTTCCCTCCCAAACTACGTGGGAATAATCTCATAAAGTATGTTTCCTCATGCGAAAATTTGAGGCTCATTGTTCAGAATTCCCTTATATGGTCTATTGGATCTATTTTTCCATTGTATTTATAATATTTAGGGAATTCATAATGTTTGGGGAATGGTATCATGTTGACACTTTTATCAAAAGGGTAGGGGCATATATCTTGTATCGAGTGTCTCTTGGTGGGTCCAGTTTGCATTTTTTGTTTTAAAGTATCCATGGGGTCATTGGTTCTTGCTTCATTTCTTATTTCAATTTATGTTTTTGTTTATGTCTTCTTAGCAATTATTTTTAATTTTGTGATATCAAAATCCTCGGGTAGTTTGACCCCTTTGTTTGCTAACATCAAAAAGTATTTCTCAACCTCCTTTTCAAAGATCCTCTCCATGAATTTATGAAAATTGGGATCTTGTTGTGCTTGTTCTATGGTTTCATCTATTATTTCTTATACATCATCTCGATGAACTCTAATAAAATGATTCCCTTCTCTTTCAGCCATGGTGTTTTGATCTTCAATTTATTTTGCTCAAGTTTTCTCTTTTGTGATCTTGTTAAAATGGGTATGATGAAAATGTACTAAGATTTTTTATCAAAGTTTGGCAGTTCCAAAAGGACTAGGTTAAATTTGATTATACAACTTTGTTTCAGGATGAAGGATGATGAATCCTGATGGTGAAACACATCTACTAATCAGAAACAAGTGTGATAATGAGGCACTTTTGGATGTTCGATCAAAGTTTGGGTAAAGGATTTTCACTTGCAAATGTTGTTTTCAATAAGTTTGATATTCTAGTAAGACTGAAGAAAGGTCTTGGACTGAAAATTATCCTGAATTTTGAGGTTAAAATTTGGATATATAGGGAATTTACCTCTCTAGTTCAAAATTTTATGAATGTGCTAGAACAATGCATAGATGCACTACAAAATGGCCTAGATGCACTAAAATATAGCCGGTATGCACTAGAACATGAAATGGATGTGCCAAAGTATCACAGGTATGCACTGCAGGATTACATGGATGCGCCAGAACAATAAATGTATGTAGTAGAATATGACAGGGATGCACCAGAATAGTAAATGGATGCACTCAAAGATGGAAAAAATGCACAAGGGAAATCAATGGATGCACTAAACTGGAAGATGGTCTCTATTTTTGATAGTTTGATGGATTTTGTTATTCTTTTGGAAGAGAATTTGATTATTTTGTTTGGATGTTCTTCTAAATTAATGGTTGTATATTCTAGTATGTGATGTTTATTCAAAGTTCATTTCAAAACATGTGTGTAAAACATATCAAGCAATTAAAATCCCTAGGGATGTGAAGGACATTATTTACTGGATTTCCAATTGGATTTTTAGTCCAACTATGCTTACTTTTGGTCAATGATTAGAGGCTTGACCACACTGGCTCCCTCTTGCATTGAACTCACTTCTCAGGTCAGCCAAGCCTCGGTCCTCATGAATCTCCTATGAAAAACTTCTCATTTCTACCAAAATCCACAAGAACGTGGGATGGCTTTGGAGGTTATACCTCTTGCACCAAAAAATATAAAAAGGATTTTGGCATACTAAAACAAGGGTTTTAGTAAAGGAATTTCATTTGTGGGGGATCATCCATATGGCAAGAGACCATTGTTTCCCTTCTTGTTGGAACAATCCTCGTGATACTTGAACTTTTCTCAAGTACCCAATCTTATATCTCAGGTGGAAGTCACTTGAATTTAGCATTTTCCCAGTTGGGTCATTCCCTTGGGGTGATTACCTTTTGTCCCACCAAGGCAAGCCCTCTAAGGATGAAATGCAAAAAAATGACAACGTGTGGTTTGGCTTTCTAATCACCCAGTTAAGGAGAGAGCATACACACCTAACACTATCCAAACACAACAAGCATGGTATTTTTTTTCCTCTAATTAAGTTATGTTCCTAACTTGATTGAAAGAAATGACAATAAATTCAACCCTGCAATCAATTGTTTGTAGTGTAGACCTAGATTTTCTTGAAAGATCAAAAGCTATAGCTGCATAGATTAAAACGATCAATTCTAGCCTAACAAATAATCTAAACCAAAACAACAAATGAAACAAGTAAACATAATTAAACTAAACAAATCAATTGGAAATCTCTCACCGAATATGCATCCACTCCTTCAAATTATCTCGATTTCCCTTCTCCATTTTTTTGTTTCAATCTTCTTGTCCTCAAATTTGTAGTATTTGATGCAAGCATAACCTTGTTGAATGTCTAAGAAAAATATCGAAGATAAGTTTCTTCTCAAAAGTGTATGTTTTTGGGAGGAGGAATAATGATAATGATAGACCATTTTATAGATTTTGGGTTTTCAAACGATCAGCTCAGATTCAAAGAGAGATCGACAGACGAGATTGATGAATGTCATGCAATGTGAGTTATGTGTCAGATAGAACGTGAGTTATAAAAGACTGCAAGATAAAGATTAAATTAGAATGATAACTTAATCTTGTGTCAAGAATATTCAAAAATAGAAAGAACATGAGTTCTTGATTAGATAAATAATTTAATCTTCAGTTAAGAGTCTTCGAAAATAGAAGAAATAGACTTTGCATGTCAAAGACAAAGTTAGAACTTGAAGAATGAAGAATTTGAATGCATACATGAATTAATTAATTAATTAAAGATATTTAATTAATAAACACTTTCATGCATATGAGTCAGAACTAGTTAACTGACTAGTTGTGACAAAGAGTCCCCCCACAGAAATGATCAGATACCGAACCCGGAGATAACTGGCGGATTTAAAAATAGATCTTGAATCAGATGATGAGTGAATAATTAGATAATTGAATGATATAAGAATGTGACATAAAGAATTAATAAATTAATTAAATGTTAATTTAATTCAACATTTGAAAATGAAAGATTTAATTAAATAAATAAAGATAATTTATTTAATTTGACTGTTGTAAAGGTGGAATTGAATAAATTAAATAATAAATATTTAATTATAGATAAAGGGGGTTAAATGAATAATTAAATAATAAATATTTAATTATTGTTGAAATATGAAAAAGGGGTAATTAAATAATAAATTATTTAATTAAGAAGGAAGCATTAATTAGTTAGCGACATAATTAAATAAAAATGATTCATTTAATTAATCAAGTTGAATAAAGGTTATTATGAATTAATGAATTAATTAAAAGGGGTATTTAATTAATAGAGGAAATATGTGTTAGAACGGTAATTAAATAATTAACATTATTTAATCATGATCATCGATAGTAGAAAATTATGTCGAAAGTGGTGCTCGCGGGCCTAGACCAATTTTCGGTGTCTACAGTTTGCCCCTCTTTGATACAATGTTGTTTCGGCATTGTGTCAAAGGAAATATGCCCCGATCGTGCCCCAGTATGAAATAGGTTAGGGTATGCCCCCTCGAGAAAATTGACAATTTTTGAAAAATTTCAAAAAATTAGGAAATATTCCCGATAAGTTAATTTGATGGTCAGAAATGCTATAGAGTTGACAAAATCGAATTTGGATGTGTTACGGACGTGTACGGGTCATTTGAATTTGGAAGGTTAAGCGGCCAATAGAGGAGGTGAAAATAAATGCCACCCAAACCCTAGGTATAAATAGGAATTAGGTTGAAAACCAATTCATTTGCACCCAGAAGAGTTGAAGAATAGAGAAAGTTGCTCTAAGTTTAGGATGAAAATGTCTCCAGTTCCCTACACTGCGCATTGTGGTTATTGGATCTGAACATACAGACGGCCAGCCAACATAGGACCACCGGTATGTACCCTAAAAAAAACCTTTGAATTTTTGTTTTGCACATAGTTTTAGGCATGTAAAGTGTAATTCGTAAATGTGGTCTTTCATGTTCAACGCATATGCGTTCGTGTGCAATGCATGTGTTTGCAAAAACACGTCTAGGCTAAGTTAAGCATTCAACACATATGAATTAAAATGCACTGCATTTGTAGTTGTGAATCACATATTCATTTAGGATAGATGCATGTAGGATAATGCACCGCATTTGTTTTCTTGAAACGCATTTGCATTTGGTTGGAAATGGTTGGATTTTTTGCAACGCATATGAAATATGTGATGCAAATGCTTGTAATGCAACACATTTGTATGAATGCATCGCATATGTTATAGTGAAATGCATTTGGCTAGTTAATTTTCTAGAAAAAAAATCGAAGAAAAACTTGAAAATTTTGACATGTTTGTTTAAATGCAGGTTTTTTTAGATCCGATATATACTCGGGAGACACCTCCTGATACTCTTGAGTTGAGATCTCGCTTGGTTAGTGTTGAGACTCATTTACTATGGATACCTAGACTACAACATGTGCTTACTATGCCCATGATTTGGGAAAATAGAGGCATGTTGACTGCATTGTGTGAGCGATGACATTCAGAGACATCATCATTTCATTTGCCGACTAGGGAGGTGACTATGACCTTGGAGGACATATATAGGATACTAAGACTACCTATTAGAGGAGAGTGGGTTATGTATGATACCCAACACGGTTTCAGTGAGCTTGCCATATTTTATTAGTATGATGATATTAGGAGTCTAGGGATAGAGCACTATGAGATCAAATGGTAGGTGTTGGCTAATAGATACGATAGGATTGATTGTATCCTATGTACATTGGTAGGGGGATAGTTCTTCCAGAATGGCAAGGTCATGGTTTTCCTGTCAAATGGGGAGAGATGTTGGTGGGGATGCTAGAGAGGGAAACTATGTATGCTTAGGGTCCATGTCTGCTAGGCTTGCTATACTTACATCTACACGACATAGTATACAAAGATGCACAGTCTATAGTTGTGGTACCATGTTTCTCATGATTTGGGCATGGGAGCGCATTAGGTTATTTCATCTGCTTGTTACTACAGAGTGGCTAACTAGATCTCCATATGTTTTCTGATATATGGGAAAAATCACTCAGAGTCATGTCGGAGATACAGGTTACTAGAGACATGCACTTGATATTTTGGATCAGTTCACTTGGAGGCCATACATGGATTGTGAGAGATGGTCTGATGAGGATGAGCATTTGACTTACTACAGGTAGATAGAGTACCTGATTGGGAGGATTGTTTTGAGTGTTCATATTATTGAGAGACACTTGCCAAATTGGGTATTGAGATAGTTTGGGGAGGTTTAGGATGAACCTAGAGGTAGAGCCAAGTTCGCTCATTCATCTAGAGAGGTTCCACACTGGGGTCCTATGATTCTAGTAGCTACTGTAGAGGCAGAGATACAGGCTTTACATCCATTATAGTGGGGATGGAGAGATGGAGTAGAGGATCTAGGGACTACAAATGCATATGACGCATGGTGGGCGGAGCATCATCCGATTCCTTACACAGATCTAGATCAAACAACACTAGTTGAGAGATGAGGCACAAGTCTGAGAGGATGACATAAAGGGAGAGGTGGTGGTAGGGGTGGTGGTGATGATGGTAGAGTGGTGGTGGTAGGCAAGGACAGAGAGGTCGGAGAGGTAGATGAGTAGGTGGACTTTCACTTATTCAAGAGGCAGAGGCGGATGATGTACCGATGATGGACCTCAGAGGTAGAGTAGAGGCACAAGTTGGAGATAAGCATGCTGCCAAGGAGGTAATAGCAGAGGAGCATGCAGAGGTAAATATTGATGGATAGGACCCAACAGAGGATGAGGAGGCAGACATGGATATTGATCCTCTTGGTATTTTGGTAGGCTATGGGGAGGATGATATTGAGGAGGAGATACCTATGGAGGAGTAGGAGAGAGAGCTCTGAGATCAAACTATTGAGGAGAGATGGGATGAGGAGGCTCCTAGAGATAGTGATAGGTAGGCTTTGGAGGAGACATTGATACTGATGACAATAGAGCTTGATGCCTTGCAGATAGAAAGAGACTATGCTTTCATGGAGAGAGATTAGGCCATAGATCAGAGATAGGAGATAGAGCAACAGTTTATAGAGGTCGGGTGCCTTTGCAGTGGCTCTTCATCTGATGGTATGGTACATGAGTTAGTCATATTAGTAGAGAGAGCTACCTATTAGAGGGATCTATATGAGGTAGTGGTGCCAAAAAAGAGACAAGTTCCTAGATTTTCAGAGGTTCACAGCCAGAGATCATAGAGAAGGAGTCATACCAGGACACAGAGTATAGAGGGTGTGGTAGAACCACCAAGGACAGGTCTGTATGAAAGGCCTTCCACCTTACAAATAGTACCTCTAAGGCAGTTTTCACCACCTTCACCACGTGATAGTAGTGGTAGTGGGACACATTGATATTGTTATATATGTAGGCATTGTATTTTGATCAGAGAGCCTAGGAGCTCATTTTTTATTTATGGATACATTCTGACATTGTACTGTGACACATTATTTTGAGCGATATATATTATTTTGGAAGCTTCTATATGATATGCAGTTCTATTTTATGGTGATGCATTGCTTCTATATGATTAGGTTTCCTAGATGATGTATATATATGTGTAATGAATGAATGTTTCTACATGTGATGATTTTATGTAGTTTATGATCTTATGGATGTCTTTATTTACTTATGATAATGAATGTAATGTTCTATATGATGTAATTTATATGTGATGGTGAAATGTACATGTAATGTTTCCATTATGTATGATGATGGAATGCCTATTATGTAATGATTTCATAGATATGTAAAGAATATGTTAATGCTCTTATTCATATGAAATGCAATGTAACTATATGAAATTTTTATAGAATTTATGCATATGCAGATTATCTAATGTTTTTGTTGTGTCACATGACTTTATCATTATGTCAAAAAAGAAAATGTTAGCATTAATGAATTCAAAATGTTAGTAAGAAATAACAAAGGTTGATTGATTGAAAAACATATGATCTTCGATATATTTCCATATATGCTATGCTTACTTTTTATCATCATTAGGCAGAACATGACACAAATGGATAGTACACACCATGATATGAGATAGACTATAGTGTAAAAATTCATCCATCTACGAAAAATAGACAGTCGTAGACAAGGAATGTCTTAACTCATACTAAGGGCAAGATTGACCCAAAAGTTTTGTCTTAAGAAACCCATAGACAACAAACATATAAAAGACGGGTCATGAGATGACATTTCTCCTCTAAATCCTTGATAGGACATCCTTGAGGAAACTAGTAACATGACTCAAAAACCAAAGTTTAAAAAGATAGTTGATAGCCAACAATCAAAGATAAAGAGTCCTGAGACATCCTTGCTTCTCTAAAGACTTCTAGAGATATCCTTGAGAAATCTAGTAACTAGACTTATTTCAAAAATTGATAAAACGATAAGACAAAATAGGATATAAAGTCATAAAGCCAAATAAAATTATTCATCAAAACTTGATCTTGTGGGATTGTTTGATTGTTTGATGTTTGACATAGTGTAATGTGAGGGATGACACATACCACAATAAGACGTTGAGTCTAGTTTCAACTTGGTGACTATCTGTATAAGGCATGATAAAGCCTGGTTTCAGAAAGACATATGTCATATAAGATGTTGGAGCCTGATGATGTTGATGGGACAAGCTACATGAGGCTATACCAATTTGACAACATCTATTTGACAAGAAAGACATATCTTGCTAAGACAAAAGTTGATCACTTTGACAATGTGTTTGATATTGACTTGATGACTATTCTTGTTAGAAACCAAGATCAGACATGCAAACCTAAACACCTTCCACAAAAGAGAAAAACAATAAAAAAGCAGAGTTTTGCATGAAATGTGCAAATTGATATTATTCAAAATTAAGAAATTACAATAAGAGAATTGCTTTATAAAATCAATGTATGCAACCCTAATGTTGACCTAAAAATAGCTCAACTAAATAAAGCTTACTTATTAATTAAGTAAACTAATTATTACCTAAGAAAAACCTAAGTAAATTTATGCAAGTGTAATTAAATATTAATTACACTAACACCCCCCCATAAATGCAACTTAGGGAGACTAAAAAAGCATGCACCTAAAACTAAGATAAATGCAAGAAAGCATGAATTGGTCCCGACAACAAGGCTTGATCAGGTACCCATGTACCAATGCAATAATGAGGTAGAGAAGGAAAACCTAGTGGGACAACCCCACTACAATGAGATAACTGCTGCAAAGAATCACTGGAAGAACATTGTAGAGTAACACTAGAACCGCAATCTGACAAGCAAGCAAAGATACTTATGTTTACAAGAAACCATGTCAGAATCATAATAATGCAATAGAAGACCTGATGCCATGGAACACTTGAAAACACCAAACTAGAACAACCCTAGAATCCATGAAGCAATAGTAGATGATATGAATGATGTGATACTGAAATGAAGTGCAAAGATGCAAGTGACACCCTCCCAACTGCCAAAATATCCAAGTAATCTCCAAACAACAGATCGGGCCAAATCTGGACTAAGCGATCAACCTAGGATAGATAAATAAAAATTGCATGGACAACAACATGGAGCTCCTCAATACCTTTCCAACACCGCAAAGATAGCAAAAATCGAACATCGTGGCAAAAATTTATGAGCTCAGAAGCATAAAATGTACATCTGACTTCAAACAGTAATAAATTTAGTAAACCAAAAAAATGTTGTAAAATAAACTACACCACAAGAAGGTTCTCAGAACCAGCTTTTCGTTGATATCTCATTTTCCCAATTTCGATACCGTATGCCCAAGTTATGCCAAAAAGAAAAAAAACTGCTCTTTTAGGGCGAACTGGGGTTAGGAGGGGCAAGGAGGGGCCATACGGCCGATGATGTCATGTTGACGTCAGCACTTCAGTGCAAAAAATTTGATGGCCTGGAGGCCGTCTCCGTAAAAAAAAATGCCCCCTGCATAAAAATTTTGGCGGAGCCCCTAGTCGCCATATGACCATAGGCGGGGTTGGAGCAAAAGAGAAACCAGCCACCAGGTAGGTGGCGGGCGGGCGAGGCTGAGGTGGCACCACTCCTAGCATTGCCAATGGTGGAACCCCCTACAGGATAGCTCGTAGATGTCGATGTGATAGGGTGAAGCATAGAAGGGGTAGAGCGTAGAAGGAGATCAGTGGTGCATGAGTGGGGCCATTGACTGGAGTGACCAACAGGTGGCTACCTGTTGGTCGACTGGTGGCTGCCCGGTGGCGATGACCATTTAAACTGGAGGCATAGGCTTGCCTACAAAATTTGTATTTATTTTTTAAATCCATGCCTCGGAAAGCATGTTGAAGAGGTCATACGACCTCCCTAGCAAATTTTTTTTGCCTTAGAAACTAGCTTCACCAAATCGATGAAACGAAGGGCGATCTTAGGGTTTTGGGCCGCTACGAATGCCATGGTAGTGTCTATTTTTTCCCAAAACACTCTGAAAAATTGGCTTCCTTCAGAGCTTCCAAAAAACATGAAACTTGAAACCCTCATAGATCTGGCAAATGATGACCGAAATCTGCAAAATAAAAGTCAATCCTAACTTTTTCTAGTGCTCTGAATCCAATGATGAAGCCCAATCTGATCCAAGATGCCGCATAGATGAACTCAAGGCATAAAATCCTCGAGGAACCCCGAAAAAATTATGCAATGATTTTCTCTAGAATTTGAGAAGGGGTTCCATGTCAAGGCTCTGATACCATGTTAGAAACCAAGATCAGACATGCAAACCTAAATACCTTCTACAGAAGAGAAAAACAATAAAAAAGCAAAGCTTTGCATGAAATGTGCAAATTGATATTATTCAGAATTAAGAAATTATAATAAGAGAATTTCTTTATAAAATAAATGTATGCAACCCTAATGTTGACCTAAAAATAGCTCAACTAAATAAATCTTACTTATTAATTAAGTAAACTAATTATTACCTAAGAAAAACCTAAGTAAATTTATGCAAGTGTAATTAAATATTAATTACACTAACAGTTTTGAGATGTTCACTTGTTGAGGCATGATTTCTTTTGATTCTTTGACTGATTAAAAGTGTGTTTGTGTATTGATCATGTATGACTTGAGATGATACCCTAAAGTATTGACCTAATGTGGCCTCAGGGACTCATTGATTGATTATCCTTGCCTACGTTGTACACCCAGAGACCTCATAGTTCAACCAAACTTTAACTGACATAACTGACTAAAGATATGTACTTAAGTTGATGATATGCAACGTGTGTGATAGTGAATTTCAATGTGAATGAACCCTATTAGACTGACCTAGTGTGGTCTCAGGAGCTCATCAATTGATTAGCCTTGCCTATTGTATACATGTAGAGACCTCATAGTTCGACACGACCAATGACTTTGAATGTACAAAGAGTCATGCTTTTAATGTGTGTGATACATGAAAAACCTAGACAAATAGACCTAATGCCTCGGGGGAACATCGACTAATGGCCTTTCTTACATCCAGTCGCAAAGGCAACGTAGTTTGACTATGTCAACAATTGACTTAACATGATCGACTCTTACTCTGTTTTTGGGATTTTCTGACATGTTTTGATTTTTTTGTGTTTTTGAAGTTTTCTAATGTTTTTGGATTTTTGAGGACATTTCCCGATGGTTTAATGCTATGTACAAGGTCTTCATGGCATAGAACAAGGATTTTCTCCTAGTCAGGAATAAGACATGTGAGATGGAGTGGGGAATGTGATAGAATGGGCATTTGATGTCAATCATTCCAATCAATGGATAGGAATACCATTTATTATGAGGGATGGTGAAAAAGTCTGATTGGAATGATGGTAGATGAAAGAGCAATTTTGACTACACATGGCGCCTGTTTTCCAGGTTTTCATCATGGTACTTATCCATAGCACCACCGAAGAAATTTTCACTATTGGATGGATTATTTCTCTTTACTTTTTTGCTGACTTTCCAATTTTTTTGGTGTTACAAAAATGCCTGTTTGCCAGGTTTTCATCAAGGTAACGATTTTTTTGTTTTTTTCCATTGTTTTTTGTATTTTTTTATTTAGAAATAGATTCTTAGAAGCTACGAATAGAACCTTTTTAGATGCAGGTTGTTGATTGGTGACAAAAGTGGCTCTCCTTCAAGAGTAGAGATTTGGTACACTCCTGATCCAAAAGCTTTTGTGACAATATAAGGCCCTTACCAGTTAGGTTGAAACTTTCCTGGCTTTTCCCATTCAGCTTGATTCTTGGGATTCTCCATTAAAACCAAGTCATCAATGTCAAAGTGTCTATTTAGAACTTTCCTATTATAGCTACGACGAAGATGATTCTGATATGCTTGCAAATGGTCTAGTGCTTTCTGTCTTCGCTCATCTAGTAATTCTAGCTCTTGTAATCTGGATACATGATATTCTTCATCGTCAATGTGACCTTTCAAGGATACCCTCAGGGAAGGAATTTCAACCTCAATAGGTAAGATAGCTTCATACCCGAATACTAGAGAGAATGGAGTGGTGCCAGTGAGAGTATGGATGCTTGTGTGGTAGGCCCATAAGGTAGGATTTAGCTATAGGTTCCAGTCACAACCAGTGTCATTGACATTCTTCTTTAGGATTCTAAAAATGGTTTTATTAGATGCCTCGGCTTGGCCATTACCTTGTGGGTAATACGGGGTGGAAAAATGATGTTTGATATGGAACTCTTCACATAGATGACGTACTTCTTGGTTTTTGAATGGGTGGCCATTATCTATGATAATGGATTGGGGTACACCATACCAAAAAATGATATAGTTTAAGATAAACTTGGATATTTATGTTTTGGTGATGTAGGTCATGGGAATAGCTTCGATCCATTTGGTGAAGTATTCGGTGGTGGTTATGATGAATTTATGACCATTGGGTGATGGAGGTTGCATCTTACCTATGAGGTCAAGTCCCCACTGGGAAAAGGGCCATGGTGATGTAATCAGATGAAGCTCCTGTACTAGTGCTCTGATCAAATCTCTGTGTATCTGACATTGTCTACATTTCTTTACCAAGATATATGAGTCTTTTTCCATTGTAGGCCAATAATAACCTAATCTCATTATCTTATGGGCTAAAGTAGGACCACTCAAATTGGATCCGCATATATCCTCATGCACCACTCACAAGGTTGTTTGTGATTCTTCAACATTGAGACATCTCATTAGGGCGTTATCTAAGGTACGTCTATATAGGGTATCTTCGATGATCGTGTATTTAGCTGACTTACGGATAAAGGTTTTGTGTTGGTTATTTGACAAGTCTAGAGGTAAATCTTGGTCAGTTAGATAGTTGAATATGTCTTTATACCAAGGGGAAGTAGGACCAACAATTGTTCACACCATTGCAGAATCAGGGACATCATAGGTGGGGACCAACAGTTGTTCAACCAAAAACTCAAACTTAGGCACGTTGCTCGAAATATCCAATAAGGAACCCATGGTTTCCATAGCATCTGCAGCCCTGTTTTGAATACGTGGTATTTTTTGAAAGGAAATTTCATCAAATTACTACTTGAAACTATCAGCCATGCGCTTGTAGGGGGAAAGTTTCTCATTCTTAGTCTCGTAATCATCATTTACTTGTCAGACTACTAGCTAAGAATCGCCAAAAACATGTAGAATTTTAATCTTCCACTAGGATGTTGATGAGTGTCACTACAATCCTCATCATTTAACTATAAATATCAATCCAAGGTAGTGTCCATGGCTATATGCAATAGGGAGAAGAAATAATTTGCATAACTTATTTTTTCTACAAACATAATTAAAAGGCAATGCATGAAATAAATTGCTAGAATAAATTCTAATCTAAGAGCTTGTAAATGAAATGCTTGAATCAAATATATCCTAAGAAAGTTGTAAAAGAGAATACTGAAAATGTAAAGAGCTAGAAATGAAATGACTACTAAGAAATGAAACTACAAACAAAGAGATTGTTGCTAAAATACTAAATTATATTATTTTATAAACTCTTCCCCCATTTGATTTCTTGATTACGATGAATTTATAGAAATCTTGTCTTCAACTGATCTGAAAGATAAACTTTATGATTGTGCAACCACTTGCTAGAAGATAGGAACATGTGTTAAGAGAAAAAAATAGATCTTTTTTCATCTTGTTGAGTTAATCTTCTTTAGTCGTGCAAAAAAAATATGCCTATTTTGCAGCCCTTAAACAAATTCCAAAAAGGCATTTGACTGCTGAAAAATTCATGTCTTCCCATTTTTTATCATTAAAGTTCATAAAACAACTCCTAGATGCTTGCAAAATGGTTGAAACTACCCAAAATTATCTTGTAGATATTCTCCATTTTTTTGCACAATCCAAAAACTTGCCTTAACTCTTGGAACTACCTCCTACATGCTCTCAACTCATGTCCAAGTCACCCCAATCTATTTTAATTCTCACAATTGTTGTTTTTAAAAATTCTGGAAAAGTTCTGGAGCAACTCACAAATTCTGGAACAACTTCAAATGTTGTCCCACAAGTTCTAGAGCACCTCTCCAAAAATTCTGGTGAATTTTTCTCTCAAACCACGAATTGGGTTTTTGTGAAATTTAATGAGTTATGTCACCATATTGTCTTTGAATTTCAGACCAAAAATCTTCAAAACCTAGATTGTAATTTTCAAGATATGATGAAATCTTTGACTTCTGCAACTAAAAATATCTTACTTTCATCATCATGCTCAGTCTTGATAACTTCATAATTAGACAAAATAATGGCTAAAAAATGAGTCATTATTTTGTCTCATTATTTTCCCTAACACCTAGAATGTTTCAGGTCCTCTTGCAACTTATAGTGAGCTTCAAATACCAAAATAAATCTGCAAAAGCTTCTAAGAGTAGCAACTTGTATAGAGAAATGCATGTCTTTGAGCTTTAGAGAAGAAGACATAGCATGTGTAAAACACTTATTTGCAGAAAAGAAACCTACTCTATCCTACTACTTTAGAATAATTGAATGTCAACTAGTCGACTGGGCGGTGTCCAAGGCAGTTTGCAGAAAGAGATTATTTGAATAACCCATTTTATATTTTATGTTTTTCTTTTAAACTACATAAATCAAGTCTAATCTAAGGCCATTACTTTTTAACTAGAAAATAATCTTATTCTAAGAAACATCCAGAAATACTAAATTGAAAAGCATAAGACAACTAATTTAGAAAGCACTACGACTAAACTAGAAAGCATGGAAACAAGCAAACTAAACAACTGGTGTATTATAGAAACAAAAAAAGTAAGGGAATAGACAATCAAACATCTTTTAAACAGTAAAGGAATTTTATCAACTACAGAAGATAACTTATACAAATTAAAAACAATGGTGCACTAGAACAACAAACTTGACTCTTCAACAACTTGTTACTTCCTACTGAACAACAATTTACCTTTAACAAAGAAAATAACTTAACAATAAAATACTTATCTATCTAGGCTAACTCCCCTCGAGTGACCAGCTCGTGGGCTAATACTTCATCTTTAAATCACATAAGATACAGGATCTCAAACCCTTTTATTACAAACAATCATCATCACTCGAAATTCAACAGTTACCAATAGACAAAAATCAGATAACTCATTTTAACAATGCTTTGAAAAACCATGTGAATAGCATAACGATACTTCCTCTTTGTCTTATTCATCACTTGTGAAATTACACTTTTATAGATAACTTCTTAACTGAATCCTAAATTTAAGATGGCATGGATAGCCATTGAAAAAGTCTTTCTTAAGTTAAAACTAACTTCAATGTCCTTTAAAGCTCTTAAACATGTAGAAGGCTCAAGAAGAGCCATAAATTTTTTAACAACAAAATTTAAAGAAACCGAAACTAAATCTTTGGTGCATCATCCAGGCATCTAGGAGTGGGTTCGCAGCATTACTCTTGAGGCACGTGTTGACTAAACTTCTGCAACAATCACATGATGACCCGTTCTTCCCTACAAAAATGCTCAAATAAACTCATTAAACCTGCTTTGATAAATTTCCTCAATTGATCAAAAGAAAGAAAGAAAGCATAATTTTCCTTAAAATAAGCAATTACTTCTCCTAAAGTTTAATAAATTGGCATAGGCTTAGGATTGAGTTAGCAAAAGTAGCTTTCGAGATTTTATTACAATGAGGTTTTTTTTACCTCATCATTTCCTCCCCTACCTAATTTTTGGCAGGTCCTCCTGCTCCATGGTTAAACCCTTGAGTTCTATTCCATTCCTCATAAAGAGTGCTGAGATCATCTGTCTCCCTAGTTGATGCATCGAAAGCTTCGGGATTATGATGAACCCTCTATGAAACATCACACTCTCCCTCCATTCATTGAAAATTTTGTCATTCTAATCTATGGAAATATTAAAGGTCAGGGGTGGATTAAGCAGCAAGGGAGGTCTGTTATTCATTCCTGTCCATTTTGTTCTCAATTTTTTCAGGATTTTAACTAGAGCATCAGCCCTTTTGAATGACCATCTGATGTTTAGAGGAGAGATAACTTCTCTTTTCTTTAAGTAAGTTGGAAGAGGGGTGAATCTTTCTTCGCATGCATTCCTTGCTTTTCCAATTAATTTTTGTCCATTTTCCATGAAATTTTTATAACACAGCTTAAGGTTGTTGTCATACCTTTCCTTCATCTTTTCATTAACAAGGAGAGACAAAAATGTAGCTTTGAATCCATCCAGCCTTGAATTTGGGGACCTTATCTGGAGACCCACTATTCTCTCTGCCTGTGCAAACTCTTTTGTTCGATCCTACCAATGAATTTTATTTCTCATGGTTGAGAGAAATACCCTCAATTCTACCTCTCCAACAAACAAATTGATAAAGAAATCTGTATGATTTTCTAATTACAAGTCATGCAAAAAGAATTCACAAATTAGATCTTGGTCTTCAAGAGTCGACTCTACAAATATTTTAACAAACTCTTTGTCATTAGGCTCATAGGGCTAATCATTATAGATCCTAAATAGTTTCCATCTTAGCCATTATTCATCTTTTTTAAATGAGTAAATTCTTGATGGCCTTCTACAATTTAGTAAACAGTCCAGAAGTTGACAGGCATCCTGCTTCCCTCTGTAGGCTTTGTGAAATGACTCCTTCAGGAGCACCAATTCCTTCTTCAGCCTGTGATTTTCAATTTGGAAATTCCTAAGGAAGTAACACTTTTCCATCCATTTTATTAGTAGAGGTGGAATGCAGACCTGGAACCAATCAGTTAAAACTGGTTCATTCTAAATTTCTTTGGACTCCATTTTTATTCTAAAGTTCAACTACCCTACTGATGGAAGTGTTCAACTCTTAAATTTTTATTTTCTTGTCCTCCTAGAAAGTTGTGAGAATGAGCACAAAATTTAATTTTATTCTTTCCATTTCTGCATCTTTGTGTGCAATGTCCACACTATAAGTTTTATGCTTCTAATACTGCTCCTACATTTTTTCATGTAACTTATAGATTTTTAAGTCTTTTTCCTGCAATTGAAGCTTCAAGCCCTTTATTTCTTGATCTCTTTTATTTATTATAGCAGTTTGCACAACCAACTTTTCTTTCTACAATTCAATAAATTTGTTATTTTTAGACAATTATCTCTATAAATCATCAATTTCTACTTTATACTTTTCTAATTCAGCAATGGCACTACTTGTTTCAGTTGTTCCAACAATTTTATCTATAATGGGTGACAATTTTTTTGGCATACCGCCATCCCCCTCAAGTTCTCTTCCCTGAATTTCATCATTGAAGATTTCCTCAATATGTGCAGAATGGAAAGGAAACACTTCACCTAAATCCTCTTTATCTAGGGGTACCTCCTCTTCACTGCCATGCTCTGAAATTTCTATGGGCTCTAGTGGTTGCTTAGGCTTTTTCTTTTGTGAACTTCCCTCCTTACCCTATATTTGAATTTTGGAGAATTTAGAAGCCAACCACTTACTCCTTCTAAGTGGAGGTGATTCCTGGAAAATGACAGGTGTTCTATTTTTCCCCTTTTTCTTCTTTCTTGGTTTACTTGTGTTAGAATAAATAATATCAACCTATTCTAGTAGGTCAGGGGTTTTGAATTTATCACCACAAAGGTCTGGAAAATCCTCACCAAGAGTGGTGAGATTAAGAGCTTCTGGAGCGAAAGAGCCCTTAGGGGAAATTGCTCTAGATGATGGAATATCCTATTGGGATGGTTCCCCTGATTATGTGGTTCTTGCAATTGTAGGCTTCTCCATTTTCCCTCGAGTTTCTTACAGAAGTGGTACTTGCAAATTAGCTGAATTAACCCATGATGTTTCAAAGGCCTGGTCCCTTTTTTATACCTCTCTATGGAAGTATTTAAGGAATCACACAAGAATTAAGGCATATTAACCCTAAGAGCTAGGTCCTCCTTCCTGTGACGTAAATGATTCAACATACAAAAGGTAGGCCCTACAACTATAGTAAGTTGACCCTCACTAGTAAAATAATTTATAATCAATACAATGATAGTACCCCAAGGTTCTAATATGGAGGTTCTTTGGAATCCCTTATTTTGTCCCCTAGTACTTATTACTACCATTGGGTGTGGGTCTCCCTCTCTAACAAATAATTCAAATAATTTATGGTACATAATTTGAGAGGTTTCTTTTATATTTATGCCTGCATTCTCTAATCCAGATAAGCGAGAAATAATTTTGGAGCTTACCTTGAAACGCTTCCCTTGAAGTACCACTTTTCCATTTGTGTAGTTCTCATCAAAAGATCTTACCAGATTTTCATTATGACCTTCAAATTTTTTGATGAAGTTTAACCACCCTGCTTCCTCAAACAACCTAGAGATATTGCTCAATCCCAATAATTTTTTTGCTGAATCCGGCTCTGCCTTTCTTTTACCACCCCCCATTTCCTCATTTCACACTCTCCAAAAGATTTTAGTTCCAACATAGAGCTCACATGTAGGTTTCTTTTGAAAATATTGCCTCTGAAATCACTTATTTGTTTTATTTGCAGCTTATGATTCAATTATTTCCAATCTGCATGGAGGTGCAAAAGGAATTTTCGTACAAGTAGTTGATTGTCGGCTGGCACAAATTGCTAAATTGGAAGTGAAGTTTGTGCCAATTAATTATTCTTTATTCAAAAATAACTACCTACTTAAAGTGAAAATTAATACTTACCCATGTTCTGTGATCGTTCGAAGATCTTATACCTTACAGATTTGATAGGATGACGTGAATGAATTGGTTGAAGTGACAACAAAGTCATTATGATATGGTACGAAATTCTATGGGGGATGGAGCTAGCAATGAGGAGTACGGAATAGGGTGGTTTACTTATGACTAAATAAAAATAGAAAGACAGATGTATGGGATATTCTGGTCGAAGAATCACACAAATTTAAAATTTTGAAAAAGGTGGCGGAAAACAAACTAACAAGTTCCAGAGCACATAATTTGGTCAATGCACTTGGAACGAGTGCATAATTTTCAGAGCATCAGTGTGTGGTGTGACCAAAACAAGAATGAAATGGAGGTTCTTGAGCATCACTGAAAGATGCAATCGGAGCAGCAATGGAATGAAAGGTTTTGAAGCATCACTGAAAGATCTAGCCAGAGCAACAATGAAATGAAAGGTTCCGGAGCATTGGTGAAAGTTGTAGCCAAGCAGCAATGGAATGAAAGGTTTCAAAGCATCATTGAAAGATACAGTCAGAGCAGCAACGAAATGAAATATTTTTAAGCATCACTAAAGAATGTAGCTAGAGCAACAATGGAATGAAAGGTCGAGTGACATGGAAAATAATTTTTTAACTTTATGAACTTTGAACCTTATTGCAGAACACCTCTTCAATATGATGAGCTTTATACAAGTTCTGGAGCATTGGGCTTGAAAACTTCAAGTTTTGGAGCATTGGTACCAGCATCATAATGTTCCAAAGCATCTTTGGAGGGTGCTTCAAAAGTTATATTCTGATTTTTGAGAAGTCCTACAAAAACCATGAAAAATATTTAGCTAAGTCCAAAAGCGAAGAAAGATTTAATGAAGGAAAAAATCTCAGCATACATGTTCGTTTATTACATATTTTGAATTTTTTTTTTTTTGAATAGCATAGCATTGTTACTAGATAGACTTTATTGTGGCAGAGTCAACACATTGGACCTCGCCCTGCATTTCGACCATCCTTATAAAGTCTTCCCTATTGACTGACTTATGGTAGACATGTAAGAGATTACCATTAACCAACAGAGTTTGTGTGTCACCATCGATTGGTTTTAACCAAACAGTTCCATTTCAAAAGACTTCCTCAACTTCATAAGGTCCCATCCAATGATTCCTAAGCTTGCCCTTATGATCCTGCTATCTAGAATCAAATAACAGGGCTCATTCCCCATTATGAAACTCCTTTCCCTTAATATTTTTATCGTGCCACACTTTTCGTTGATGTTGAATTAGTTCAGTTTGATGGATGGCATCTAAACAAATTTCATCCAATTCACTTAGTTGCAGAACTCATTCAACTTGGGCTCATCTTAAATCAAGACCTAATTCCATAGCCGTTCATAGGGTTTGTAATTCAAACTCAATGGGAAGAAGAGGCTTCTTCCCAAAAATGAGCTCATAAGGGTTGAATCCAGTTGTAGATTTCTAGGTTGTATTGTATGCCCATATGGCTTTAGAGAGTTTCCTGGCCTAGTCTTTTATTCTAGAAGAAACTATTTTTGTTATAATATTTTCCAGTTCTCTATTAGTTACTTCTACCTGGTCATTCGCTTGAGGGTGGTAAGGGGATAACCTCTTATGGCTTACCTGAAAAATGATTGGTAAATGCCAAAAGCACTCAAGAAATGAATTGGGGTCCCTGATCAGTTACGATAGTTCGAGGAGCTTTGAATTTAAGGAAGATTTTATTATAAAGAAATTCTGCAACCTGCTCTTCCCTAGCTATTCTGAAGGCTTGAACTTCAGCCCATTTTGTCAGGTAGTCAGTTCAAACCAGTATATACTCTTTCCCTTGAGAGGAAGGATCTATGGGTCCAATAAAATCTAAACCCCATTTTTTTTATGGTTCAAGGACTATTTGTGGCAGCAACGACATTTCCAAAGAATAATTTGGTCTTCCTACCCTCTGACATTTATCACAATGATGAACATAGTTCTTAATATCTTTGTGCATTGAGGGTCAATAGTATCCGACACCTAGGACTTTGTGGGAAGTTCTCTTTGCAGAGTAATTTCCTCCTGATGGGTCATCGTGATAGGCCCTTAGAATTTTGTAGGTTTCATCCACTCTTACACATCTCCTCAAAATCATGTCAAGACCACAATGAAATAACATTCCATGAATCCACTTGAATAGGGAACTTTCCTTGATTAGACACTTCTTTTGCTTAGACGTGAATCCAGGAGGTATCTCTGAAGCAGCTAAATAGTTAGTGATATCTACAAACCAAGGTGATTTTACAAAAACTACAAATAGATTTTCATCTAAGAAATCATCCTATACAGGGGTACTGTCATCTTCTTCATATTTGATTCATTACAGAAAATCGGGTACCACATTATATTTCCTTGGTTTATCAAGAATCGTGGCATTAAACTCCTAAAGGAGCAATAGCCATCTCATAATTCGACCATTAACCATGGGTTTGTTCATTAGGTACTTTACACCTGAGTGATCCATATAAATTGTGACCTTATACCTCATAATATAATGACAGAATTTCTTGATAGCGTGAACAATAGCCAGGAATTCCTTTTTTATTGTTGTATAATTTTTTTTTGCCGGAGTAAGATTTTTGTTGATGAAATATATAGAATACTTCCCCTCATTCTCATCTTCTTGTACCAGAACTACACCGATAGCATTAGCATAGATATAAAAGGGAATACTCCAATTTGGCCCTCTCAGAACGGGAGCAGAGACAAGCTTTTTTTTATTGCTTCAAATGATTGTTGACACTCAGATGTCTAGACAAACTCCACTTCTTTCTGTAAAAGAGAAAACATAAGAGCTACAATTTTACTAAAGCCTTCTATGAACCTTTTTTAGTAACCAACATGTCCAAGAAAAATTCTTACATCTATTTGATTTTGAGGGATTGTCAACTGTTGGATGACTTCAATTTTATTAGGGTCGACCTTTATTCCTTTTGAGGAAATATGATGACCCAAGACTATTCCTTGTTCCACCATTATTAAGCATTTCTCATGGCTAAGGGATAGTCTATTTTCCTCACAAACTTGCAAAACTCAATCTAGGTTCTGAAGAGCTTCGTCATATGTTGACCCATAGACTATAAAATCGTCCATGTAGACCTCGACATAGTCATTAACGAGATTGGAAAATATGACAAGAATGACTCCTTAAAACATCATTGGAGTGTTGCACAATGCAAAAGGAAGCACTCTATATGAAAATGTGCCCCAAGGGAAAATAAACATGGTTTTGTCATGGTCTTCTGGAGCAACCTATATCTAATTATAACCATTAAATCCATCGAGAAAGGAGAAATACTTCCTCCCAACCAATTTTTCCAGGACCTGATCAATGAATGGTAAGGAAAAATAATCTCTATAAGTGGCTTTATTGAGTTCACGATAATCTACATAGATTCTCCACTTCCCATTTTTCTTTGGGACTACCACCATAGGTGATACCCATTTACTATCAGATATTGGATAAATAAATCCAGCATGAAGGAGTTTCTCAATCTCAATTTTGACCAAATCCTTTAATGTAGGATTGAGTCTCCTTTCTGACTGGCAAACAGGCCTTATACTGATGTCAGTGTAAATGTGTTGAGTACAAACACTTGGGTGAATTTCCCTCATGTCTGTATAATCCCAAGAAAAATATTTAGACCTTTGTACCAACACATTAAACAACTTATCCTCCTAAGTTTTTGTCAACCAGCTATTGATATTCAAGGTTTTTCTTGGTAATAGCATTATCGATTTTGTTCTAGGATGAACCAAGGTCACAATATACATAGGTCACAATAATGTATTAAGAGGACAACTATGAGGTACCAATTGGTGAAACCTTGTGATATCCTCATAGAAATGACTTGTTTTGGGAATCATATTTGCTAAGGGACATGACATTTCCATTGTAGCATAACTACACTCCATTCCACTTATATCAATTGGTTGCCCAAAAATCCTTGAGAATCCATCATTTCTTCCTCATTCAGGGTTATAGCAAGGCATTCTATTTAATTTACTAACTCTTCCTCCATTTCTTCCCCATGTTGTTTAATTACTACCATGGCTAGGGAGGCTAAACTGTCTAAACCATTTGATTCCTCAGGTCCATCAACCTAGATTTTTTAATGCTCAGTAGGCTTAGCAAGGGGATATAAGAACAAGCGTTTTATATATTGGCCATGCAAAATGGTCATTCCCCCTTCCCTACAATCAATCTTAGCAACAACTGTGGCCAGCCAAGATCTTCCAAGAATTATAGGATAGCTATGCTTAGGTGTAAGTGACTGAATTACCTAGAATTCGATTGGATAATCCCATCCATCAACTTTGACAAGGACATTTTTAATGATGCCCTTTGGGATTCCTATAGACTGATTTTCCATTTGTAAGACTGTGGTTGTTGGATGTAAATCAATTAAACCTAATTTTTCCATTACATCCACAGTCATCATGTTAATAGTTGCTCCTAGATCCACTAGTGCATTTGGTATTGTTACCTCGTTGACTATAACAGTTATAAGTGGACTTCCAGGATCATCGTATTTCAGAGAAATAGACTTTCTAGACAGAAAATCAGCTAAATAACCATCAATATGAATGGTATTTATCATTTTTGGCTTCCTTCCTGGTGTTTTGATACATAGTTTTTTGATTAACTAGTTTAATTCAGGGATTTCCTTTATTGCTTGCAATAAAGGAACTTCAATTTGCAACTGCTTAATCTCCTGAATTAACGCAGTTTCTATAGCCAAAGATACTTTCGGAGTATCTTCCAGAATTATGGACTTTAAACATTTTGGATATGGTGCCATCCTTTTCTTCCTTGGAACAGGATCCTCCTTATGTTGACTTAAGGACTGACCTTCCTCCCCCTAAGACAAGTAAGCAGCCCCTACCGTTGAAAAAATCTCTTTGTCTTGAGGAGTGGTATCTTGCTTAAGCGATGTGTCTTTTTTTGGAATTTTAGCCTTAGTTTCCTCCACTATTTCTTCAATGGTCTGAGGTTGAAGAGTTCGACCAGAACGCAACTGCACATTTTTGAAGTGTATCACATTAAGCCATGTAACATTTTCATGTTTGGTAGAATAGACTGGTGTATTTTGGCGATTATTCTTAGGATTGGGAAGCGGTTGTGTTGGAAGCTAAGGTTGGTTTACCTGCTCATTCTGAGGAGGGTTTTGAGCTGGAGGTAACAATTTTTTTTGTTGATTCCTCCTTGGTTCAGTATACAAACTGATTTTGTGACCGATTACATTGGGGGACTACATGTTGTTGGTACCACTATTGTTGGGGTTGATTTGACCACTATTGATTTCCCCATGTGTGGTTTGTCCACTTAGAAGATCCCCAATAAGGAGTTCCCTAGTTAGGTTGAGGTGGAGGTGACTAATTCCAAGATGATTCCATTGATTATGAGCCCAGTTATTTGGTGGTCTCCATGTAGGATTCAGATTCTGTCCATAAGGGAAATTACCTCCTTAACGTTGGTTTAAGGCATGTATTTCTTCTTCAACCTAAATGGTTTTTTTCTTAGTATTCTTAATATCCAACAAAAGCTCGCACTGGTTTGTAGGATGATTTTTCTCACACAGTTGCCAAACATTGACTTTATCCAAAGGACACTCACACCATAGGTGTTTATTCCGACACCTTGGAAAATAAATTGACAAGGTCTCAGGGTTGTGAGTTTTAGCTTGTATACCATCTAATGTGGTATTCAACTACACAAGAATATCCATTTACAGATTTTCAATTTCTTTGCCGAGCTTACCTATCTCATTAGACCCTTTAAAAAGATTAGTTTTGTAGTTTCCTCCCCGAGTACGGGAGAAATTCTGACATAACTCACATATTTCTTCAAGAGTTAATTGAGATACATCACCTTTTCCCATTAAATCAAGATTTCTTTGAGCGTCATCATCAAGACCTTTAAGAAATATTGTTTTGAGAATCTCTACACTAATGGTCATTTCTCCACATCTTTTAGAGAGGACGAGGAACCTATTGAGATAATCCTCCAAACTTTCATCCCCATTTTGCCTCAACTTAGACAACTCCTCCTTACAATCACTTACCCTATAGTAACTTTGGTATTTTTGAAAGAAAACAGTCTCCATTTCTTCCCAGGATGTTATACTACCAAAACCCAATCCCATGAACCAGCACATTGCTGAGTCCTTCAAAGTTGACGAAAAGAGCTTAAACTTTTGGTTGTCATTCTTATAATCATAAGTCTAACATAGGACTTTAAACTCAAAGAGAAATTGGTTTGGGTCTTCCGAGGATAAACCACGGAAGGTTGGAAGGAAAGTTGGGGAAATGTTCTTCATGATAGTATCATCGTCAGCATCTAACATAATAGGATAAGTAAACGTTCTACGAGGCTGAGGTTCATTGTGGTTAGGTTCAACTCTATGATCTCCCATGATGTCCAAAAGAGTATGTTCCTCAAAAACAACTTCCTCTATAACTGGCTATTCTGCCAATTGTTTGACAGGTAAATAATGGAAAGCCTCTAGTGGAGTAGGCTCAAATAATTCTTCAGAAGTGTGTTCGTCTAAGCCTTGGGCTTCCCTATGTATGATTGGTACGTATTTTGGGGGAGTCTTTGGTATAAAATGTCTGTGAGGGCCTCTTTTCTGAACCATGCAAAAAAGAAAGTCGACTAAGAAATTTTTGGCATAAAACTTTGTATTCAAACCGTCTCCTAATAACACTTAAGCACAAAGTATTTTTACGAAATCCCCGACAACAGTTCCAAAAATGATGAGTGTCACTGCAATCATCGTCATTTAACTATAAATGTCAATCCAAGGCAGTGTCCATGGCTATATGCAATAGGGAGAAGAAATAATTTGCATGACCTTATTTTTTCTACAAACAGAATTGAAAGGCAATGCATGAAATAAATTGCTAGAATCAAATCTAATCTAAGAGCTTGTAAATGAAATGCTTAAATCAAATCTATCCAATGAAAGTTGTAAAAGGGAATACTGAAAAATGTAAAGAGCTAGAAATGAAATGACTACTAAGAAATGAAACTACAAACAAAGAGATTACTGCTAAAATACTAAACTATATTATTTTATAAACTCTTCCCCCATTTGATTTATTAATTATGATGAATTTATAGAATTCTTGTCTTCAACTGATCTGAAAGATAAACTTTATGATTGTGCAACCACTTGCTAGAAGATAGGAACATGTGTTAAGAGAAAAAGATAGATCTTTTTTCATCTTGTTAAGTCAATCTTCTTTGGTCGTCCAAAACAAAAATGCCTATTTTGCAGCCCTTAAAAAACTCCAAAAAGGCATTTGACTGCTGAAAAATTCATGTCTTCCCATTGTGTATCATTAAATTTCATAAAACAACTCCTAGATGCTTGCAAAATGGTTCAAACTACCCAAAATTATTTCGTAGATATTCTCCATTTGTTTTCACAATCCAACAACTTGCCTTAACTCTTGGAACTACCTCCTAGATTCTCTCAAATTCTGTCTAAGTCACCCCAATCTATTTTAATGCTCACAATTGTTGCTTTTACAAATTCTAGAAAGGTTTTGGAGCAACCCACAAATTTTGGAACAACTTCAAGTGTTGTCCCACAAGTTCTAGAGCACCTCTCCACAAATTCTAGAGCAATATATTCTGGTGAATTTTTCTCTCAAACCACGAACTAGGTTTTTGTGAAATTTAATGGGTTATGTCACCATATTGTCTTTGAATTTCAAACCAAAAATTTCCAGAACCCAGATTGTAATTTTCAAGATATGATGAAATCTTTGACTACTGCAACTAAATATATCTTACTTTCATCATCATGCTCAGTCTTGATAACTTCATAATTAGGAAAAATAATGGCTAAAAGATGAGTCATTATTTTGTCTCATCAGATGCTATTTTCAATCCTGTCACTAAGGCTTCATACTTTGCTATGTTGTTGGTACAAGGGAAAGCAATCCTAAATGATTTAGGAATGGTATCGCCTTGAGTTGTAACAAATAGAATACCTACTCCTGAACCACATTGTGTATGTGACCCATCAAAGTATAATTTTTATTCGGTTCTACTATTAATGTTGAAGATAAATTCGTCGGGAAAATCCACCACTAAAGTATGGTCTGCCTTCATGGGTGCATCTGCTAACTGATCTGCAATCACTTGTCCTTTTATAGACTTCCTCTCTACATATTGGATTTCGTACTCGCTAAGTATCATAACCCATTTAGCCAATCAGCCTGTTAATGTTGCCTTACTTAGGAGATATTTCAGGGGATCAATCTTTGTGACCAACATTGTTTGGCGATTGAGCATATAGTGCCAAAGTTTTTGAGTAGCAAAGACTACCACAAGACAAACATGTTCTATGTTGCTATAATTTAATTCATATCCCACAAAGGCACGATTGATGTAGTAGATTGCTCTCTCATGACCTTGATCATCATTTTTTGCGAGAAGAGCTCCTAATGCTAACTGAGTTGCTGAAATGTATAGTATCAACGGTTTTCCATCTATAGGTGGCATTAAAATAGGTGGAGTGAGTAAGTAATCCTTGATTTGTTGGAAAGCTTCCTAACATTTAGGTGTCCACACAAATGGTACTCCTTTCTTGAGAAAATGTTGAAATCGGTATATTTTGTATACCAGTTGTACAATGAAATGCCTGATGGACTGTAATCTTCCCTGTAGTATTCTTAGTTGACCAATGTTGATAGGAGGAGGCATTTCTATGATAGCTCTTACTTTCTCTAGATCTACTTCAATGTCTCTTCTGGAAATGATATACCCTAGAAGTTTCCCTGATTTCACTCCAAAGACACACTTCTTTGGATTTAGCCTGACATTGTAATTCTCTAGCCTCTTGAATATCTTGTCTAGAACCTTCAAATGATCTGCCCTTGTTTCTAATTTAGCTATAATTTCATCTACATAATATTCCATGAGAGTGTGTACAAAGTCATGGAAAATAATAGTCATTGCCCATTGATAGGTAGCTCCTACATTCTTAAGCCCAAAAGGCATAACATTCCAACAATATGTGCCCCATGGACACATGAAAGTTGTCAGGTGTTGGTCTTCAACTACGATTTTGATTTGGTTATATCCAAAGAAACCATCCATGAGGGATAACATCTTGTATCCTATTGTAAGATCTACTATCACGTCTATGTTCGGCAAAGGGAAGTCATCCTTAGGACATGCCTTGTTGATGTCTCTAAATTCTATGCAAATGTAGATGCCCCTAGTTGTTTAGTCACTAGCACAAGATTTGAAATATAGTCTACATAATATATAGTTCTTATAAATCCAACATCCAAGAGTTTCTTAAGTTCTTCTTTGACTAGTAGAGCAATCTGTAGATGCATTTTCCTTATCTTTTGTTTGACTAGTTTAATACTTGGATTTAATGGTAGATGGTGCAATATAAGGTTTGGATCCTATTGAATTCTTTTGTGGAATTTGTCCTTGATGTCAAAACTTCCCTAGGTTGGTGCCTAGGCACGTCTCAGTCTAGTCTATATGATGCAACTTGTTTCTCAGTATAATAAGGGTTTATGGTAAGTGGAATGGCATTGTGAATTCATCCTACAAATGCAGTCTTCACTATACCTCATAAGTCTTTGGACATCATTTGGAAATGGCACTTTATACAACATTGAATATATCAAGGTGGCATTCGACATTGGGTAAAGGTATTCTATTTGGTCTCTTGTGCATTTGAATCGGGTCTAAAGGGTTGACATTTAAATTAGGCCTTAAGGCCAACAACAGGTAAAGGCATTGGTTAATATTTTAATGTCACATTGGAAGTGACTTAGCCTTGATTTCTTGGGAATATAAAATTCAATAGCCATCGATATTTGGAGGTAATATTTCATGGCACATTTTCGTCGGTATTTCTTATAGTCAACAATTGTCAGACGGAAATGAGTTTTTCAGCATGTGTTTGGTAAGTCCACGGATGTCTTACCGCAGATTGCTAAGAGAGTAACCATGGTAATTCGGTGAAAGCGGTTACCAACATGCATTGTAGCTACCGCTATACTACAGGTAGCCAGAAGGGTAACCACGATAGTGCAGTGAAGTGGCTAGTGGCATGCATAGTAGCTACCATGGTAGTGCGTTGGAAACAATTAGTGGTTAATTTGGAGCTACTGTTGTACCACATGTAGTCCAAAGGGACACCACAGTTGGGCGGTAAAGGAATCAGTTATAGTAAATTCTAGTCATGGCTATACCATGGGTGAACAGAATAGTGGGTGTGGTAGCATAGTTGAGGAAGAAAATCATTTTTTGGTTCTTTTGGGAAGCTTAGGTCATTATTTCGCTTCTATTGTTCAAAGGGTTAGGAACTCTACTTTGGCCGCCATCATGATAGTTTTCTTTCAACTGTTTCATTGTTATCTCTAGCGTACTAAACTTTGACAGTGTATAAGGAAGATAGAAAGACCATGAAAATGGTCATTTCACTTGTTAGTCTCTTGCCATCGGGTGGAAGCTCAAATAAGGAAAGAGCTTGGACTACTCAGTCACTTCACAAATCTGGTAAATTGATCATGGTGAATTCATCTCTGGTCTTCACAGGTATTTATCTTTTAGTCTGTTTTGTAGAACCATTACTTCTCAAGCAAGGATAGTTTGAGAGAAGTTTTCTATGCTACAGAAAAAAAAAAGGTGAAAAATGATTCTATTCATTTTATGGCTAAATCTGAAACGTTTGCTCCAAATCTCGACAGCATCTTTTGAAGGTTATCATATCAGTTGTATGAAACATGTTTTTGAGTTAGTGGGTCATCTTGAAAGCTTTGAAATTCTTCAGTACCTTTCCTGGAGTCATTGCAAATTGTTGTTAAATGCATGATTAGTTGTTTTTGGTTACATTGTTGTTACAACAAGGGTAAAATGGATATTATTCATGAATTTAATAGATGTGTTTTATTGTTTTGGATAAACACTGCCTATGCAGGCTGCTTGTGGAGAAAAGAAGTTCAGCCACACCTCCATTTTTTGAATACTGATGTTCTATTCTTGTCAGAAAGAAAAAGTATATCTCTCAAGGACACTGCAACACCTAGCATTGTTGGTCGATTGAAGTTTGGTAACCTGATAATCATCTTTGTTTTATTCTTTGAAATAGAAAAAATGAGCAACTGTTGTAACCTTCCTTGAATTTAATGATGAAATCTGTAATTAGAAGAAAATAGAGAGATTAGGGCTCTAATATAAAGGAAAAACAAAAAGAGAAAAACATGGTTAACTGTCTTTAAGTGAAGATCTATGAAAAGAGGAGAAAAATAAAAAAGATAGAATTAATCGACAAAATGAGAGAAGAACAATGATAAATATGTGAAACAAAAGGGAAAACTTGTGATAATACATCATAGTGACTGTATTGAAAAATGCCGAGCTCTGAGATTGAAAATCTAAAATATGAGTTGATAATCAAGATGACTTAAGGCTTGACAATGCCTGAAATTCTGAAGGCTCATTTTGGAACTTTGAGGATTTTAGTTATTGTTTTTCAAGAGGAACTTGATAGATAAAAGAGAAACAGAGAGATTCTCTGTATTATTGTATACTGAAAATAGAAAAGGGGTTGGTGCTCCTTGAGATTGGTGTCTCTAAATGAGGGGTTGGCGCTCCTTGAGATTGGTGTCTCTAAATGAGGGGTTGGTGCTCCTTGAGATTGGTGTCTCTAAATAAGGGGTTGGTGCTCAAAAATTTGTAAGCAGTGGTTTTGAAATTAAGCCAGTAAGGTAGTTTAGGAGTGGTTTTTCTACCCCAGGAGGGTTTTTTACTCTAAAATTTATTTGTCTCTCATTTGTGTGATTAATGTTTATCTTGAATAATATTTCCTTCAATAATTGATGTTATTGTGCTCATTATGTTGGTCAATTCTCTAATACTTCAAGGTTGTTTACAAGTTTAAAGTCAATTTGCTCAAGTTTGTCATGCAAATTTAAATTGTGCAAACCTAATGCAAAATGTCTTTCATAAAGTGAATTAACTTCTGCATTTTGTGCTCATTCTATGAATGCTCAAAATTTTGTCAAAAGAAAGTCAAATTTGCATATTATGAAGCTTTATAGCTCTTTTGATAAAGCACAACAATATTGTTCATAAAGCTTTAATTGAACAACATCATATGATGCTTTTAAAATGGGTTGTAAATGTTAGTCAAGTCTCATGTCAATCTGACCTGAAATATTAATGCTCACTTGCTTAATCAAATCTGTCTCTTTGGGTTAATTGAGTAAAAGTTAAATTATTCTTTCAAGGTTAAAAGTTAAAATTTCTCCACTCTGATTCACCCCCCCCCCCCCTCTCAGAGTGAATCCACTTCCAACAATTGGTATTAGAGCGTAGGGTCTTGCATTAGGTTTCATACCTAGGATTGATTCTGGTCTTGGAAGTCTATTTTTTTTGTGTCGTAGAGTATTCATCATGGCTAAGTGAAAAAGGAACAAAGGTCAAAAGAAAGCTACTTGTGTCAAGCAAACAAATGATAAATCAACCCCTGCCAAGTCTAGTGAAGTTTTGTCTCAAAAATTACCCTTGCTAGTTAATACTAAAAGTGATCCTATAGTTGGTGAAAAAGATCACTTGGTAAGTGACTTTGAACAAGAATTTGGTGAAAAGGATTGTGAAGGTGATGAGTTTGAAGTTTATTTGGAGGCAGAGCTGCTTGCTACCTTAGATGAGCTTAGGAGGATTAGAAAATAAAATCAGGATCTTAAGGTACACTTAAAGGAAAGTGTCAGTGTCAATAAAGTTGTAATACAAACTCATAATGATGATAAAAGGGTTATTGAATTACTGAAAGCCCAAATGGTTGATAAGAAAAAGACTAAAGAGGGATTAGAAGCCAAGTTAAAAGATAAGAATGAATTATGTAATAAAGTGGAAAATGAGTTTGCCTCATTAAAGAAATGTTCTCACAATGATTCTGTGTTAAAAGAACTAACTCTTAAAGATGATTTGATTATCAGTTAGAAAATTGAAATTGAAGAATGCAAAAGGATTGCAGTTGTTGTAAAGTCTGATTTGGAAGCTAAAAAGACTGAATGTCTAAAACTTGAAGGAGAAGTAGTTGCATTAAGAAAATATCTTGACACTATTAAGGTTCAATTGGATAAAAATCATAAATTTGATTGTAGTACTAATTTATTGAATGAGATGATTGGCAGACAAAAGCGATTTAAAGATCCTACAGGAGTGGGATATGAGGTTGGACAAGGCTCTACAGAAGAATCTAAACATGATTCAGTCTTTGCTACTATAGATGGAAAGACATTTACAGCTAAGAATACACCAAGATTGAAGGTTGATCTCAATCACCATACTGTTGATGCTCAAACAAAAGAAAAATGGGTTAGGACAAAAAGACCATCAAGATCTTCATTTATCAGGTATAACCACTCTCAATTTCATGGCTATTGTTATTGTTGTAATTCTTATGGACATAGAGCAAGAAATTGTTGGATGAATATAACTCATAATCATGAGAGATATGTCGAGAGAGGTTCATACAATGCGCCTAGAATAAATTCTTCTTACTATGGTCTAGAAAACTCTATTATATGTTATAGGTGTAATGGGTTTGGACACAAAGAACAGTGGTGTAAGAAAAGTTTGATAAAGCCTTCTAGGGACTACATGTTCAAACAAAAGGAAAAGAACACCATGAGTAAGGAAAGACAAAGCCTATACAAGTATGGAGAAGAAAGCAAGAAAAGAAAAATGAAGAACTAAATCTTGTGCATGCTACACAAGAATCATCACTAAGCATTTGAAAGATAGTATGAAGATAGGGGGAGATCATTAATGCTTTCTGAATAAACCCCTTTGATATCAAATAAAAGGTAGCAAAAATTTTGTTGTTTCATAGCCCATTTATCATCAAATGCAATACACGAATTTGTTTTATTGTCTTGCTGGGAATAATAGTGACAGTGTGTGATGATAACTGTCTTATTGCAATGATCCACCTATATCATCATTAAGGTAGAACATGATTTTCTCATATGACTTTTGGTGTTGCTGCAATTGATACCTTTTGTGTCTTTGGGAGTGTCCATAGTAAAAGATACATGTGACAAAATTACATTGTCCATCACTGGTGAACAAATTGTGATTAACCTTACTTTGTTGTAATGTATTGGTTGGGCCAGAAGGATTAATATCTTTTCTTTGTACTTATTAGAATAGGTGATGGTTTGTGATACTAAAAGAGATTCTTGAGGTTAAGATGCTTGAACATCAAATCTTGCTATATTGTCTCATCTTTATTCAATACTTTGAAACCATATATAACAGCAACTTGATAAAATTCAATGCCTTGATTTGTAAATGATGTTTTAGCAACAAAGCATGTTAAGACAGTGAATTGGTTGAGGTCTTAATTGAAACAATGATAGAGGCAGTTAGTTGAAAAACTTTAAATGGTAAATATTGAGTTCCGCAGTGTTGTGCTTGGAAACTATGAACAACATACTAATTTGTTGCTGTAAATTCATTTTTCTGGAATTGTGGTTGCTAATACAACATTTTTGACTTTGATTATGTTGGTATTGTATACGTGTACTTGAGGATAGAAAACAATAGTGATAAAAGTTTGGATACTCTTGGATGATGAAGTTCTCAATATGCATCAAATGATCAATTTTTTTTCCCTTGACAATTGTTTATTTCTTGATACTGATTGTTTAGTGTCTTGAGACTTATGCAGTGGACTGCATGCTACAAATTTGGCTACTTTGTGTTATTCTGGTAAAAGATGTCATTTTGGAGAACAAGTAAGTTATTGGATCAAAGAGTCACTATTTAAAGAATTTGTACATTTTCAATATGTTTGAGAAAAGAAATGGTGTCTTACAAATCATAAAGGAATTTTTGTGAAACTTCCTTGTTAAGGGAGCTTGGTTCTAAGGTTGCTCTCTTATATCTTTCCTATCATTGTTCGCTGCTCTAATTGTATTTGCAGTTCGTTTCACTGGTTGTATTGGCTTTCAGATGTTTATGGTGGTTGCTTATCTTTGATAACTATATTGGCTTTGATGACACACTTACATAATCTAGGTGTTACATACTGTGAATAGTTGGTTCTTGGTTCACATGTTTCATGGCATGCTCTTAGTTTTTATATGATGGTACTAATTTTTTCCATATGCTCATTACAACAGGATATGCACTTGTGCATGGTTATTCATACTGGTAACAATGTGTTTATAGCTAACAATGGAGATTGAAGTTTGATATGACCAAAAGGTGGGACAGTTGGCCTTGGTGTGCAGTTTTGGTTATGAATCTTTTACAGGTTGCTTGGTTTGTGGTTGTACAGTGATGCTCAAATTTGTAGCCTTATGGTATTGTTGGTTTTTTAGTCATTTTTTTTAATTTCTCTTGATGTAAAACTCAAGATTGATACATTTGTTTAAATTCATGACATTAAGATGATATCCATTGGCATTCATGGTGTGAAAACTTACAGAACTTATTTCTTAGGATATTCATGCTTCCTATTCATAGTTCTCCTTCGCAGATACTAATGTTTTTTGTTGGACTGGTAGTGATAATTATGCTTATGATTGTTCAGGATCATGAATTCAGTTTATGTTATCGGTCACAGTTTTTGCATGGGCATGTAATTGTTTATGGTACAAATTGGTATAACAAGTGACCATGGTATTAGTTCTTAAAAAGGGGATTCCTCTACATTCGTATCAAAATAGAAGTGCTTAAAGAATTGGTTCATTGCTTTGTATTCATTGTTGTGGTGATCATAATGGCTTATGGTATTGGGTCTGCATTTTTGGTGCATTCCTATTATAACTGCAGCTCGATATTGATTGTTGTTGTACTTCATGGAGAAAATGGTTGTTGTATATCACAGGTTTCCTCCTTTGTCCTTGTGACAAAAAGGGGGAGAAAATGGTGATTCAGATGGCTCAAATTTTTGCCATCAAGGACAAAGGGGGATTTTGTTGACTTCTTCTATGGAATTTTTCCTTGATGTCAAAACTTTCCTGGGTTGGTGCCTAGGCATGTCTTGGTCTAGTCTATATGATGTAGCTTGTTTCTCAGTATAGTAAGGGTTTATGGTAAGTGGAATGGCATTGTGAATTCATCATGCAAATTCAGTCTTCACTATACCTCATAAGTCTTTGGACATCATTTGGCAATGGCACATTATACAACATTGAATATATCAAGGTGGCATGCAACCTTGGGTAAAGGTATTCTATTTGGTCTCCTTGTGCATTTGAATCGGGTCTAAAGGGTTGACATTTAAATTAGGTCTTAAGGCTGACAACAGGTAAAGGCATTGGTTAATATTTTAATGTCACATTGGAAGTGACTTAGCCTTGATTTCTTGGGAATAGAAAATTCAATAGCCATCGATATTTGGAGGTAATATTTCATGGCACGTTTTCGTCGGTATTTCATATAGTCAACAATTTTCAAATGGAAATGATTTTGTCGGCATGGGTTTGGTAAGGTCGCAGACATCTTACCATGGTACTGCAGACTATTAAGAGAGTGACCACAGTAATGCGGTGAAAGCGGTTAGTGGCATGCATTGTAGCTATCGCTATACCATGGGTAGCCAGAAGGGTATCTGCGGTAGTGCGGTGATGTGGCTAGTGGCATGCACAACAACTACCGCTATACCGATGGTAGCCAAAGAGGTAATTGTGGTAGTGCGGTAGAAACAGTTAGCGATTAATTTGGAGCTACCACTGTACCACGTGTAGTCCGAAGGGAGACTGCGGTTGGGCGGTAAAGGAAGTGGTTATAGTAAATGCTAGTCACTGCTATACCGCGGGTGAACATAATGGTGGGTGCGGTAGTGTGGTTGAGGAAGAAAATCATTTGTTGGTTCTTTTGGGAAGCTTAGGTCACTGTTTTGCTTCTATTGTTCAAAGGGTTTGGAACCCTACTTTGGCCGCCATCATGACAGTTTTCTTTCAGTTGTTTCATTGTTATCTTTGGCGTACTAAACTTTGGCAACGTATAAGGAAGATAGAAAGACCATGACAATGGTCATTTCACCTGTCAGTATCCTACCATTGGGTGGAAGCTCGAATAGGGAAAGAGCTCGGACTGCTCAATCACTTCACAAATCCGATAAATTGATCATGGTGAATTCATCTCTGGTCTTCACAGGTATTTATCTTTTAGTTTTCTTTTCAAAACCATTACTTCTCACGCAAGGATAATTTGAGAAAAATTTTCTATGCTATAGAAAAAAGGTGAAAAATGAGTCTATTCATTTTATGGCTAAATCTGAAATGTTTGCTCCAAATCTTGACTGCATTTTTTGAAGGCTATCATATCAGTTATATGAAACATGTTTTTGAGTTAGTGGGTCATCTTGAAAGCTTTGAAATTCTTCAGTACCTTTCCTGGAGTCGTTGGTAACTGCTATTAAATGCATGATTAATTTTTTTTGGTTGCATTGTTGTTAGAGCTAGGGTAAAATGGATATTATTCATGAATTTAATAGATGTGTTTTATTGTTTTGGATAAGCACTGCTTGTGCAGGCCACTTGTGGAGAAAATAAGTTCAGCCACACCTCCATTTTTTGAATACTGATGTTCTATTCTTGTCAAAAAGAAAAATTATATCTCTCAGCGACACTGCAACACTTGACATTGTTGGTCGATTGAACTTTGGTAACCTAATAATCATCTTTGTTTTATTCTCTGAAATAGAAAAAATGAGCAACTATTGTAACCTTCCTTGAATGTAATGATGAAATTTGTAATCAGAAGAAAACAGAGAGATTAGGGCTCTAATATAAAGGAAAAAAAAGAAGAGAAAAACGTGGATAACTATCTTTAAGTGAAGATCTATGAAAAGAGGAGAAAAATAGAAAAGATGGAATTAATTGACAGAATGAGAGAAGAACAATATGAAATATGTGAGAAAAAAGGGAAAACTTGTGATAATACATCACAATGACTGTATTGAAAAATGTTGAGCTCTGAGATTGAAAATCTGAAATATGAGTTGATAATCAAGCTGACTTAAGGCTTGACAATGCCTGAAATTCTAAAGGTTCATTTTGGAACTTTGAGGATTTTATTTATTGTTTGTCAAGAGGCACTTGATAGATAAAAGAGAAACAGAGAGATCCTTTTTATTATTGTATACTGAAAATAGAAAAGGGGTTGGTGCTCCTTGAGATTAGTGTCTCTAAATGAGGGGTTGGTGCTCCTTGAGATTGGTGTCTCTAAATAAGGGGTTGGTGCTCCTTGAGTTGGTGCTCAGAAATTTGTAAGCAGTGGTTTTGAAATTAAGCCAGTAAGGTAGTTTAGGAGTGGCTTTTCTACCCTAGGAGGGTTTTCCACTTGACAATTTTTGTGTCTCTCATTTGTGTGATTTATGTTTATCTTGCATAATATTTCCTTCAATCATTTATGTTATTGTGCACATTATGTTGGTCAATGCTCTGATACTTCAAGGTTGTTTAAAAGTTTAAAGTCAATTTTCTCAAGTTTGTCATGCAAATTTAAATTGTTCAAATTTGATGCAGAATGTCTTTCATAAAGTGAATTAACTTCTACATTTTGTGCTCATTATATGAATGCTCAATTTTTTTTTAAAAGCAAGTCAAAGTTGCATATTATTCAAAGCTTTATAGCTCTGTTGATAAAGCACAACAAGATTGTTCATAAAGCTTTAATTGAACAACATCATATGATTCTTTTAAAATGGGTTGTAAATGTTAGTCAAGTCTCATGTCAATTGGACCTAAAATATTAATGCTCACTTTCTTAATCAAATCTGTCTCTTTGGGTTAACTGAGTAAAAGTTAAATTATGCTTTCAAGGTTAAAAGTTAAAATTTCTCCACTTTGATTCATCCCCCCCCCCTCTCAGAGTGAATCTACTTCCAATAGATCCAGCCCATGCATGTCAACGTATGACCATGCAAAGTTTATTTGTCTCTTTGCGAAGAATTCCTTAAACTCAAGTTGTTCTTCCTCTATCAATAATGCTGCAAAGTATATGTGTTGAGGATTTTCTTCTGTATTTATGTTGACTTCAATAGACTCTTCTACTAGCATTGGTGACTTTTCTTGTTCAACGGGAAGAATTTGTAAACCTCCATCCTTGGGTGCCTTAGAGAGGTTTTCTCCCTCAGATATGTCCTTTATTTTGACTGATTCTTCATCCAAAGGCACCTTTTGGTTTTCACCTAGGGACTCGTCATTTTTCTCATTTTCATCATTTTTCTTTTTATTTTCATTTTTGTGACTAGAGGTGTAAATAGACTCCCCAAATATACTTTGTCATCCAATTCTATGGTAGAATCAGCTTTATGATCCCCTCTTGGTATGCCTTCTTGAAGTCCCATGAACTCAATGATTGCTTTGTCATTCTCGAATGTGTCTATGATGGGTGTACCTTGTTGATCCTAGTCGATAAGTTCAGGATATATGAGAGGCATGTCATCATCGGAGTTATTAAAGGTGGAAGTTGACAAGGTGAATATAGAGTGGTTGACATGGTCACAAAATATTTGGACTAACTCCTTCTTGTTCTTTTTCCTATGCGTAGGTTACTCTGTTGTGGGACTATTGTAAGGGCTGAGTCATCAGAAGATGGTTTGTCAGGTGCCCAAGATGCATGATCAAGGGTTTCCCAATAATAGTTCTTATGCCATTATTCTTTAGACAAGTGCTTCCTATGATGGGGACTAGATGGTTTTGGTATAGGTTCTATCTTTAGGTCCAATTCTCCAAAGAGAGCATCTATGTTCATGGTACTGGTAGGGGAAAGGGAATCCCACTCGCAATTGCTTGAGCTGGGAGATTCATCATAAATTGGGGGAAGTGGTTTGTAAGATGTCTCAATGTCTGCACAAGCACCCACTTCCTCTTGAAATGGTGACAAAGTACTAGGAAACCTAATTCTAAGTGGTTGAAACCCTAGCCCTAGGTATTTCGGTTGTGGTGAGATAGTGATCAGTTTCTTCCTTCCATTTTGATGTAGTCCTAACCCACTGTGCCCATCATAGCCTTCATTTTGCATTACCTTAAAGCCTTTTCCATATTGGTCCTTAGCTATTTGAATAGATAGTGAGGGGTATTCATTGTCTTCTTGACACAACTAAGAGGTAATATCACCTTGATCCACAATTTCTTCTCTTAACTCTCCCCATTTGGTTAATGTCATTGTAGGGGGAACATGAAATGTGACTACTGACTATCTTCTATCCGACATGGGTAGACCATATGTCTTAGGTGGAACCAGTTGACTGAAACAGTATGATGCCTTCATATAATATTCTCCACAACCTTTGTCTTAGATCTCGACCTTAGGAATGGATGATGGTGGTTTGAATGAAATGGACTTAGTAAGATGTGACGGGTCAACGTATAGGGATAAAGTGGATGATGAAGCTTCTTGGTTAACTGGTACCTATCATTGTGGAATTTCCCTTAGGCTTGTACAATATTAAAAAGGATTTGGATCACCATCAATCATGATCTCGGTGCCATTATACGGGAATTTAAGACATCAGTGATATGTTGAAGGTACAACTTTCATTGCATGTATCCAAGGTCTACCTAATAACAGGTTGTACGGAAGGGTGAGATCCAAGACTTGGAAGCTGGTGTTCATAATTGTTGGGCCAATTCTAATAGGGAGTGTGACAACTCCTTTGGATGATCTTTCCTCATCATCATAAGCCTTGATGACTATACTCTTAGAGGTGTCCACACATTCTTCTGATAATCCTAATGCCTTAACCAATTTTAGGGTACACAGGTTCAAACCCGCTCCTCTGTCTACCAAGACTCATCTAAATTTGGTTTGATGGACTGGGAATTCAAGATGTAATGGGTCATTATGATCAAACTTTTTAGTTGAGTAATCTTGTTGGGAAAATGTGGCATGATGTGAGTTGGTTAAATATCCCACCATTTCTTTGAAACGATTGACATCTAAGTCTATAGGAACAGTCGTGTTCTGTAAAGCTTTGTCAAGAATGGCTCAATGCTCAGGTGATAAAGTCAATAGTTCCAAAATGGATATCTGTGTGGGGGTTTTTCTCAATTGATCAAGGAGATTGTACCTAGACTTGGAAGTCTATGTAGGTGGCTCAGAAGAAGGACCTGGAAGAATAATCTTAGTTCTACATGTGTTTACAGCACATTCCAGATTCTTCTTAATGATGATGGTATTGACATTTTCATTCGCAGCTCGGAGGTGATTTATGATTGTTACTTTTCCATAGTCATATTTGGTATTGGTATAATTGGCTGATGAATTTTGCTTGGTTCCCGAACTAGAGGATTTTCCTTTTGTGTGGTCATGTAATGGCTCTGTGAAGACCTTATGATCACTGTCTTGGTATTTTTCTGCCCATTGACCTCTATGGTTCCATTCTCAACAAAATCTTGTATAATATTCTTCAGTTGTCGACATTGTTGTAGGTTGTGTCCTTTTATTCGATGATAGTCATAATAGGCATTCTCATCCCACCATGAAGGTTTAAACTGTCCAGAATCATATTCTCGTGGTTTCAAAGGTTTAATGAGATTATGTTTAATCAACTCTTTGAAAATTTTCTTGATTGGTTGTCCTAAATGGGTAAATTCACGTGTAGGAAATCTCCTTTGTGGTCGTTGTTGTTGTGAATTTTGGACATAATTGGTTTTTTGATCTGGACTATTTGTCATGTCTTGATTTGGGTTGTAACCTCTAAGTGTGATAACTGATCCTATATGTATGGTTTTAGCATCAACAATGCCATCATTTGTAAAAATTTTGTTTCTAGACCAGAATTTGTTTCTATCATTGGGTGCGTTTTGATGTTGAACAACTAGGTTTTTGCCTGGCACTTTTATTTCTCCTTTGTCAATAAGGCCATTTTCAAGGATGATGCCCTTTTGTACCAAGTCTAGGAATGAAGTACAACAATGTACCCTTAAGTCACCTCAGAGTTTTGGATTGATTTTTTCAAGGAATATCATGACCTATTTTTTGGGTATTTCAACTGGAAATCTGCTAGCTAGACTTCTCCATCTTTGGAAGAAATTAGTGAAATTTCCGTCGTCTTCTTGGGTTGTGTGGCACAAGGTTGCTATTGTTACCTCATTGTCTATGTTAAAGGCAAAGTGTTCAAAAAAATTCTCAACTAATTCACCCTAGGATCGTATGCCATATGGTAATTTAGAAAACCATTCCAGTGCTATCCCTATAAGGGTTCACGGAAATAGTCTCATCAAGTATGTGGGGTCATATGATATGTCCATGCATGTCATTGAGAATTCTCTAATGTGTTCCAAAGTATTCTTCATCCCATTATACTTAGGCGAATTCAGTATAATGTATCCATGGGGGAAAGGTGTCATATAAAGCGCTTTGTCAAATGGACATGGACATAGATCTTGTGCTGAGATAGTTCATTTGCCTGACATAGACATGTTGTCCATCTATTGTTGAAGAATTTGCATTTGGTTTTGGAGGAAATTTACTTATGTCAAGGCCATGTTGTTGGCGTTGTTTGGATCAATGTAGATATTTTGAAATGCCATGTTCTATAACGGGTTGTGATTTGGCGAGGGAATATATCCTGTTAGAATGTTTTGATTCGGATTGGGGATCTTTCCTATCTAAATGTTTTGATCTGGTATAGGAATCTTCCATGTCTGAATGTTATGATTTGGATTGGGAATATATCCTATCTGAATGTTCTAATTTGGATTGGGAATATTTCCTATCTGAATGTTCTGATTTGGGTTGGGAATATCTCCTGTTGGAATGTTCTAATTTGGTATAGGAATATTCATGCCAACTTTGGATCTTTTACCAGTCATGTTGGTGCGAAAGGGGTTTGATGAAGTTTCTCCCGCAGTAAATTGTAAACCTTGTGTTATGTTGAAAGGGGTTGGGTTCACAATTGATGATGTTTGAGTTGGTATTGTTGTGGTGATTTGGGGAATAGAAACACTTGACATCACATTTTGTGTTGGTTGAATAGGTAGTGTCTTCAAAGTATGAATATCAAATCCTGATGGTAGTGTGGCACCTTCTGCTAGCAACTTTGCTAGATATTGTTGGGGATCATTTTCCAAACACTCATCCATAAAGGATGCGAATTCAGGATCTTGTACTACTGCATCCATGTCTTCAATATAAATTTGACCATGTGTGTCCCTAGTGACATGTTTTTCAAGCAAAGGTTTGTGTGGTCTTTCTTTCCCTGATGGTTGATTTGCAAAAGGATTGACAAATTCATTAGGGTCTGACATTGCTTCTTTTTTTTTTCTTTTGAGACCTTGTTTCGACCATGAAAAGTTGCTCAAAATGGGGTAATGTTGATTATGTCTAAAAATTGATATGTCCTATTGCTATGTTTTTGGATTTTCTGACAATAAAGGATGTTGCGAAAATGATTTCTAAAATGATGTATACCAAGATGACGTATGGTAGGACGGACAATATGCAAATTCTCAAGTAGACTATGACGGTAAATGATTATAAAATGGGTATAACCTATCACCTATGGAATAAATGCATGCAAGGATTTGAATTTGACCAAGGAACCTGATTGTAGGACAAAGACAGTTGACAAGATGAATTTCCCAAACTAGACTGTTGAGCTAGAAAGATTTAGTAATAGGACCAAAGTGACTAAGTTCAATGATAGTGACAAACCAGAACATGAACGTATCCAATGCCGAGGAAAGTTATCTATTCTACGATATGCAATTTCCTAGGAAGTATCTATATGCATGCAACTTAGGATGACTATGACTAAGACGTATATGACACCTAATGATGCAAGGTTTTTGAGAAAATTCTTCTAGTTTATGTCCAACGTTGAGCTTTAAGAAATAGAAGCAAAAATGACAATTATGTTTTGGACTCGATTTGCAGTTTTTTAAGTTTTTTGTTGACAGTCAAATGCGGTTCACCTGTCATTCTAATTTTGACAGATGCGGTTTAACATGCATATGCGATGATTTGACTAAAAAGAGGTTTCGAATGTCGACTGGTAATTTGGACTTGTGACAGATGCAGTTTATATTTTGACAGATGCGGCTCATGGTAACAGTTGTGACTCAGAATAAAGACTCTGAACCTAAACTTGTTGACAAACACATGCGATTTTTCCTTTGATAGATGTGACTTGTATATACACATGCGACTCAAATTTTGATAGTTGCAGCTTGTAATATTTGAACTATGTAAAAGTGGACTTTGTTGATAGACACATGCGATGTTTACCCTAACAACTGCAACTCGCTAGGACAGATGTGGTGTTAAAAATGATAGTTGCGACTCAATTTGATAGTTGTGTTTTTTCGAAGATTATTTTATGACTGACTCCGTTTGTTGATTAAGTTTTTTTTTTACGAATACAACAAAAAAAAGCACATAAATCAATGTGTTTTCAGTTTGTGGTGATAGAACTATTAAATCAGAAAATATTTACAACCTAGGCTTTTTGGACAATACTTGTTGAGTTCTTACTTGGATAAATCTAGCTACGCATATTCAAGGTGGATGACTAGTAGCTTGACCCCACTGGCTCCCCTCCATGACACTCACTTATACAGGGCAACCAAGCTACTGTACCCATGAAACTCCCATGGCATACATCTCATCTCCACACATGAACCATAAATATGTAAGATGACTTCATAGGTCCGAACCTGCTGCACCAGCAAATAGGTAGGATTTTGGCAAAACTACAACATGGTTTTTAGTAAGGGCATTATGTTCGTAGGACACCATTCAGCTTGGCGAGAGACCATTTCTTCCCTTCTCGTCGGAATAGTGAGGGTGATTTCTGGGGTTTCTCCCAAAAATCCATTTTTATATACCGGGTGGAAGTCGCTAGCTAAAGCGTGTTACTGGTCTAAGTCGTCTTGGGGTGATTAATTTTTCCCACCAAGATAGGACCAAGTTCTAGAGTCAGTAATTGTTTCTCTTACACCTAGGATCACATGACTACACAAGGGGAGAGGATACTTCGATATACCGAATCGTAAAGGGTGACATAAATGTGCTTTCAGACTAGACAAAGCAAACATTGATTCTTTTTAATCCAAATGACAATGATTTATCTACCAAACAAAAAGCTTTTTAAATAAAACAAAGTCATTAGGTCCTGTATGCAAATTGATCAGTAGTTTGTTTTTGTGTCTTCGGATTTCGTCCTGCATAAACTATTGGTTTTTTTTTTTATTTGGTCTTCTATGCTTCATCCTGCAAAAACTAAGTTAATCTACCTTAACACAGCTATAAAAAAACATTAGCAAAAAATGAAATAACACGAAAAAAGAAAATGAAAACGCAAATGTATGGAAGTGAATAAAAAGTAAAAAATCGATTACCAAGCAGATGTGGCTTTTCAAGCCATAGATGCGGCGCGATGTTGATAGGCGGATGCGGTTTGTATTGATAGTCGGACGTAGTGTGAATTGTTGACGGATGGATGCAGTGAAAAGTATCATGGATGCGGTGCAGAATAGCAGATGTGATTCACAAAGACAGATGCATCATTTATTTGAGCAGATGTGGTGTGCCGTATGATAACTTGCAAAATAAAAGATGGAAAAACAGAAAGATGTTGCACGAATTTGAAGCGTGTTCACATTAGGTTCACCAAATAAATCAAATGATAACCTAGATTTTTTGGAGAGATCAAATGCTATAGCTGCATAGATTAAAATGATCAAGTCTAGCCTAACAAATAATCTAAATCAAAACAACAAAGAATGAAACAAGTAAACATAATTAAACTAAACAAATCAATTGGAAAGTTCTCACCAAATATGTGTCCACTCCTTCGAATTATCTTGATTCCCCTTCTCTATTTTGATGTTTCAGTATTCTTGCCCTCAAATTTTTAGTATTTGATGCAAGCATAACCTTGTTGAATGTCTAAGAAAAATATCGAAGATAAGTTTCTTCTCAAAAGTGTATAATTTCAGGAGGAGGAATAATGATAATGACAGGCCATTTTATAGATTTTGGGTTTTCGAACGATCGGCTTAGATTCAAAGAGAGATCAACGAACGAGATTGATAAATGTCATGCAATGTGAGTTATGTGTCAGATAGAACGTGAGTTAGAAAAGACTACAAGATAAAGATTAAATTAGAACAATAACTTAATCTCGTGTCAAGATTGTTCGAAAATAGAAAGAACATGAGTTCCCAATTAAATAAACAATTTAATCTTCAATTAAGAGTCTTCGAAAATAGAAGAAATAGACTTTGAATGTCAAAGACAAAGTTAGAACTTGAAGAATGAATAATTCGAATGCATACATGAATTAATTAATTAAATAAATATATTTAATTAATAAACAATTTCATGCATATGAGTTAGAACTAGTTAACTGACTAGTTGTGATAGAGAGTCCCCTCGCAAAAACAATCAGATACCGAGCCTAGAGATAACTGGCGGATTTAAAAATAAATCTTGAGTCAGACGGTGAGTGAATAATTAGATAATTGAATGATAAAAGAATGTGACATAAAGAATTAATAAATGAATTAAATGTTAATTTAACTCAACATTTGAAAATGAAAGATTTAATTAAATAAATAAAGATAATTTATTTAATTTGACTGTTGTAAAGGTGGAATTGAATAAATTAAATAATAAATATTTAATTATATATAAAGGGGGTTAAATGAATAATTAAATAATAAATATTTAATTATAGTTGAAATATAACAAAGGGGTAATTAAATAATAAATTATTTAATTAAGAAGGAAGAATTAATTAGTTAGTGACATAATTAAATAAATATGATTCATTTAATTAATCAAGTTGAATAAAGGTTATTATGAATTAATGAATTAATTAAAAAGGGGTATTTAGTTAATAGAGGAAATATGTGTTAGAACGGTAATTAAATAATTAACATTATTTAATCATGACCATGGATAATAGAAAATTATGTTGAAAGTGGTGCTCGCAAGCCTAGACCAATTTTCGGTGTCTACAAGTAGTTTCAGATTTTTGAAGTCTTTGATAGTGTTTTGGGGGTTTCAATAGTCTTTGACTGCGTGTAAAGGTCCTACAAAACATAGAAACACAAATCAATTTCTATAATTTGGAAAATTTATAGAAAAAACCAACTGCACCATTACAATAATCGAAAGTGCTAAAACTCAGACCAAATGTGCCAAAAGGCAGATCGCATGCGCTAAAAGACAGACCTAATGTGTTGAATCGGAAAGATATATGATGAAAAATAAAACTCCCAGATGTGTTGTAAGAGCAACCAGATGCACTGAAAGATTTCACCAATCCACCAGAACAATGACAATGGCACTAGAAGAACGACCAGACGCACCAAAGTAGTGACTCCATGCACCAAATTTTTTTCCAAATGCACTAGAGAAAAAATTGAATGTGCTATTTCAAAAAAATTGATAGAACCTATGGAGAAAAACTCAATAGAAAAATAGATTAAAAATGGGGCTATGGCCTCACGGTGGGCACCAATTTATGTGTGTGAAAAATAGTGGAGAAGGGAATAACAATTTAAAACCCAACACACATATTCATGAAATGTCTTACATAAAAGGAAATGAAATAACAAAACCAAATTGCTACTGCTATCCTTTCAAATCATTCCATACTTCTCTAGTCTTAAGGACCTTTGAATTCATGCTCTCAGATCTAGTTAAGTGTTGCACATGAATCTACAAAGATGACAACCTAAGAAATTAGAAGATGTTGTACAATGCAAACTACATGCCTACATCACTATATTTTTGTATTTTTGAATTTTAAATGCTAAATGAAAGAGAAAAGTGTTGCTATGTATGATGATACTAGGATTAATGATGCAATTCTAATGTAATACTATGAAAAAAAAGAAATCTAATGCAATACTAAAATGATCCAAAGTAAAAGTGCCATGATAACTATGCTATATGAAAATGCAAATTCTCAATTGCTCTCAGTTGCTCTCAATTTCTCCAGCATAAGTTTATCTCAATTACCTCTTGAAAAGTTGTAGGATGAGCTCCTTTTTATAGATTTTTCCAAGCCTAGGATGAGGTGGCAAGGATGGACGGTCTATATCGTGATCTTGGGGGATCAATGGTAGAGCACAAAGAGGTTAGAGGAATTCATGGAGTTTTCTCCACTTAGAAGGGAAAATCATCCAAGTGTCAAAGAGCATCAATTAGAAGAGAGAGCCATGTGTTCCCAAAGAGGTTAGGAGGTCGAGAGGTTGGAGTGAATATTCCAAATTTAAAAATTAGGAATAAATGAAATTGTGTGACATGTGATGAGGTGGAGAATGAGTTGGAGGTAGTTAGGAGATTATGGAGAAATGTGACAAATTTGAATTAAAATTTTAAATTTAAATGGAGGAAAATTAACTAAATGACAGATTATTTAATCTATGCATTTAATTAATTTAAGAGGGAAAATGATTTTTGAAATAGAAGAATTAAGGGATGAACCAAATAAATAAATTTATCAATTTATTTATATTAGTAGAAGAGTTAGGATTTATTAATTAAATATCGAGTATTTAATTAATTGTGCTCCAAACCATTTTTATGTGTACACATGTTCCATGTTTGCTTCATGTATATTTTGTGTTTGTTTAATGTATGTTGTGTGTATGTGCATTCTATTATGTGCCTTATGTATGTTTTAATTCTTCCTTGTCTTACATGTGATACATTTATTTTTTGTGTATGGTACATGTTTGTCTTGACATTGCAGACTAATAGGATCCTAAGTTTGGGGGCTAGTGCACATCTCAACTTGGTGTCATCATGTCCCTTCAATGTATTGATAAAGAAACTTATCTTATCTATCCTTTAGTGTGTGTATGAACATAATATAATACCCTCACTAAAGTGGGGGCGAAAATTAAAGTCATAAATTGTTACCCCTAACAATTTCCACACTAGATTGAGCACCCTATTTTGCATGTACAATTAGTTATATTAACAATTTGTTCATTTTGGGTCCAGATTGGGAAAATATATTAAATTCCCCGACGTACCTATTTTTTAGGGCCCAAAAAACTCAGATAGGGTTGTGGGTGCCCTACTCCTTGGATGTGATTTTAAAAATTTATAAAATTTGAGTGTTAGACTTGAGTGTTTTAAAATGAATCCAGGTCAACCTATGTCCAATAAAATCAATTGGGATGCATATATAAAAAAAATTTCCCTTTCATTTGAACAATAGGCACTATTATAAAAAATCAAGCACTATTATTTTCTAATTGTGAAGATACTTGTGACTTACTCTCTACATGCTTTCTTTAACAATCTATTTGTGTTATGTAGACTAAAATTTTATAGGTCTTCAAGAAAATTCAGAATTCATCAACTCTTTATGGAAACTTATGGTGTGACATCACTTAAACAAGGGCTTCATACCTAAGGTAACATTATAAAAAAAAATTATTCATTTATTGCACTCATTATTATTTACTTTTCCTTTGTTTGACTAGGGGAATGCACTCTTTACCATCATTATCATTGTTGTTATGGAGGTGGAGAAACCGAACCTAGGGTTTGACTTACACAAGCCCTTGTATAACATAACCTTTCCCCTCTTTTCATGTGTGTAGGCTAGATCCAAAACTTCTATCAACAATAGGTTGCAAAAGAATAGAGAGAAAAGTGTACAAGAGAGATCCATCCATTCAACATCCAAAAACACCTAGACTAGCATTCCAAAAGTGCTCCATTGTCTACTCGTTCCAAATTTGTACCCATTTCTATGATTTTTTTATGTTTATCTGTGTAATCATTCATATTTTCATATTAGGCTTATATCAATTAGATTAATTAATTACACACATAAGATCTACCCTCTTTGCAAAAAATGAACAAAACCCTAAAAAAAATGGCTCTCCTTTGAGGTAGTTATCCAATCATCAAACCCTAGTTGGTTTGTGTTCCAATGCTAAGCCAAAGGAAAATATAGATCCAAGCTAATTTGATAATTAGATCTAGGATCACTTTCCCACTTAACACAAGTTTGTAGTAGATGGTCAATATCTACCATCTTATGCTAAGGCTCGTCATCTCAAGAAGCTTGTAGATGTTTTCAAGAGAATGAAATACTTATTGTACAAAATTTTATTTCAAAATCTTTCCCTTTAAAGGGCGAGATCGATAAATTTTTAGAGGTCTAATAGAACCCATAGTATCAAAAGTGAAATAACAAGTTTTCCTTGACGAGGAAAGTGGTGTATTAGAGGAAATGTTTGAGATCTATGAAGAATTATTGTATTTATTTGAAATCCTTCATTTAAGGCATGAGAAGCATGAAGAGTGTGCCATTGAATGACTAAACAGTGATGTTATAGGCCATACCTCCACTAGATTAGAGGAAAGTAAGGATATATTGAATTGATTGAAGATTATATTTGAAGATAACACCAAAAATAACATTGAATGCATTCAAACATAACTTCAAAAAATAAGCAAAAGACAGAGAATATGGTCAAATTTTTAATGATAGGGCATGTTCTTCATAATTACAAATATTATCACCTTAATCAAAACCTATCATTAGAAATGTGAATGCCATTTGACCCTACTATCAGCTACCTAATATAGGAGCTTATTTTGATCTTGATACATATCATGAATAATTGTAGTATTTAACAAGATTATGATGGGAGGAAGGTGAACTAGTTTTCCTTGAAGATGTACCCATAGATAAACTCACTATGAATATTTCAAAACTTTATCTTTACATTCTTTGTTTAATGTAAATTATTTACATGTTTAATGTACAATTGATTCCTCTCATTTTTTAGTGTGTTGAAGGAGTAAACCATTAATTATTCTTTCTTTCTTTAGTGTTGCATGCACAAATCAAAAGACTTTATGCTTTGATAGTTGTTTCACATTGTTTCTTATTTTTCCTTTGTTATTTCTATCTTCCGTTCAAGGAATCATAAGTAACATTTTGTATGAGCTTGTTTAGAGTTTCTTTGTGTTCTTTTTTTTCTTTCCCAAATTTGTTTTTCTTTTGTGCTTTCTAGTTGAAAGAACACAAAACCCCCCCAAAAAGCCTAATCATACAAGGGAATTACCTCTCTCAAACATAGAGAGAAAGCATTAATCTAGCGATGCTTTCTCCAACAATTGTAGACATTTAATGTTGCCCATTAGACAAGTCACATTGAATTTAGAAAAGAATTGCAACAACAAATCTATTTACCAATATATTTATATTACACAAAATACAACTTTACGATTTCTTATATTTTTTCAAAAAAAGACATTTTAGAAACTAGTTATAACCAATTTAAAGTGCTATCAAATGATCAATAAACACAAATATTTATAACTTTGTCCACTAAATAGTACATGCAATAATTTAAAAAAATATAAATATCCACCATTAATAAATAATAAGACTATAAATATTTGTACTTTTTGATTGTTTGATAGCATCTTTCCTTATTATTAATAAATATAAAAACAAAAACATTCAAATAATGATAAAATGATAAAAAGTCACATGTATTAAACAATTAAAAATCATGTCACCAAATATCTAATTCCATAAACTACACATTTCTTCTTATGAGTCGTAAGACAATGAATAATGTAAACTAAAAACAAAGAATAATTAGATCTAATTTCATATATTACATGTTCCTTCTTATGAGTTGTAAGACAATGAATAATGCAAACTAAAGACAAAGAATAGTTAGATCTAATTTCATATATTACACTTTCCTTCTTATGAGTTGTAAGATAGTTTCTTTAAAAAACAATGAATAATGTAAACTTAAATGTAAATTATTGAGAACTCTTTTAATATGTAAAAGATTGGACCTTTTTTTCTAGCTTATCTAATTAAAAACATAGAACTTGCCCATAATTTATTGTATTCTCTTATTGCAAGAAAAAGGCCTCGGACAAATGGATTCTTCCATGTGACCCAATCCTTGCTCGATGGGCCCTCACCTTGCAACAAATCATATAATGGAGACACGAAGATGGAACCAACTTGAATAGTGTGAGAGATACACAAAAAGAGAACCAACGGAAAACACTATGAGAGTACATGTGGAATAAGTATTAACAATATGTAGTATAAATATGTTGGAAGACTAAATTATATAACCACAAGTACTACACACAATAAGACTCTATTATTGATCCCTCTCCCCTATACATACTAGTACTTTTCGATCATTTGATACCATCTTTCACTATCACCCATAAATATAAAAGAACAAATGCTTTATTAACAAATACTCAAATAATCATAAAAGACAAAAGTCACATGCATAAAACTTAAAAAATAAATCATATGACAAACCATTCATTCTGTCCATTAGACTAAAGACATAATAATTAGATCTAATTTCATATATTACAGGTTTCTTCTTAGCTTTACAATAAAGACAGATTCCTTAAGAAACAATGAATAACATAAACAGAAGTAACATTGAACTTGTGCGTAAATTATTTTATTCTACTATTGCAGAGAAAAAGGCCTCCGGCCGATGGATTATTCCATGTGACCCAATCCTTGCTTGATGGGTCCTCAGCCTGCAACAAATCATATAATGGAGACATGGAAATGAAACCAACTGTGAATAATGTGTCAGATACACAGAAAGGGAACCAATGGTGAGTACTGTGACAGACAGACGAATAAGAATTTTATTTTTCGAAGCCCCAGAAGCCTAGGGGAACTATTTTATTACCACATTCATGAGGAATTTCATTGCCCCATAAAATACAGATTGGAACACTAAAATGTAATGAATGAGCAGTGAGCTTTAATTGTTAGGGCGACACTAAGGCCGCATAAAGTAGCTGGTTCCAGCTATCAGGAGCGCCTGGCAAACACCAGTGGGTACAATCTTGGTGCTCAGGTCCAGTAATGTTAAGCGTCGTGTAGATTGACGGATGCCCATCTTGGCGGAATGCTGAGTTACGGGTGATGTCAAGGAGTTTGACTGGAAATTCAGTAGTGCTCAAAATTTGCTGGAGTATTGCTACATGAGCAGTTGGCTTAGGATCGAATGATGGATCTTGGATGGGCTCCTTACTGTCGCATCTGTTTCAGTCATTTCAATGACCACAGAAGTTAGCAGGAATGGAAAGGGTCTAGGAAAAAAAGGACTTTTTTGGGGAAAAAATTAGAAGTTTGTAGAATGTAGCCCAGCTGTTACCTCCTCTTACTGTTGTAATGGCCGTATGAGGTGCTGCGAAAGAAGACCAGAGTTTGGGGATTCACTTTTGAAGATACCCATTTTGACCATGTAGTGAGTGCCTTCCTGTAAGCTACCAGTGGCTCCATGTCGGTATACTTCTGTTTGCCTTCCGTGATTATGTCCCATCTGTTCATAAAGTATAAAGAGATTTACTTCACTGGTTTATGTTCATTGTGTAGCTGTCCTAAGATAAAGATTAAAAATACAATGGGAAGTAGCTTTTTAAGCTGTTAGAAAATATGGATGATGATCTCATGTTTGATCTTTTTGGATTTATTCTGTATGGGTGGAGGACAGTTTATGATTGATAACAGTTAAGTCACTGGAAAACATGGATGATGGTATTATGTTTTGTTTTTCTTAGGTTTACTATGTGTGGATGAAGGGCAATTTATTATAGATTAGACAGTTAAGTCAATACAAAATATGGATGATGGTTTCATGTTTGATTTCTTTAGATTTACTCTATATGGGTGGAGGACAGCTCATGGTAGATCAAACAGTCAAATCAATTGAAAACGTGTTTGATTTTCCTGGATTTTCTCTGCATGGGTGAAGGGCAGCTCGTGCAGACAAAGGTTATAATAGTGCATGTTGAGACATCACTTTGTGAGGTCCACTAAATATCGATTCCTCTCTTAAAAAAAAAAATGTTCAATTGAAATTCTTCAGAAAAAAACATTTAATTAGATAGGAATAAACACTTAATTAAATAAAAAGATTTGATCATCTGTTTCTATATAAGAAAATTTGTATGGTCACAAAATGATATATTAATGAATTGCACATATTAAGATTAATTTTACATCTTATCCACCCTACAAATAATTATCCCATCTTTAACTATTAAACTACCTAACATTGAATTTTAGGGAGAGTGTGGAGTGAAGGTTAGAAGTGGATTCGAAGTATGAAAGGAACAGAATGTGAGGATCCATCACACCTTTGTGAGCCCAAAACCTCTGGCCACCATTTAGATGACTCAAAAATCAGCACATCAGCTATCCAATGAATTGAGTTGTTGTGGATCTCATCCACGTGAAGAATTCTCTTTCCCTCATCATTGATCTCAAGATCAACCAAATATGGGGCCCAGAAAAATTCGATCGAAACATCATATTCCTGCCAACAATCAACCAAATTTGTTAATGACTACCCATTAAAATTTCCTGCAGATCAGCTAGAAAGCAGAATCCATCCATCTACTTGCTTACAGTAGAAATGAATTTATCATTGGTGTCACTGCCTGGAACAAATGTATTTGAAAATTCATTAGACACAAGGCAGATCAGAGACAGAAACTGGTTTTGGCTTATGGAGTCACCAACAAACATTGTTTTCTTCCCTCTCAGCCTCTCCAGCAAGTCCCTGGCACTGAAACTGAAATCATAATCCAGCCATTAATATCCAAAAGTCACCCAATAAATTAGAACAAAATACAACTAATTTAGACTTAACCTTGGAGTATCACAGCCATTTGGTTGCCATCTCCACTCCTGATAATCAGAATCTGGTCTACCATTTGCTTTGCAATTGAATTCTTTGCTAATGTAAGGACATTTTAAAGCATCATACAGAGGATAGGAGGGATCATGGACCCATATCCCAGAGAACAAATCGCAAACTGTTTCATTGTTTCCATCTTTTGTTCCCTGAACTTCAAAATCCTTGATTCCTTTCTGTGTAGCTCCGGCACAAACATGGTTGCCTGATAACAGACAGAGCAGAAGAGTAAGAATTACAATCACCATGTTTGTGCTGGATTGTTTAGTCCCTTGAACTGGGTCCATCCTTATAGCTTTACTCATATGGTTAGTTGAAAGTTCTGCTAGATTAAGACAGGTTATTCGAATTTGGGATAACCAATAATGCAAAAATGGCGAATGGATCACTGACTCCCAAGCTTAATTTTAGTGGTAGGCGTCTATCTTGTCTCACCAATCTAGTCATTCACCCGAGTATAGCCTGGCCCCCTCTTAGGTCTTGGTAACCACAGTTCAAAGGAAGTTTAGGAGTGTGGTAAGGTCTCATGGAGGGGCTTTTTTAAAAGTTTCAGTCGTGTTTTTAAAAGTTTTTGGTCTCATAGATTTAATGTTGTAATTTTGCTTAAAATTTTAATCTTCAAAATTTAAGAAATGAACTGGAGTGTTTTGATAAAAAATAATAAATAAATGAAAATTCTCTTATTTTTAATTTTTGATAAGAATTTAAAATTTTAGATGATAGACAAGTGGCAGAAAAAATTCTTAAGTGTAGAGGCAATTTTTAGCCCCGCCTCAATTTCACCAGTTCTAAAAGGTAGGGGCTGCTATTTTTCAAGAAAAGATTCCAATTAATCCTGTACCATCATTTTTTTTCCCATGTGACCTCTAACTCCATGAAAATAGATGCTCAAACCCCCCAGGGGACCACTCCAGCTCCATGAAAATAGATGCCCAAGCCCTCCATGGGACCATACTCTGTTAGAACAATTCTAAATTATAGATCTTAAGGATAGAAGTTTATTTCATTTCATTAATTAGTATTTATTATTAATTGTTTAAAACTTTAATCCATTCAAATGTAATTAGAATTTGCATGCACAAACAAGTACACATAATTTTTTTTATCGTTTAATGTATAATTAATTCCTCTCATTTTTGTTGTAGTGGAAGGGGTAAGCATTAATTATTCTTTATTTTATTAGTATTGCATGCACAAATCAAAATACATTGTGTCTTTGATAATTGTTGCACATTATTTCTTATTTTTCCTTTGTTCTTTTTGTCTTTTGTTTAGGAATTCTTCGTAACATTAGTTCTTTTTCCCATTGTAATCATATCAAGGAATTGCCCCTCTCAAAACGTTAATCTATTGATTTTTTCTTCAATTATGAACATTTATTTTTTCTCATTAGACAAGTCTTATTGAATATAAAAAATAATTACAATGACAAATCTAGATTACACAAAATGCAACTCAATGATTTCTTATAATTTTTCAAAATAATACATTTTAGAAATTAATGATAACCAATTTAAAGTGTTATCAAATGATCAATTGACACAAATATTTTTAACCTTGTCCACCAAATAGTACATGCAATAACTTAAAAAAATTTAAATATCCACCATTAATTAATAATAAACTATAAATATTGTTTGATAGCATCTTTCTCTATCATTAAAAATATAAAAAACAAAAAATATTCAAATAATCATAAAATGATAAAAATCACATGTATAAAACAATTAAAAATAAATAAATAAATCATGTCACCAAAGAATAATTAGATCTAATTCCATTAAATCATGTTATCAAAGAATAATTAAATCTAATTCTATAAATCACACATTTTTGCTTATGAGTTGTAAAACAATGAATAATGCAAACTGAAGACAAAGAATAATTAAATCTAATTTCATATATTATACAAATTGTAAGACAATAAATAATGCAAATTAAAGACAGAATAATTAGATCTAATTTCATATATTAAGCTTTCTTTCTTGTGAACTGTAAGACAGTTTCTTTTATAGTATAAACCAAAATATAAATTATTGTACTCTTTTAATATGTAAAAGATTGAGTCTTTACCAAACTTTTCAAATTAATGACATAGAACTTGCTCATAATTTATTGTAGTCTACTATTGTAGAGAAAGAGCCCTGGGTGGATGGGTTCTTCCATGTGACCCAATCCTTGCTTGATAGGCCCTCACCCTGCAACAAATCATATAATGGAGACATGGAAATGGAACCAACTGTGAATATTGTGACAGATACACAGAAAGGGAACTAATGGTGAGTACTGTGACAGAGACAGACGAATAAGAATTTTATTTTTCGAAGCCCCAGAAGCCTAGGCGAAGTATTTTATTACTACATTCATGAGGAATTTCATGGCCCCATGAAATACAGGTTGACAGACTAAAATGTAATGAATGAGCAGTGAGCTTTAATGGTTAGGGCGACACTAAGGCCGCATAAAGTAGTTGGTTCCAGCTATCAGGAGCGCCTGGCAAACACCAGTGGGTACAATCTTGGTGCTCAGGTCCAGTAATGTTAAGCGTCGTGTACGTTGACGGATGCGCATCTTGGCGGAATGCCGAGTTACGGGTGATGTTAAGGAGTTTGACAGGAAATTCAGTAGTGCTCAAAACTTTCTGGAGTATTACTGCATGAGCAGTTGGCTTAGGGTTGTATGATGGATCTTGGATGGGCTCCTTGCTGTCGCATCTGTTTCAGACATTTCAATGCCCACAGAAGTTAGCAGGAAAGGAAATGGTATAGCAAAATCTAGGGAAAATAAAGGATTTTTTGGGGGAAAAACTAGAAGTCTGTAGAATGTAGTCCAGCTGTTACCTTCTCTGATTGTTGTAATGGCCGAATGAGGTGCTGCGAAAGAAGACCCGAGTTTGGGGATTCACTTTTGAAGATACCCATCTTGACCATGTAGTGAGTGCCTTCCTGTAAGCTACCAGTGGCTCCATGTCGGTATACTTCTGTTTGCCTTCCCTGATTATGTCCCATCTGTTCATAAAGTATAAAGAGATTTACTTCACTGGTTTATGTTCATTTTGTAGCAGTCCTAACATAAAGATTCAAAAATACAATAGGAAGCAGTTTTAGTGATAATAAGACAGTTAAGTTGTTAGGATGATGATCTCATGTTTGATTCTTTTGGATTTATTCTGCATGGGTGGAAGATAGTTTATGATAGATTACAATCAAGTTAATGGAAAAAATGGATGATGGTCTCATGTTTGTTTTCCCTAAGTTTATTTTGCATGGATGAAAGACAACTTATTATAGATTAGACAGTTAAGTCAATGGAATCATGTTTGATTTCCCTGGATTTACTCTGTATGAGTGGAAGACAGTTCATGGTAGATCAAACAGTCAAGTCAATGGAAAACATGGATGCTGGTCTAATGTTTGATTTTCCTAGATTTTCTCTGCATGGGTGGAGGGCAGTTCATGCAGACAGAGGTTATAATGGTGCATGTTAGAACTTCACTTTGTGAGATACAATAAATATTGATTCTTCTCTTGAAAAAAAAAAAATACAATTGAAATTCTTTAGATAGAAAGATTTGAATAATTCATTTGTTTGTTTATAAGAAAATTCTTATGGTCACAAAGTATATCAATTACAGAGGATAATATATTAATGAATTGAACATCTTATAGATTAATTTTACATTTATCCACCCTACAAATACAAATAGTTATCCCATCTTTAACTATTAAACTACGTAACATTAAGTTTTAGGGGAGTGAGGAGTGAAGGTTAAAAGTGGATTCGAAGTATGAAAGGAACAAAATTTGAGGATCCATCATACCTTTGTGAGCCCAAACCCTCTGGCCACCATTTAGATGACTCAAAAATTAGCACATCAGCTCTCCAATGAATTGAGTTGTTGTGGATCTCATCCACGTGAAGAATTCTCTTTCCCTCATCATTGATCTCAAGATCAACCAAAAATGGGGCCCAGAAAAACTCGATGGAAACATCATATTCCTGCCAACAATCAACTAAATTTGTTTATGACTACCCATTAAAATTTCCTGCAACAGAATCCATCCATCTGCTTACTTACAGTAGAAATGAATTTATCATTGGTCTCACTGCCTGGAACAAATTTATTTGGAAATTCATTAGACACAAGGCAGATCAGAGACAGAAACTGGTTTTGGCTTATGGAGTCACCAACAAACATTATTTTCTTCCCTCTCAGCCTCTCCAGCAAGTCCCTGGCACTGAACCTGAAATCATAATCCAACCATTAATATCCAAAATTGACCAAAAAAGTTAGAACAAAATACAACTAATTTAGACTTAACCTTGGAGTGTCACAGCCATTTGGTTGCCATCTCCACTCCTGATAATCAGAATCTGGTCTACCATTTGCTTTGCAATTGAATTCTTTGCTCATGTAAGGACATTTTAAAGCATCATACAGAGGATAGGAGGGATCATGGACCCATATCCCAGAGAACAAATCACAAACTGTTTCATTGTTCCTATCTTTTGTTCCATGAACTTCAAAATCCTTGACTCCTTTCTGTGTAGCTCCGGCACAAACATGATTGCCTGATAACAGACAGAGCAGAAGAGTAAGAATTACAATCACCATGTTTGTGCTGGATTGTTTAGTCCCTTGAACTGGGTCAATCCTTATAGCTTTACTCTTATGGTTAGTTGAAAGATCTGCTAGATTAAGACAGGTTGTTAGAATTTGGGATAACCACTAATGCAAAAATGGCGAATGGATCACTGACCCACACCTTAATTTTAGTTGTAGGCCTCTTAGTTCTTGGGAGCCACAGTTCAAAGGAAGTTTAGGAGTGTATTTTAGTTGTAAGAGCAATTCTAAATTATAGGCCATATAAGGATAAAAGTTTATTTCATTTCATTAATTAGTATTTATTTTTAATTGTTTAATTCATTCATATGTAATTAGAATTTGCATGTATAAATATGTTCTCTAACATATTAACATACATATAGTTTTTTATCAATGTAATCCTTGAATCTTCTTTAAATATAAGTACTAGTTATAAAAACATAGATGAATGGGTAATAGAAAAACTCACGACTTATTTATTAAATATATCAGAATATAGAGAATTAATTAAGACATGTATTTATAAATAAAATATTTATGTAAATTTATTAAAAATTTAAGATTTATATATTGAAAATGTTAGATTATAGAGAATTAATTATAACGTTTTTTTATAAAGTATTTTTGTAAGTTTATTAAAAGCCCATGATCATATATTGAAAATGTTACATTATAAATAATTAATTAAAAAATGTATTTATAAGTAAAGCATTTCTATAAATTTATTAAAAAGCCATAAAGATGTGATATTATAAAGAATTAATTAAAACATGAATCCAATTGGTTGACTTTGTGATTGACGATGTGTTAGAATAATGCAAGAGGATTGAGAAAGATATGATCCTTCAACAATTTTAACAATATAGAAGAAAATTAATATCAATAGATAATATCACTTCTTTAAAAAACTATTTTTTTAGAAACCAAATCTCTACATTTTGGAGCCGACTAACTCCTAGACAAAAAGCACCTATGTGTTGATTTTAAGACAATGTCGAGCCTTATCCTTCCAACCACAAGTTTGTGTAAATAAATTAAATATAGCCTATTGGCTATTTAATTTATTCAATTCGATATTAGTGAAGAGGCGCTTCACTTGGAAATAAAATAAATATTAAATATCATGGGTCGACCTCTCCTTGATGATCACACCATTTCACATGAGACGTGTTCTTTGGTGGTCGACCTTGCATCATGAAGGGATGCGTCCCTTCCAGCGATTTATATAAATGGAAGATCATGAAGGCAAATAAACAAGAATAGTGATCTGTTGATCACAAAATAAAAAAATATGCAAAAGCCTCAAATTGCCTTAATAAGATGAGAGGCAGGGCATCTATTATATAGAGATTCAAAATATAGATTACATAATGGCACACAACCATATTAAAAAATATCCCAACTACACTAATAAATACATACAACCATAATATTAATAAGAGGCAGCAAAGTCCCAAAAGGCTGCTAGTAAAGTCAAGAAAGGTTGCAATGGGAATTATTGTTGTCATTGTCCCCCATAATGACCATTGGGAAGAACATGAAGTAGATCTCTAAGCTCCTAGAACCTTTCATGAGCTAGGGGCTTCGTGAAGATATCTACTATTTTGATCCTCTGTATTACGGTACATAATCTCGATCAATCCTTGTTGAACCAAATCTCTGATGAAGTGATATTGAATCTCAATATGTTTGGTCTTGCTATGAAACATTGGATTCTTATTCATTTGTATAGCACTCTTGTTGTCACAATACAACAAAGTAGGTCCATTCTGTATCTGGTGCAAATCCTCCAATAGTCGTCTCAACCACACTGCTTGGCATGCTGCAAATGTTGCAACTTTATACTCTGCCTCTACTGTAGAAAGTGATACAGTAGGTTGTTTCTTGGACTTCCAAGAGAATACTGCAGAACCAAGACTAAAAGTATAACCAGAAGTAGACTTTCGATCATCTATGGAACCTACCCAATCTGAATCTGTATAGCCAACCAACTTGCTATCCTCTGAATTCTGAAATTTGAGACCATAACTCAATGTCCCTTTGACATATCTAAGAATCATCTTAGTTGCATTCCAATGTGTTTGCTTAGGTTCGGACATGAACCTAGATACCAAGCTCACTGCATATGTGATATCTGGTCAAGTAGTAGTTAAGTAGATTGAACTACCAATCAATTGTCTGTATATAGTGGGGTCCACTAAATCTGACACATCCAAGTTAGACAACTTAAGTCCAACTTCTATGGGTGTTGCAACTGGTTTGCAACTAATCATCTAAAAAATTTGTAGGATGTCTGAAGCATATTTTTTCTGAGACATAAATATTTCATCATTGTTTTGCCATACTTCTATACCAAGAAAATAGTGCATTTGTCCCAAATCTGTCATCTCAAATTCAACAACCATAGCTGCTCTAAACTCTACAAATAAAGTTGGATTGTTCCCAGTGTAGATAAGATCATCAACATAGAGAACTAAGAAAAAAATATCCTTAGCTAAGATCCTAATATAAAGATTCGGATCTGATTGACTTCTTAAGAAACCTTTATGTTGTAGGTATGAGTCTATCCTTGAATACCATGCTCTTGGTGCTTGCTTAAGACCATACATGGCCTTCTTTAATCTATAAACATAATTCTCTTTAGAGGGTATTTCAAAACCTCTAGGTTGAGAAACATACACTTCCTCATCAATATATCCATTCAAAAAATAACTCTTTACATCCATTTGATAAACTATCCAACTCTGTTGAGCTGCCAAAGCCAAAACCAATCTGATAGTATCCATTCGTGCTACAGGTGCAAATGTTTCAATGTAATCAATACCTTCATGTTGAGTGTATCCTTTGGCTACCAATCTAGCCTTATGCTTATCAATGCTTCCATCATATTTATACTTAGTTTTATACACCCATCTTGTACCAACAATTTCCTTACCAGGAGGTAGTTGAACCAAATCCCATGTGTCATTCCTTTCAATTGTTTCTATCTCACTATGCATTGCTTCAACCCGCTCTTCTTTTTCTTGAGCTTGTTCAAATGTTTGTGGTTCATTACTTTCCATGATTCTATTCATTAAAGCATAATTCACTTTTGCTTGTGATCTTGTTGTCATTTTCTCAAAATTGGAATTCAACATAAGAGTTGATGGATGATTATTTTCTGTCCTTCTTTGATATTTTTGATACTTTCTTGCTCCTATACTAGAAGACTCGGGTTCATTTCCATCTTCTTCTCCTTCTTCAACATCATCAATCATTATCTATTTTCCCTTTGTTTCATTATCCTTGCTATATCCTGTTGCTTCATTGAATACCACATCTCTACTTATAACAAGCTTCTTTCCTATTAGGTCATACAATCTATATACTTTATTTTCAGATCCATACCCAATAAAAATACATTTTAGGCCTATATCATCTAACTTAGACCTTTTCTCTTTTGGTATATGTGCATAAGCAACACAACCAAATACTCTCAAGTGATTAACACCTGGCTTTATCCCAGACCATGCTTGTTCAGGAGTCATTCCCTTAACTGCTTTTGTAGAACTTCTATTTAGAAGATACATTGTTGTGCATACTGCTTCTGCCCAACAACTTTTATCTAAGTTCTTCTCTTTCATCATGCTCCTTGTCATTTCAACAATGGTCCTATTCTTCCTTTCAACAACTCCATTTTGTTGTGGAGTGTAGGAAGTAGTGAATTCTCTCTTGATTCCATGATTTTTGAATAAATCTAGAAACTAATTTGATTTGTACTCACCTCCATTGTCCAACCTTATCACTTTGATGTACTTACCACTTTGTTTTTCAGCCAACCTCTTGAATTCTACAAATTTGTCAAACACTTCTGATTTTGAAACCAAACAATATACCCAAGTTTTCCTTGAGTAATCATCAATGAAGGTTAGAAAATAATTTGATTTATTCAAAGAAGGTGTTTCCATAGGACCACACAAATCCGTATGGGTTATCTCAAGATGATGCTTAGCTCTACTAGATTTACCAATTGGAAAGCTAATTTTGTTTTGTTTGCCGACAACGCATTCTTTACACACTTCTTTTGTATTTTCAATGAAAAGTAGACCTTCAACCATTTTGAATCTCTTGAGTAAGATTAACCCATTAAAACTGAGGTGACCATATTGTTGGTGCCAAATTTTACTTTCATTCATTTCACTAGACCTCAATGCTTGGTTTCCATGAGTGAAATGAAGAGGAAACATCCTATCACCTGTCATTTTTGCTCTTGCAACAACTACATTTCTTTTTAGCTTGTCTGTAATTATGCACTCTTTCTTATCAAAAGTAACTTGATAGTTTTGTTCTAACATTTGTCCAACAGACAAAAAATTCTTTTTTAGGGCTGGAACCAATAGTGTTTCATTGATATGTTTAACAACACCATATTCTATTGTAACTACAATTGTACCTTTACCTTTGCTTCCATGAGATTGATTATCTCCTAGTACTACTATACTTTGATTTTTTTCATCCAAATGGACAAATAAATGCTCGTTAGATGTCATATGTGAAGAACATCCATAATCAATAAACCATACATTATTTTCACTAGCATTTACATTAAAGCAAGAAATAAACAAATTTTGTTTATTTTCAACAATACTATGAGCATTTCCTTTTCCTGTTTCACCTTGTTTAATCCAACAATTTGATGCATAGTGTCCAAACTTATTGCAATGAAATCATTGAAAATTCCTTTTATCATAGTCTCCCCCATTGTTTCTACCTCTTCCTCTTCATGTTCCTCTGAAGTTGCTACTTCTTCCTCTGAAACTATTACCTCTTCCTCTAAAATTGCTAGATTCACCTTTGTATTCATTTTTATTTTGATTCCTAAAAAATGTGTTTCTTTCTCCTCTTATGCTTGCTTTAGAGGAAAATGCTTGTTCTAGACCTTCTTCATTACTTTTCATCCTTTCTTTAGCAGTTAACAATATTCCACTTAGTTCATCTATGTGCATAGTTGTGAGATCTTTGGAAATCTCAATTGTAGAAATCACACCATCAAATTTAGAAATCAAACTCCTTAAAATTTTCTCAATGACATGTTTTTCATCTACATCTTCCCCTAAAATTTTCATTTGACTCACTAGACCTTTTTCCTTTGTTAGAAATTCATTCACAAATTCACTAGTAGTCATCTTTACATTTTCAAAAGTTTTCCTCATTGTTTGTAATTTCGCAGTTTGTGCACCTTGATATGCATTATTCAGTATTTTCCATGCTTGCTGAGAATGACTAGCACCACTTATCCTAGGAAAAATTTCCTGATTAATTGCACCTTGAACCAGAAATAAAGCTTCATTATCCTTCTTTACTTTTTTTTTGTATTCTCTTTTTTGTTGATCATTTAATGCATTAAAAGCATTTGTATCTAGTTCTACATACCCTACTTGTACAATTTCCCACAAATCTTTGGATTTGAGTAGGGTTTGCATCCTAGTACACCAATATGTAAAGTTGTCTCCTTCAAATACAAGAATTAGTATGTTCGACATAACATTTCCTACCATATTTGCCATAAAAAATATGTGCACAAAGACACAAAAGTTCAACTCAAGTTCTAGAGAGATCTTTGCAAACAAATACTCCCCCTTTGTCCTTTCAAATAGGACCCACACACAAAAAGATTTTATAATATATTGTTTTTTCGAGATTAAGTGTCAGTTGCAACCAATAATACACTTAATTACACAGTATTCATTTTACAAAAAAACACTTAAATAACCCTCTTAAAGGAAATTCTTATTCTTTAATATTTCACTTCCAAAAATCTAATTGTAAAAGATTAAATTTTTTATTCTTTTTTTTTTTTTTTAAATAAAAGAAAGTGAAATTTTTAAACAGTTGAAGCTAATTCATTAAACTTTAAAAGATGGAGATATTTTTAAAGCTATAATACTTTGACTTTTGTGTAGATTTTTAAAGAGGAAAGTTTTAATTTCAAACACAAATTTTTGTGTTGTATGTTGCACACCTCTTCAAATGAGATTGAATTTTACAAGCCACCTACGATTCTATTCTTCTAGCAGTGGCTTCAAAACTCCATTAGGCAACACTAAAATCTTCAACTATGATTAGATCTTTTGGCAACACTTTCCTTACACTTGCAATCCTTTGTAAAAAAAATCTGCATTCCTATCGGTAGCATAAATTGCAAGACAGTAAAACAAAGATAAAACAAAGTAAAACATAGTAGACAAATAATTGCTACAACAATATCAACACTCATATTTTTATTCAGATTCAACTTCCTTCTAGCCTTGTCTCCTTTCAACCTATAGAAACACAAAACACATGCACAACAATTTCCTTTGCTGCACTCTTCAATCAACACTTCCCTCCAGCTATCTTTCTTTATGTAGCTATCTGATCTCTTCTAGCTCTAATACCAGATGAAGGCAAATAAACAAGAACAGTGATTTGTTGATCACAAAAACAAACAAATATGCAAAAGCCTGAAATTTCCTTGTTAAGATGAGAGGTATGGCATCTATTATATAGAGATTACATAATGGGACACAACCATATTCAGAAATATCCCAACTACACTAATAAATACATACAACCATAATATTAATAAGAGGCAGCAAAGTCACAAAAGGCTGCCAGTAAAGTCAAGAAAGGCTGCAATGGGCATTATTGTTGTCAGATTATTTCCATTAATTTGTCATTCAAGTTCATTCAACATAATTCACATTTATAGGAGTTCACACTTTTGCAGCAAATCAACATATTACATCAAGCAGATCGATATCAAGGAGAAATCATATTGTTTGTATATTCGCATCTAGGAAGAGGTGCTATCCTTCATTAAATTAGATCAGCCTTGTGTCTAGGCCAAATTGTAAAGCAGATTTATGCTCTCTTCATTCAATATATAAGTGATATATTTTGGCTGGGTTTTTCTCCCTCGAGGAGGGCTTTCCCAGGGTATTTGTTGTGTTTGATTGTTCATCATTTTGTATTTCTACTTATTCTTCAAACTTGGCTTAAAACTAACATGGTATCAAAGCGGGTTTAGAGAAGATCGTGATCAGACTTACATAAGCAATTCCTCCATCCACTTGTGTTCTCATCTTTTAGCATCTATTTCATCCTCACAATGGTGAACAGGCTCAAGATCGAAGATAGGCTTGAAGGTGCTTCCAACTTCACCTCTTGGAAGTGTAGAGTGATGCTTGCATTGGAGGAAAATGATCTTGTTGAGTTCGTGGAGAGCGAAGTTCCTGAACCCTCTAATGAAAATGAGAAGCCTTAATGGAAGAAGAATGGAATTAAGGCAAAAAAGTTCTTGGTTGATTCCATAAAGGACCACCTTGTGCCAATTATCTCCAAGTTAAAGATAGCGAGAGAAATGTTCAAAACCTTGGAGGAGATGTATGAGTTCAATAACACAAGCAGAGCTCTTTCCTTGAAGCAATAACTTCATCATGTCAAGATGGAAAAAGGAGATTCGGTCATGTCCTTCTTCATGAAGATCACTGAATTGAGAGATCAACTCTATACCATTGGGCATATTATTGATGATAAGGTTTTGGCCATGTTGGCCCTTAATGGTCTTCCTAAATCTTGGGAACCATATATCCAAGGCATTATTGTGAGATCAAAGCTACCTATGTTTGATTGCTTGAGGGTAGATTGCATTCAAGAGGAATCAAGATTATCAGCAAGAGGCAATGGGAAAAGTTCTACCAATGAGGAGATTCATGTACTTACCACTCAATCTTCGAAGAAGAAAGGAAGATAAGGAAAGAAAGGCTACTTCAAGAGGAATAAAGATAGAAGATCTAATGGTGCTTCTCCATTTAAGATGAATAAAGATCTTTCCCACTTACAGTGCTTTAGATGTGACAAGTTTGGTCACTATGCAAAGGATTTCCCAACTAAACCAAAACAACATGCTTCATTTGCGGAAATGTGGGTGTGATCTCTCCTCAGAAGGATTTAAGTGAGTTTCTATTCTATTTTTCCTTATCAAGCAATGTTCCAGTGGATAGAAAAACTTGGTTGATTGATAGTGGAACCTCTCATCACATTACTAGATTTAGAGAACATCTTTCAGATTTGGTGATGAGAGATACAAGTGTTCAAGTCATAATTGGAGATGATGCATATTATTCTGTGAAAGGTATTGGGACCTCGACTATTCACTTAGATTCTAGAATCTCCTTGCAGTTGGGTGATGTACTATTTGTACCAAGCATCAAGTGGAACCTTGTCTCAATTTCAGCCTTGGAGGACAAGGGATATCAAGTTGCATTCTCTGAAGGTAAAGTTCTTGCATGGTCGAAGAACTCTAGCATCAAGTTAGCCCGAGTGATTGGTGTCTGGAAAGAATGTATCTACAGACTCTGCACTCATCCACTATAAGCTTTGTTGCATGATACATCAAGTTCATGTGAGCTTTGGCATAGAATACTTGCTCACATTCACTTCTAAGCACTCCCAACCATGGAGAAGATGTCACCGTCATTCCTAAACTCAACTAGGGGCATGAAGGTACTTCTCGAGGATGCGCATTGGGTAAGAATACTAAAAAACCCTTTCATAGTAGTGAAAGTAGATACAAGTTTATTCTAGATCTTGTTCATTATGATTTGTGTGGTCCAATGTTTGCTACTTCTTTGAGTGGTTTCTTGTATTATGTAATTTTCATTGATGACTACTCTAGAAAGACTTGGATTTATTTCTTAAAGACTAAAGAATTTGAGGAAGTACTTGAGAGATTCAAGGAAGATAAAGCTCAAGTAGAAAACTTGTCCGAGAAGAGGATCAAATTTTTCAGATCTGGCAATGGAGGAGAATACATCTTTGGAAGATTTTGTAACTTTTTTGTTGAAGCAGGAATTAAGAGGGAGTTTTGTGTTCCCTACAATCCACAACAAAATGGTGTAGCAGAAAGGAAGAAAAAATCTATTGTAGAAGCAACTAAGGCAATGATTCATGATCAGGATCTGCAAATCTTCCTTTGGGTCAAAGCTTCTAGGATAGTTGTGTATGTTTTGAATCAGAGCCCTCATTGTATCTTGGAGAACATGACTCTTGAAGAAGTTTTCACAGGTGTGAAGCCTGAAGTCAACGATTTTGAGAATATTTGATTGTTCTGTGTATGTTCATGTCCCCAAAGATAAAAGGAAAAAGTTGGAATTATTTGGCAAGAAGGGAATATTTGTGGGCTACAGTGAATCTTCAAAATCCTATAGGATTTACATTCCAGGTCAGAAATTGATAGAGATCAGCAAGGATGTTACATTTGAAGAAGATGTTGCATTTAGGTGATTTAAAGGCTTTCACATGGAAATAGACTATGAAGACCAAGAGTCTCCTTAGGACATGGAATTTGACCATACTCTTGAGATTTAGAGGGAGGCTACTAACTCTATTGAAGATAATGATCCAGTTGAGCCTTTGGAATCTACTGATGGGCCTACCGACATTGTTATTGGTAGAAAGAGACCTCTATGGGCTAGGTAAACAATGCAGGAGGCAAAAAAGTTTGTAGCCCCTAGAGGAACATTTAGAGAAAGAAAAAGACCTCAAAAAATTTCAAGCTATGTTGCATTGATGAGTCAAATGATTGAATTTGAGCCTTCCAGTGTTGAGGAAGCTTCGATTCAGCAAGTATGGAGAGATGCTATGGCTAAATAATATCAATCTATCCTCAAGAACGATGTTTGGGACATTGTACCTACACCAAAAGGAAAATATGTTGTATCTTCTAAGTGGATTTTCAAGATCAAGCATGTGGTTGATGGAAGCATTGAGAAGAACAAGGCTAGATTTGTGGCTAGAAGATTATGTCAGAAAGAGGGAATAGACTATGAGGAAACCTTTGATCTAGTTGCTTGTTATACCTCCATCAGGACTATCATTGCCATTGCAGCAACTGAAGGATGGAAGTTACACTAGATGGACATGAAGACAAAATTTCTAAATGGTGTAATTGAAGAAGTATACATTGAGCAACCTAGTGGCTTTGAAGTTCATGGGAAGGAGTCTCATGTTTGCAGATTGAAGAAGTCTTCGTATGGCCTTAAGCAGGCTCCTCGTGCTTGGTATGAGAGGATTGATTGAAACTTGCTGAGCTTGGGCTTCTCCAAGAATGATTCTGATTCAAACCTGTACTTGAAGGAAATTGATGGAAAAGCATTGATCTTGGTCCTCTATGTTGATGATCTATTTCTTACTAGAGAAGAATACCTCATTATCAAATGCAAGAAGGAGTTGGATTTTGAATTTAAAATGAAGGGTATTAAGTACATGCATTACTTCCTTGGTTTAGAAGTATGGCAGGGGCCTAATGAGATCATTCTAAGTCAAGGGAAGTATACAATAGACATCTTGAAGATATTTGGTATGATGGATTGGAAATCCATGTCTACACCTATGGAAACCAATTTTCAAAAGTTAAAGGAGGCTGCAACTAGTTTAGATCTAGTGGATCCTACTATGTACAAGAAATTGATTGGATCATTGATGTATCTAGTCAATGCTAGAGCAGATATTTTCTATGTAGTGAGTGCACTTAGTTCATGTGTGAACCTAGGCAAATACACCTAGTTGCAGCAAAGCATATCCCGAGATACTTGCGTGGCACAATTGGGTATGGCTTGAGATATTCTTCTAGTGTGGACTTGAAATTGCATGGTTATACTGATTTTGATTGGGTAGGGTGTGTTGTTGACCAGAAGAGCACCTCTAGATGTTGTTTCAGTTTGGAGTCTATGATGATCTCCTAGTGTAGCAGGAAGCATTCTTCAGTGGCACTGAGCACCGTAGAGGCTGAGTACATTGTAGCATGTGTGGCAGCTCGAGAAGCAATGTGGCTTCAGACACTCCTTATAGGATTATTTGGAAAATCATTGGAGCTAACTGTCATTCATTGTGATAATTAAAGCTATGTGAAGCTTTCTATCAATCTAGTGTTTTATGATAGAACTAAACATGTTGAGATCAAATACCACTATATCATCTGAGATATGGTATTGAGGAAAGCTATCTAGTTGAAGTATATCAACACCGATGAGTAGATGGCAAACATTCTTACCAAGCCTCTCTCTAGAGTAAATTTTGTGTACTTCCGAGACAAGCTTGGTGTTGTGGAGAATGAAGCCTTACTTGAGAGGGAGACTTAGCTTCGGTGATCTTCTATGATTTTCTTTAATGCATCTTTCTCTGTGAGAGATAAATTTGAGGTGTAAGCCCTTGTTAATGCATCTTTCTCTAAGAGAGAAAATTTTGAGGTGGAATCCCTCTGGGAGTAGCCATGTTGGATGTCATGTGTGTGAATCCATGACAACATCATGTGAGAGATTCTGTGATGATTTTATTGTACTTGTGTTTATTCACCCTCTAGGAGTACCCATGGTGAACATCATGATGAGATGATGACATCACATTGAGTGAATATATGATGGGCACTTGTACATATATTCTTAACCATGCATGGGAGTAGCCATGATGGTTGATATCATGATTGAGTGAATCCATGATGAGTTCCTTTCACATTTGGGTGTATCCATTGTGGATGTCATTTGTTAGCTAGAAGTATTCCTCCCTAGCTAAGAGGGAGTGTTGATGTTAAGACAACATTGGGCCTTATCCTTCCAACCATGATTTTGTGTAAATAAATTAAATATAGCCTATCGGATATTTGATTTATTCAATTTGATATTAGTGAAGAGGTGTTTCACTTGGAAATAAAATAAATATTAAATATCATGGGCCAACATCTCCTTGATGATCACACCATTTCACATGAGACATGTTCTTTGGTGGCTGACCTTGCATCATGAAGGGATGCATCCCTTCTAGTGATTTGTATAAATGGAAGATCATTTCCATTCATTTGTCATTCAAGTTCATTCAACATAATTCACATTTATAGGAGTTCGCACTTTTGTAGTAGATCGACATATTACATCAAGAAAATCGATATCAAGGAGAAATCATATTGTTTGTATATTCACATCTAGGTAGAGGTTCTATCCTTCATTAAATCAAACTAGCCTTGTGTCTGGGCCAAATTGTAAAGAAGATTTATGCTCTCTTCATTCAATATATAAGTGATATATTTTGGCTGGATTTTTCTCCCTCGAGAAGGAGGGTTTTCCCAGGGTATTTGTTGTGTTTGATTGTTCATCATTTTGTATTTCTACTTACTCTTCAAATATTGTCTAAAACTAACACTATGTACATATAAAAACACATGAAAACATACATAACATGAAGAGACGACGTAGTGTGGGGCCTGCTAGATGGATGATAGAAGTGATGAAACCAACAATGAAAGGAAATGTCACAACGAGGAAAGCAAGGAGATGTCATGTTGCTGAATTACGCAAGCATTTTTTTTGCCTTGTGTGAGAAGCTATTCATTCAGCATAGGCAGGAAGGGCATTGATGTGATTAAGACATGTAGTTTAAATTGTAACAAGTATTGTTCTAGGAAAACATGTTATGCTTTGGGTTTTCTCATTCTGCAGGTTGAAATGGAAACATTGGAGAGCAAGGGCGCATTGCAGGTGGGGGAGATGACCAACCGACTTGAGGTGAGGGGTTTCTAACCAGCTGTATGTAGATGGTGTATGTTTTTATGTATGGTTGCATGCGTTTTTGTATGTATATAGGTGAGTTGTTGTTGTGGGTTGTAGGTTACTCAGTGTTTTGAGAACCTAGAATCTTAGAAAGCAATATGAATGACTTCAAAAGATTTTGTTATTAAAGCCATAGGAATGTAATGAAATGTGGACCATTTTATAAACACCCATTGTTATCCAACAATATTTAACACTCTATGTATTATGTTCTTTCATTCTATAGGTTGAAAGTGAAAGGTTGGAGAGTGGAGTTGCAAGTGAAAGGTTGGAGAGCAAGGGGAGACTAAAAAAACATCTGAAGTGAGTTGATGGGTTTCTAATCATTTGGGTTGTTAGTTGTAAAGGGGTTTAAAACATTATGAGGTTTTTTGTTTATAAATTATTTTCAAACTTTAAGTGGGTTGCAAGTTTTGTAACCCAATGTTTTGCATCTTAGAATTTTATAAAATAATAAGAATGTCTTTAAAAAGATTTTGTTATTTAGACCCCCTAACCAAATTTTGTTAGAAAATGGAAACACCTTATTTAATAAGCAATGCAGTTTGGCTCATAGATATATATTGTCATCTTCAGTAGAGGTATCAATAATATATTGTGAAACTATAACCACAACTATAGGGAACTCCACCTATGCAACCAAATACTATTGTCAAAGATATTAATTCATTCATACTAAAGTGATAATTGCAGCTGCAAATTGCATTTGTTTGTCATGGCATTCTAAGAGACCACATTTGTTTGAGGCATTTTTTCAAATAGTTCGCTACCTTGTCTATGAAATCATATTAGTAAGCATAATAGTAAGCAACAACAAAGATAAGGTAGTGAACAGTTTGAAAATTTCCTCAAATAAATGTTGTTTCATGGTTATTAGAATGTCATGACAAGCCATAGACAAGGCAATAAACTATTTGTAAGTATGATTTCTTATCTATGGCTTGTCATTGTGTTTTGGCAGACATATACTCACTTGAAATTGTGTTTTCCAACTTGCAATTATAGAATACATGTATATGGTTGTTGGAAAACATTGTGTTTTTACTATCAAAGCATAATAGTAGATCTGGATTGTCATGGAATTCCAACACCATGTGATTGGAATGACATGAAAAGCCACATACAAGGGAATGAATTGTTTCTATGTATGATTTCTTATCTATGGCATGCCATTGTCTTTTGGCAGACATATGCTCACCTCACACTATTTTTTCCAACTTGAAATCACACTATCCATTATCTTCTATGTATTTTACCATTTACTTGAAAGTGTTGTAGATATTTTATGGTCCATGGTTTCATTAAACCTAACAACCAAAATCCATTGCACATTTTGTTGTGTAAGATTCCATGCATCATACCATAGTTATTGTTAGAAATGCATTTTCTATTGTGCACTTCAATGTTTTTGTTCTATTGCATTTTTATTATTTTTTGGGGGCTATAGACTACAAGGTAATCCATAGTGATCAGGCAAGATTGAAAGACCATTTTCATTTTTTGTTGTATTGCTTGCATTAGAATGAAAAGATTAGTATTACTATTAGTTTTTTGTGATAACTCTACAACTTTATGGGCTAAGGATTGGGAAGCGACCCATATCCTCCTAGGTAAGATTCAAAGACTATCTTTAGTATTCTAATTCATTTCTTGCATTAGAATGAAATATTAGTGATTTGAAATAAATTTTCCACTTTATGGGGTTAGTTTACTTTGTGTTTTCTTGATATTGTTATTTCCTTTCTATGCCATGATTAGTTTTTTGTGATAACTCTACAACTTTATGGGATGAGGATTGGGAAGAAACCCATATCCTCCTAGGTAAGATACATGTCAATGATTGGTGGATTACTCTACTTGACTCAGACCATACCAGATATAATGAATGTTGTGTGCATGGTTGCTAGATTTCAAGCTAATCCTAAAGAGTCCCATGTGATTGCTATGAAAAGAATATTCAAATATCTGAAAGGGACAACTGATCTTGGTCTTTGGTATCCTAAGAATGATGATCTTACTCTAAGTTCTTTTACTGATGCTGATTGGGCAAGAGATGTAGATGACAAAAAGAGTACCAATGGTGGTGGATTCTTCCTAGGTAAAAAGTTGGTATCTTGGTTAGGCAAAAAGAAAAACTCGATTTCCTTATCTACTATTGAGGCAAAGTACATTGCTGCTACAAAAAGTTGTACCCAAGTATTATGGATGAAGCAAATGTTGAGAGATGTTAGAATTGAGTATGAAAAATCCATTTCTATATTCTATGACAATTCAAGTGCCATTAACATTTCTAAGAATCCAGTATTGCATTCAAAGACAAAGCATATATCCATCAATTATCACTTCTTGAGAGACAAAGTAAGTGATAAAGAAGTCAGATTGGAGTATGTACCTACCAAAGAGAAAATTGCAGATATCTTTACAAATTTGTTTCCTAAGGATACTTTTGAATACCTCAGAGGCAAGTTAGGGGTGATTTTCCCTCTTGATCAGAACTAAGATGTAGGTATTTACATTAGTCTATGAATTCATTGCCATATCATATTCTAGATTGATGTTGGGGTGACTATTACTCAAGGGGAGTAGTCAGATGTTTTTAAAATTGAAAGCAGAGCATATGTACCTTTACCATTGATGTCAAAGTGGGAGAGAAGCAATGTGAAAAAGTGGGAAAGAAGAGAAATGAAGGAAACAAGAAAAAGTGCACAATCTCAGGGGGAGATTGTTGAAGAAGAGTTAGTTGGGTTGATGGTATTATTTTTCACATAATGTGTTGCCATAAATGCAAAAGGGGGAGATTTTTGGATGTTGTGGTTGTGTTGCTGATATATTATTTTCATTGATGTCAACACTATTAGCATCTTAATATGCTTAAGGCTGTATATGTTGAGGAGATTGAGAAAATTGTATAAAATATAGTATAGGCAACTAGTGGAGCTGAGAAGGTCATAATGTTGAAAAGATTTGTGTGTTGAAGATCTGAAGGTGCACTTCAAAGGGTTTATTGTTGAACCTTTCTAGTATGTTGTTCGAAAGTTTAAGAGGTGTGCATAAATTTTTGTGGAAGTTATGAAGATTTGTGTGCCTACAGTTATTCAATTTCTATAGATGGTGTTCTTGGTTGAAGTGGATGAAATTATGGTAATCTCATGTGTTATGCATGTACTTGTGACGTTCATGGATGAGTCTAGATTGTTCTTTATCCCTGTTGTACATCTGCAGTGATTGGATTGTTCGTGATCGAAGATTTTTCTAATATGTGCCTGTGTGTTCATATTCTTGGCCAACATTGTAGTGTTAATGTGTTGCAAATCCATGAGGATTAATATGTTATTGTTTGGTGTGTTTGGAGATGTTTATTTAGGTCCTCACTATGTTGTGACCAACTTGTGTTAGTACGCATTTTAATCTAACTATGTTGTGACCAACTTGTGTTAGTACGCATTTTAATCTAGTCATGTATCAAGGCCAACAATTGTAATTTATTCTTTATTTGTGGCCGATTGAATATTGGATGTAAATTCGTGTAGCAGATATATATATGAGATTATTTTCCTCATTTGGAACAAGTGCTCAAGTGTACAAGTGATGTAAACATGATAATAAAGGTTAGATCATTCAGAGCAGAGTGTGGAAGAGTTCTGAGAAGAAGGGTGGAAGAGTTTGAAGAAGTTTTTCTGTGCCTAACCAGAACTGTCATTAGGATTTTGTAGAAGCTATTTTATCAACTCATATTCATCAGATGGATTTAATCTGATTACTATATGTAAGGTAGTGAGCCTTCCCTTTGAGTAGTATGCTCTAGGTAGTGTGCTTGAATGCAAGTGCATTCTCTTTTACTCTTTATTATACTTTTAACAGGGTATAATCTTGTGGACTAACATCCACCATGGTTTTTCCCCTAATAGGGTTTCCACGTATAGAATCTTGGTGTTCATGTGTCTATGATGTGTTTTTCTTATCCTTGCACTGTTAATTATCAGATCTATGATATAAGGATTGGTTAATGTTGTATAAGTTTGATTTTGGTAACAACTGATTCAGCCCCCCTTCTCAGTTGTTACCAAAATCAAACTTATACAACATTAACCCGTCCTTATATCACAGATCTGATAATTAATAGTGCAAGCATAAGAAAAACACATTAGAGACACATGAAAACCAAGATTTTATACGTGGAAACCCTATTAGGGGAAAAACCACGGTGGATGTTAGTCCACAAGATTATACCCTATTATAAGTATAATGAAGAATAAAAGAGAATGCGCTTGCATTCAAGCACACTACCTAGAACATATTGCTCAAAGAGAAGGCTCACTGCCTTACATATAGTAATTAGATTAAATCCATTTGCTGAATATGAACTGAGAAAATAGCTTCTACAAAAGCCGGATGACAGTTTTGGTTGGGCACAAAAAATCTTCTTCAAACTCTTCCATGCTTATGCTCAAAACTCTTCCATACTCTACTCTAAATGATTTGAACTTTATTCGTACTTGTATATCACTTGTACACTTGTTCCAAATGTGGAAAACAATCTCATATATATATTTGCTACATTGATACATGAATAGATTACAATGCATACCAACACAAGTTAGTCACAACATAGTGAGTATCCAAACAAACATCTCCAAACATGCCAAACAATAAAATATTAATCCTCGTGGATCCGCAACATGTTAGCACCACAGTGTCGGCCAAGAATATGAACACACAGGCACATATTGGAAAAATCTCTGATCACGAACAATCCAATCACTGCAAACATATAGTAGGGATAGAGAACGATCTAGACTCATCCATGAATGTTATAGGTACATTCACAACACATGAGATTACCATAATTTAATCCACTTCAACCAAGAACACCATCTACAAAAAATGAATAACTGTAGGCACATAGATCTTCATAACTTCCGCAAAACTTTATGCGCACCTCTTAAACTTTCGGACAACATACTAGAAAGGTTCAATAATAAAACCTTTGAAGTGCACCTTCAGATCTTCAACACACAAAGCTTTTCAACATTCTGACCTTCTCAACTCTAGTGGTTGCCTGTACTATATTTTATACAATTTTCTCAATCTCCTTGACATATACAACCTTAAGAAGATTAAGATGCTAATAGTGTTTACATAAATGACAACAATATATTAGCAACACAGCCACAACATCCAACAAGTATTACTATTAGTTTTTTGTGATAACTCTACAACTTTATGGGCTGAGGATTGGGAAACAACCTATATCCTCCTAGGTAAGATTCAAAGATTATCTTTAGTATTATAATTCATTTCTTGCATTAGAATGAAATGATTAGTCTTTTGAAATAAATCTATCGCTTTATGGGGTTAGTTTACTTTGTTTTTTCTTGATCTTTTGTTATTTCCTTTCTATGCCATGCATGAAAAATGATCACAGGAACTAGTCTTAGGGGAATTTATAAAATAATTTAAATAATTTCCTTCCATATCTTTTCAAAAAAGTGCACCATTTGTTGCATATTTCCTATTTCAACTGCCATAACAAATTTGTAAATCTAGAATACAAATATGTGCAAGTTAGACAATAGAGCTTATAATATACTTGCTTTGTTGTATCGATATGGAGTTTGAATTTAAAGGCATGCTAATCTTAAAATAGGATAATCTATAGGTATTTCTAAGCTTCAAATTAATACACATATCCAATATGTCCATGCACGAGGGTATACACTAGAATAAATATTGACTATTTAATATTGCTACATGCTACTGATTCCCATTTATGAACCTGTTTTACATGCCAGCAAAAGTAGCTTTCCACAACCTGACATAAGAAATCCCTAAAATATAAGTTCCATTTGTCTTTGTGATATATGATAACCTTGTTTTATCTTTTTTCATAGAAATGAGTTTCTTGTGATATGGATGGTACAACAGTGATGTAGAGTATAATTCTAGTTATGATTGAGGACATAACTTCTTAGGAACTTCTCTAGTGGAAGGTCAACTTGATATCAGGCTTGGGTTGCTGCAGTATTGACTTAATGGATTTATGTTGTAGAATTGTCATAATACATATTATTGTGTTTTTAAATTTTGTATGTTTGATTCTAAAGTTACATAATTTTCATTAGCGAAATTTGTTTATTTGAACAATTGCATAGCACAATTTTTTTTGTATTATTGAATTAAAGTTGTTGAGAAAAATGCAGAGAACCATGGCTATGAGAAAACAATAGCCATAAATAGTACAACTACATAGCAACCATCTAATTAAAATACATATTAGCCCTCCAAAGAAGGGAAAAATGAAAATAGAAAAAACAATAAATCTGTCACATACCTATTGGAACTGAAGCAAGAGAAAAATGTAAACTGAAGTAGTCCCAATTGAATAGTAACCAATCGAAGCCTTCACCTGCATAGGTTATGGTATCGGATTTTATATCCAATTTATTAGCCATGTGGTTGATAGTATGATGTATGTCCTTAAAGCATTGATAATTGGATTTGTTCAAACATCCCTCAATACAACGAAGAATTATCCAAGTAGGTTTAGTTTAAAGCCAACTTGCAGTTCTGAACAAGAATCATGGTGGCTTAGTGTATGAAATCTCCAACCTAAGGCATAGCACAAATTTAATGGATTTTTTTTTGTGATTAGTATCATAAGGGTATTATTTCAAGTCCTAGGAGGTGAAATTTTTGAACTTATGATGGATCTACATTGCATTAGGACAATCATAGATGCCATGAATGGATCTTAGTCAACCTGATTGGCTGATTTCATATTCTTCAACATAAGCTAGACAATACTATATAAAGGTCGATTTATGTAGTGCTATGAATACATGGAAATTGAAATAAAAATTAACACTAAAGTTTTGATTCTAAAAGAATTGTGCTGTTTAATAGGAGTTTATGACATTATAAAACCATTTTTAATACTATGGATGACTCTTAATCTCACTCTTGATGGTAGATGATTTTTCAAGGAAGGATTTTCTCTTGAAATTTCTTACCCATAAAATCTAGAGCAGGATTAAAAACTTGATTTTGGTTTTGCTGATCCACTCATCCACCCTTAATCAAATTTGATGGTAGATGAATTGCAATGAAGGATCTACTCATTTAATTTCATACCCATAATATTAGGGTAGGGTTAGAAACCTGATTTTCGTTATTTAAGCCAAAGGAAGCACTTTCTCATGGTAGGAGTTATGGTTTTAAACAAAAATTTATTGCTTACTTGTCCAGAGTGTTTTGTTAAACTTTGACCCACTAGGAATTCTTGTGTGTATACTGGGTTGTTGTATGTCTGAGCCATGGGTGCTCTTTTTTTTGAGCTCTTGAGTAGTATTTTTACTATAGGTTAGATGTGGCTCATTTACCTAGCCTCCTCCATGGGGTAGACTTTGGTGTTTAGGGTTCCTACTCTGGGTTTGATATGATTACACTTTGGTGTTTTGGGTTTCCACTCTAGATTTGATATGGTTACACTTTGGTGTTTGGGGTTTCTACTCTGGGTTTGATATGGTTATTCATCTCCCAGTTTAATGATCAAAGTTAAAATCTGGTCAGTAAAAATAAAGATAGTTATGTATCATTTTTAGTTGGGATGAGATATGAAATTACTTTTAAATTGTTTGACCATTGAAAAGTGTGATATTTAAATGAAATGATTTCACACTAATATTAAACTTGGACCCACAAGAAACTTGATCATAAGACCTCCATTGGGCTGCCCTCTTTATAAAAAGGGAATTTTTTGAAGGCCTCTTATTACAATTTGGGTGGGGCTCATTTCTAGTTTGCAATCATTCTAATTAATATGGTTTTTGGAAAACATTGTGTGTTACTATCAAAGCATAATAGTAAATCTAGATTTTTGTGGCATTCCAACACAATGTGGTTTGGAATGCCATGAAAATCCATAGACAAGGAAAAGAACTATTTCTATGTATGATTGATTATATATGGGTTGCCATTATGTTTTCGTAGACATATACTCATCTCATAGTGTGTTTTCCAACTTGCAATCATACTATGCATGCATATGCTTGTTGGAAAACATCAGGTGTTTACTATCAAAGCATAATAGTAAATATGGATTGTCATGGAATTGCAACACCATGGTGATTGGAATGCCATGAAAAGCCATAACAAGGAAATGAACTATTTATATGTATGATTTCTTATCTATGGGTTGCCATTATGTTTTGGTAGACATATACTCACATGACACTATGTTTTCCAACTTGCAATCATATTGTGCACGTATATTCTTATTGGAAAACATTGGGTGTTTACTATCAGATCATAATAGTAAATATGGATTGTCATGGCATTGCAACACCATGGTTATTGGAATGCCATGACAAGCCATACACTAGGAAATGAACTATTTCTGTGTATGATTTCTTATCTATGAGTTGCCACTATGTTTTGGTAGACACATACTCACCTCACACTATGTTTTCCAACTTGTAATCATATTGTGCATGTATATGCTTGTTGGAAAATATTAGGTGTTTAATATCAAATCATAATAGTAAATATGGATTTTCATGGAACTGCAACACCATGGTGATTAGAATACCATGACAAGTCATAGACAAGGAAATGAACTATTTCTGTGTATGAATTCTTATCTATGGGTTGCCACTGTGTTTTGACAGGCATATACTCACCTCACACCGTGTTTTACAACTTGCAATCATATTGTGCATGTATATGCTTGTTGGAAAACATTGGGTGTTTACTATCAAAGCATAATAGTAAATATGGATTGTCATGGCATTGCAACACCACGGTGATTGGAATCCCATGAAAAGCCATAGAATAGGAAGCGAACTATTTCTATTGCTTTTCTATGGCTTGTCATGGAATTCCAAGACCATGGTGTTGGAATGCAATGGAAATCCATATTTAGAATTATGCATTGATACATTTTTTGAACAATCCATATTTACTATTTTGGAAGCCATGACAATCCATATTTACTATTATGTTTTGATATATTTTTTGCAAGCATGCGTAGCTTGTTCAAAAGGACCTATTTTAGGCTTTTGGCCATAGTATCAAGGAAGTGAGCTATTTGATAGATTTCTTTGTTAGAAATGTACAAAAAATGTTGTAACATAGTGAACCATTCCATAAAAGGCCTCAAAGAAATGTGGTCTCATGGTGATGGAATGCCATGACAATCGATATTGTAGCTGCTGCAATATGGATTGTCATGGCATTCATTCACCACGAGACCACATTTATTTGAGGCATTATATCAAATAATTTAGTATTCTACCACATTTTTCATAGATGTCTACCAAAGAATTCTATGAAATAGTTCACTGCCTTGCTGCTATGGCTGAAAGCCTAAAACATGTACTTTTGAACAAGCTACACATGCTTGCAAAAAATATATCGAAGCATAATAGTAAGCAACAACATAGACAAGGCAGTGAACTGTTTGATAGAATGCTTGAAATAAATGTGGTCACGTGGTGATGGAATGCCATTACAATCCATATTGTTGCCCTACTGCTATGTGGATTGTCATGGAATTCCATCACCATGAGATCATATTTCTTTGATGCATTGTATGAAACAATTCACTTCCTTGTCTATGGTACCACATCTTCCATACATGTCTACCAAAGAATTTAATCAAATAGTTGTGTGCATTGTTTTTATGGCTAAAAGCCTAAAACAGGTGCTTTTGAACAAGCTACACATGCTTGCAAAAATTCTATCAGAGCATAATAGTAAAATATTGAACATAGTAAACCTATTGATGTTAGTCCAAAAATCCAATCACATGAACTCAATTAGGTACCCCTCAAAAGGAAGTTTAATTACACTCAAGCATAATGGACCTTTGCAGACGAGTGTAAACCTATTATAAACTTTGCATAATGAACCTCATATAGGGTTTAAGAACAAACTTTCAAGCAATGAAATAATGCAAAACAACTTCAAAGAAACTCAATGTGCTTCAAAACATGTAACTAATATGTAACCTTTGATTATGACTATATACTTTTGATGTAGAATATTATGCTTTTGGAATTGGTTTAGATCCTTGTAAAACCATGAAGATCTCATCAAAAAACACCAATCATATCTTTATGCCAAAAACCTATCCACTTAATACCTTTTAGTCACAACATGAAAATGTATTAGTCATCAAGAATAAAACGTGAATGATGAATGTGCAATGAGTACTTGATCAATACCTTTGATTTTTTCATAAAACAACTCTATCAAAATTATTCAACAAATATCAATAAATTTTTCACCAACACCATGTGAACAAGTAATGAGTGAACAACAAGGAATTTGACATGAATATTAACAACCACTTTGGCTGTTGATCACCAAATTAACTAATAATCTCTTTGAAACCAATATATGAGAACATAATGAAGTGACTCACTTTGCATGCAATTGGCATGAAATCCCTTTTGCATTATGAAGTCCATTTACCTTTGACATGAATGAAAAACAACATCAGTGTAGACATGTATGAAAAATGTTGAAGTATACATAAGGCATGTGGTTTGTTTGAAGTAACTCATATGTTTGTTAGTCACAACAACTGAGAACACTTTTGTAACACTTGTAAAGCAAGAAGATACATATTTCAGACTTTTATATGAACATATTAACAATTGAGATATGTAAACACAAATTGTAAACCTCAATTGTGTCTAAGAGCTAGAAGATAATGCAAGCATGAAATGAAACAAACTCACATTGAACATGGACTCTTGATATGGTTGTTTCCCTCTGTCTTTGATTGCATAACCTTAATATTTCCTTGATATTATTATTCATATGGTATGGTTGCAATATTTTTATGATATATGAAGTTATGTTTGAGCTATAGATAGATAATGATATGCAAGATTTAGAAATATGAGTGACCTAGGTGGGTGCAATGAAGAAATAAATACGACACATTGATTAAATGCAATCAAAGCATATAAATGGCTTATGAAAAGTATTCGATATGGGAGGAAAGGATATGAAAGGTTGGATATGGAAATGAATTGAATGGAAAGGCTATGAAGTGATCATTTTTAAGTTGGGGTATGTGCAGGATCATCATGGAAAAAATAGGCCCTTAAGTGGCAAAAATTTCAGAAAAATCAAAGTTAGGCAACTTAACATAAAATTTTGAATAAGTTATCTATATTATTTTAAAAATATATAAGAATAAAATTTGTAGAAAATTTAATGTAGTTTCTAAATTAATAGGTTTATTTTCAAAAAAATAAAATCTATCTGGTGAAAATTTGAAATTTTAATACAGTAGTACTTAAATTTCAGGGAAAAAATAAGAAGTAGGTGTCTGTTTGACCACCCTAACCAAATTAAAATGATAATATTTTAGATATAAGTAGAGGACTCATGTACCAATGTGATGCATATTTTTTTGTAATTTTTTTCCAAGTAAATAATTAATTATAATTTTTTTATGACAACTTTTAAAAAATATAAAAACTTGTATGTCTAACCACCTTAACTTGGTCAAAACTTCATGAAATTCATTTTTTAATTTTTTAATATTTTAATATTACATTATGCAAAGTATAGAATGTGATGCATGTTTTGGATTCAAAAAATATGATACCATTTGAAAGCTATAGATGTTTTTCAATCAACCTAAAAATCAGGACTTTAGTCGTAATTCAATAGAAAATGAATAATAATAATTTATTTAATTCAAAGTAAAGAATAATTTATATTGGTGGAAAGCTGAGAATCTCCTTTAAAAATCATTTTCATTTCATCAATTTTGGGTAAAAAAAATTCTTTAGCCACATACCCATCATATTGCCACTTTTTGGCCCATTATGATCCAACACATGCTCGTTGTAGATAGAAAACAATATGCAATATTTAGAAATATGAATGACCTAGGTGGATCTAAAGAAGAAAGGAACATAACACATTGATTTGATGGAAGGATAGAATATAAATGGCTTATGAAATGTATTTGATATGGGAGGAAAGGATGGATATGGAAATGAATGGAATGGAAAGGCTATGAAGTGATAATTTGTTTCATATTAGACTGGAAAAAATCCCCCTTTGTTATCAGTTATGATTTTTGGAATCATCATAGGATGGATTGAGTCGATACTCAAACATAAGAAAGACTCATGCCCCATTCCTCACTCTCCTTCATACACAAGAAGGTGTAGGGATCCTTGAGCTTCCTCATAATCTGACAAGAAAATAAAAGATATAAAAAGATAATGATATTGATGGAGAAAAGAGACAAGATTTAAGATAAATCACAAGATATCATGCATGCAATATAAAAATGATAAATATGCAATATCATGATAATGAAAAAAAGTAAATGTAAATGCATTTGATAAGGACCAGTGCACAAAATAGTTGTAGGATGGAAAACATAGTGGGTTGTGACTCAGTAAAGCCCAGTGTTATAGTATGTTAAAGAGTTCATGGTTCAAGTTTAAATTTTTTTCTCATAACAATGATAACACAATGATAAATACGAATTTAATTGATAATGATAAACAATATATTATTCCTTAGTCAAGCTGAAAACCAAAGGAGATATGGATAGATAAGGATCAATGATATGGGTTAATGATAGGACATGTAAGGATACAACCTATATGGAGGATGAAGATAGATGGTTAAGAATGTGGAATGTTATGGGTGGAGGGAACCAATGACAAGGGAACCCAAAATGTTTGATCTTATATGTAAAGGAGAAATAAAGGACCTATGGAGGACTTCAAAGATGGCATGTCAAATTACATGCCCCCATTGTAAGAGGTATGAAAATTTATAACGACAAGACATGGATATGGAAGATAAATGGACATCAAAGGAAACATGAGATGGACACCTAGGGATATGGAGGATGGAATACACACATGGTATAAATCATGCATTAGATTCTTGTTCTTGCTATTTTGTCCCAATACTTTATGCAAGATCAAAGGAAGGTGGATGGATAAAGTGGATAACATGGAATATAAATGAAGGAATATGATGGCTAAGTGAAAATAGGATAATCAATAATGTATACATCATACGAATGGAAAAGTCTTGCCCCCAAGTGTACAAGGAAGGGTATGCAGATGGATGTGAAAGCTAGTGGATATGAATGGCCATGGAAATGGAAGCTTATGTAAATGAAAGCTGATGAAGGTGTATGGATATAAATGGAGGAATCAAGTGTCTCTTTATGGAAGATAGTACCCACTAACTAAATGTTTCTTATAGACCTTGGCTAACATGTTCCCACTTAAAGAAGTTGGTAGGAAAACTGGTAAAGATAATGGAATGGATAGGGGTAGGTAGAAGGGTGTTAAGGATTCATGCAAAGGATTGGATTAAAGCTATGGAATGAGGGATGAAGCTTGGATGGGAGTATGGAATGGAGTCATTATGAGGGAATGCAGGAAAACACAACATTGAAACACACCTTGAAGGGTGGTGATATTTGAAGGATTGCGATTGGGTTGGGATAATAAACTTGGGCATATAAGGACGAAAAATGGATTTGGAGGATGAATCATGGAGGAATAGATGATGGTGGAATAATGTAGTCTTTTGGATTAGCAAATAGGGAATACCAATTTTGATTTTTTATTTGAATGCATGGATTTTTTTGCTTTCTTTGGAACCCACATTGTTTTCACTTTTCATTTTTCTTTATGGCCTTTTTCTTTTTTTCTTAATAGGCACCTTCTATTTTCTTGGAAAGGTTTTTATTTTGATTTTGGAGCATATTTTTATTTATTTTGGTATGTATTTTAGTGAGACATGATGATATTTATGTTTTTATGGATTCTTTGATTTATGCATTTCTTGTTTGGAATCCCAATTACTTGAATAGGCTTTAGAGGAATTTTATGAAAATAGAGGATTTTGAAGTGGAATGTGTTGGAAAGAATTCAAGGGTATGTGCCTTTGTTGTTATTGAAAGGGAACACAAGGATATGCATTGGGAACATATGGGCCCATGATGGATGGAAGGGTTGATGGATAGGATCCAATAATAGGTGGTGAAGATGATGGAGGAGGTGGATGTATTGATCTAAAGGGAGGATTTTTGTGTTTCAAAGAGCTACCAACGTCTTAAGAAGGAGGTATGCAGCCAAGGTCGTAATAATTTAGATTTGTTTTAATATTAGGATGTTCAGGTAAATGGAACTCATGAAGGTGTGTGGTGTTGTAGGAGAAAACTAGTTTTTATAAAGGTGGATGAATCAAGCTTATATGTTTGTGGTTCATGAATGGGATCTTGTGAAAGTTTAGGATTATCATGTGATGCGAGGGAAATTATTATACCTTGAGGGTCTTCACTTTATTCAATAGATGGAAACCTTTTTTGAATGAATTTATATACTACAATTATGGTATGGAGTTGATAGACTTAGATCATGAGATGGTATGGCATCATGACATGGAATGGAATGATGAGATGGACTGGGATCATAAGAGGGAGTAATTTAATCTTCACATAAAGGGGGATCTATGATTTCATGATTTAAATCAATGAGCTCAAGTGTGTGACATGGTTGAATTTTTATAGGTTCTATGAAGGTGGAAAACCATGAAATGGATGAGCTGGATAAGCATGGGATGGATGAGGTGGAAGTGGGTGGAACTAGAAGACTACGACTACCATTTTGTGAAATAGGATTTTACATTGGGTATTGTATTCCTTGCAGGGTGACTTTTGGTGTTCCTTTGGTGAAATAGGATGGATAGTTGTTGGATCAACATGGAAGACATTTTGGTTTCCCTTATCAATGGAGGAAAAGGATGACATGGATAGTGACATGAGTTGGGTATTAGTTGATATGGTTGGTTTATGGTTTTTCTCGCTTGATTAAGATTTCAATCTTGAATAACCCATCCCAATACAAAAGATCATACACACCTCAAAGCATATATAGATTCTAATCAACTATGGTCTTCAAACGTATTGTTGGATGTTTGATAAATGTGAAAACACAAATAATCTGTATGATAGAGAAATGGCTTACTGCAATGAGCACTTTATGTTCTATGCACTATAACAATGTATTTAAGTCCACCTTCATATTGTAGGTTGGAAAACACAGTGGGTTGTAGGTTGCCTATGTTGGATGTTGAGGTTGTGTTGCTGATATGTGGTTGTCATTGATGTCAAAACTATTAGTATTGATGATTTTGAAGGTTGTATATATTGAGGATATTGAGAAAATTGTAATAAATATATTGTAGGCAGTTAGTGAAGCTGAGAAGGACAAAGTGATGGCAAGTTTTGTATGTTGATGATTAGGAGGCACGCATAAAAGGGTTTATTGCTAAGCCTATCTAGTATGTTTTCTATAAGTTTCAGAGGTGCACATCAAGGATTGAGGAAATTATAAAGATCTATGTTGCTACAGTCATTCTAGTACTATAGTAGATGTTTCTAGAAGAAGAGATTACAATTCTGATGATTTGAGCTATTGCATACATTCCTGAGATGTTTGGTGATGTTTCTAGATCATGCTCTATCAGTGTGGTATGTCCGTTTTGATCCATGTGTTTGTGATTGAAGATCTTTTCTTTGTATGTTGATATTTTCATGTTTTTGGCCGACATGGTGGTGGTAGTGTGTTGCGGATCTCTATCAATTAATTTGTGAATGTTTGGCATGTTCGAGGATGTTGATTTAGGTCCTCTCTATTTTGTGACCAACTTAGGTTGGTGTGCATTGAGATATGTTAATGTATTGTGGTTGACAAGTTGTAATTCATTTATTTCTTATTTTGTGGCCCACAAAGTTGTTGATGTAAATCCGTGTAGTAGATATATAAGAGCGATTGTTTGAGTGAATTCAAGTGTGCTAGTGATAAATGTTAAGTGCGCAAGTGCTATGTGTGAATAAATATTAGATCATTCGAGTACAGAGCAGAGTGTGAAGAAGGTTGAGTGAAGTATATTTCTATAATTAACCAAAACTGTAATCAGGCTTATGAAGAAGCTAATTTCTTAGTTCATATTTTTCAGATGGATTTATTTTGATTATCTTATGTAAGGCAGTGATCCTTCCCTTTGAGTAGTGATCTCTAGGTAGTGTGCCTAAATGCAAGTTCACTCCCTATTCATCTTTCATTATACTTTTAACATGGTATAATTGTGGATTAACCTCCACCGTGGTTTTTTGTCCCTTAACAAGGTTTCCATGGAAAATCTTGGTGTTGTGTGATTCAGTTGTGTTTCTTATTTCATGCTTTCACTATTAATAATCAGATTTGTGATTGAAGGTTGATTCAGTTAAGTAAATTTTATAATTTTTTTAAAATTTTGCACAACTGATTCACCCCCCTCTCAGTTGTCTATCCTTGTTTTTCCAACAATTGGTATCAGAGCTAGTTCCTATGAAGAATTTTAACAACTTGAGGTGATCTAAGATGGCATCATACAAGAAGGATAGTCCTAGATTTGATGGTACAAACTACTCTTTGTGGAAAGTCAGAATGGAGTGTCATTTGAAGTGCATTGGTGAGCCTTTTTGGAAGATTACAAAGAATGCATATACAATTCCTCAAAATGGTCCCTCTGCTGCTGATGAGATCAAAGAAGCAAAAACTAATACCAGAGCTATAGAAGCATTGTTAAGTGCTTTGAAAAATTCAGAGATGACAAATGTAATAGGTTTGAAGACTGCACATGAGATCTGGATAAAGTTGGAAACATTGTATGAAGGAGATGCATTAGTGAGAGTTTCTAAGCTACAAAGTCTAAAAGGAAAATGGGAGAATATGAAGATCAGTGAGGATGAAAACATTTTATCTTTCGCACAAAAGATAAATGAACTGGTGATGGACTTTAGATGTGTCGATGGAGTCTTGGAAGAAGATGATATTGTGGCTAAAATACTTAGATCTGTGCTTACTTATTACAAAACAAAAGCTCATGTTATTGAAGAGCTCAGGACAGTAAAAAATTTGACAAGAGACATGCTAATTGGAAAACTTGTTGCCTTTGAGTTGAGTGAATTTGGTGAATCTTCACCTAAGATAGAGTCTGCATTCAAAGCTACTATAATTGGAAAAAGCCAACAAAGATATGATCTGGGAGAGAGTTCCAAGAAGATATTCAAGTATGAAGATGAAATGAAGTTGATTGAAGATGAAGAAAGAGAACTGGAAGCACTGGTTGTGAAAAGAGAAGCCAAAGGAAAAGGTAAGTACAAAGGAAAGTTACCTATTAAATGTTTCTCTTGCAGTAAAATAGGTAATTTTGCATCAAGGTGTCTTGAAAGAGTTTCTAAGTACAAACTTGAGAAGACTAGATTTTAGAAGAAATGTTATTATGCTGAAGGTGTAACTGATGATGAATATGATAAAAGAAGCTGGAAATGAAGATGAATGGGTATTCATTGCTATCAAGGAAAATGGTCTGGTGTCCACTGAATCATCTAGTGATCAGAATATTGAGAAATCTCCTGTATCCAAAATTGATGAGAAGGATGAGTGGGTAATTGACAGTGGATGCTCACATCATATGATTGGTGATGAAAGAAAATTTATAAGTCTGGAAAATATGATGGTGGTGTAGTAAGATTTGGAGACAACAATGCTAGTTTGATTTGTGGTAGAGGCACTATTTCTCTTGGTGGAAAATGTAATACTGATGATGTTTTATATGTTGAAGGTTTGAAACACAATTTGTTGTGTGTTGGAAAAATGGTTGACAAAGGTTATAATCTTCAGTTCAAGGATGGTAAGTGTAGGACACTAGGAACCTTAGGAAATGTGATTGCTTCAGGTACAAAGACAAGAGGTAATATTTTTCACTTGAATGTTGCTAGTGAAAGTTGTTTGATTTCTCAAATTGATGTAAGTTGGTAATGGCATAGGAGGTTGTGTCATGCGAATTTTGATAAAATTATTAGATTAAGCTCCACACAAGCAGTCAAAGATCTACCTAAGCTAGTGAAGCCTACTAGCACTATATGCAAGGAATGCTAGATGGAAAAATAGACAAGAACTTAATTTCAAAGAAAACAACATCATTCAAATGGAGTATTGGATTTGGTACATACTGATCTATGTGGTCCTTATAGAACCAGAAGTATACAAGGAGAAAGGTAATTTATGTTGCTTATTGATGATTATTCTAGAATGGTATGGGTTACTTTCTTAAGAGAAAAGCATGAGGCATTAGAGAAATTCAAAAGCTTCAAAGCTATGGTAGAGAATGAGATAGGTTTGAAGATCAAATGTTTGAGATTAGATAGAGGTGGTGAATTCACTTCTTGGGAGTTTAATTCATTTTGTGAAGAGCATGGAATAAAAAGACAGTTATCTGCTCCCCGGACCCCACAACGGAACAAAGTTGTTGAGAGAAAGAATAAAACAATCTTAGATGCTGCCAAAACTATGATGTTGGAAGGAAATGTTCTTCATATATATTGGAGAGAAGCTGTAATTATTGTTGTGTACACTATAAACTGGGTGAATGTTAATAGAAATTCAAGTAAGACCCCTTTTGAACTATGGTTTGGTTATAAGCCTACTATTAAGTATTTCAAAATCTTTGGAAGTAGATGTTATATTAAAAGAGATGAAGACATAGGAAAGTTTGAAGCTAGAAGTGATGAAGGAATCTTTCTGGGTTACTTTACTAAGAGCAAAGCCTACTGGTGTTACAACAAGATACTCAAGAAGATGGTTGAGAGTGAAAATATTAGAGTTGATAAAGACACTATTAGATCATCTAGGTACTACAAATATGATTAAGATGACCAACAAGATAGTACTAATAATGGAAAGAATACACAAACACAAAATCAAGCTCAAATTGTTCCGCTGAATCAAAAAGATTATGAAGAAGAAGACAATGAAAATGTAGAAGAAAGAAAAAAAGAACCTAAAGCCCCAAGGTATGTAAAGTGAAATCATTCTAAAATTAATATCATAGGAGACAAGAACAAAGGTGTACAAACTAGAAGAAAAATTATAGAAGAATATTGTCTGATATCCAAGACAAAACCTAGCAATATCAATGAAGCATGCAAAGATGAATATTGGATGGAAGAAATGAAGGAAGAACTAATGCATATAGAGAAAAATGATACACGGACTCTTGTTCCTAGACCTAAAGACAAAAATGTGATTGGAACTAAATGGGTTTTTCAAAATAAGTTGAATGAACAAGGTGAAGTAATCAATAATAAATCAAGACTGGTATGTAAAGGGTATTCACAGATGGAAGGTATTGATTTTGAAGAAACCTTTACCCCTGTTGCTAGAATTGAAGTTGTAAGGTTATTTCTTTCTTATGCTACCTTCAAGAACTACAAAGTTTATCAAATGGATATGAAGTCAACATTTATGAATGGTGAGTTAGAAGAAGAGGTTTATGTTGAGCAACCAGATGGATTTCAATTGACTGATGAAAAGGACATGGTTTTCTGATTGAAGAAAGCTCTATATGGAATCAAACAAGCCCCTAGAGCTTGTTATGCTAGACTGGATAAATATTTGTTGAATTTTGGATTCAATAAAGGTACTGTTGACAACAATCTTTATTTCAAGCTAGATCAACATAAAGAGTTGATAATTGAAGTCTTTGTTGATGACATTATTTTTGAAGGTGATGATGACTTGTATATGAAATTTGTTGATGAAATGAAAAGTGAATTTTAAATGTCAATGATAGGAGAGCTTAAATTATTTTTGGGATTGCAAATTACTAAGTTAGATGATGACATTTTCATATCTCAGTCCAAATATGTGAGATTTACTGAAAAAGTTTGGCATGGAAGATTCAAAGCTAGTTGGAACACCCATGGTAACTAGATGTAAGTTAACATAGAATGATGATTCTCTTATGGCTAATCAAACAAGATATAGGTCAATGGTTGGTGGATTGCTATATTTGACTTAGACTAGACCAAACATTATGAATGTTGTATGCATGGTTGCTAGATATCCAGCTGATCCAAAGGAATCACATGTGACTACAGTAAAGAGAATATTCAGATACTTGAAAGGTACAATTGACTTTGGGTTGTAGTATCCAAAGGATGATGATCTTTAAATTATTTTACATATGTAAATGGGGCAGGAGATGTTAATGATAGGAAAAACACAAGTGGTAGCTCATTCTTCATAGGAAAGAAGTTGGTGTCTTGGCTAAGTAAAAAGCAGAATTCTATTTCCTTATCTACTATTGAGGCAGAGTATATTGTTGCTGCAAACAATGGTACTCAAGTATTGTGGATGAAGCAGATGCTAAGAGATATCAAGGTTGAGTATGATGAGCCAATTTCTATATTTTGTGATAACTCAAGCGCCATAAAAATTTCTAAGAATCCGGTGCTATAGTAAAAAAAATAAAAAAATCCATTAAGTATCACTTTTTGAGAGACAAATTAAGTGATACAGAAGTCAGATTGGAGTATGTGCCCACAAAGGAAAAAAATGCAGGTATCTTCACTAAGGCATTGCTTAAGGACACTTTTGAGAATATCAGAGGCAAGTTAGGGGTGATTTCTCCTCCTAATCTAAACTAAGACGTAAGTATTTGCATCAATATATGCACCTACAGTGAGATCTTGTTTTAGATTGATGTTATGGTGGATACTACTCATGGGGAGTAGTCAAATGACTCATATATGTGGTTCATAACATGTGTACCTTTTCCATTGATGTCAAAGGAGGAGAAGAGAAATGTGAAAAATCCCTAAGGTACAAAGAGGGAGAAGAGCAATGAGAAAAGTTTGGGGAGAAGAGAAAATATTGTGGAGAAGAGTTATGAGAGAAGAAAAATACTAGAAGTATAGAACAAAGGAAGAGAAGTGAACAATTAGTTGTGTTGATGGTATTTTTCACACCATATGTTTCCATCAATGAAAAAGGGGGATATTGTTGGATGTTGAGGTTGTGTTGCGGATATGTGGTTGTCATTGACGTCAACACTATTAGTATTGATGATTCTAAAGGCTGTATATGTCGAGGATATTAAGAAAATTGTAATAAATATATTGTAGGCAGTCAGTGAAGTTGAGAAGGACAGAGTGATGGAAATTTATATACATTAATGATTAGGAGGCACACATCAAAGGGTTTATTGCCAAGCCTATCTATTATGTTGTCCATAAGTTTCAAAGGTGCACATCAAGGATTGAGGAAGTTATAAAGATTTGTGTTCCTATAGTCATTCTGGTACTGTAGAAGATGTTTCTAGAAGAAGAGATTGCAATTATGATGAGTTGCGTTGTTGTGTACATTCTTGAGATGTTTGGTGATGTTTATAGATCATGCTCTATTATTGTGGTATGTATGCATTGATCCGTGTGTTTGTGATTGAAGATCTTTTCTTCATATGTTGATATTTTCATGTTCTTGGCCGACATGATGGTGGTAGCATGTTGTGGATCTCTATGAATTAATTTGTGAATGCTTTGTGTGTTCGAGGATGTTGATTTAGGTCCTATATATGTTGTGACTCACTTAGGTTGGTGCGTATTGAGATATGTTCATGTATTGTGGCCGACAAGCTGTAATTCATTTATTTCTTATTTTGTGGCCAGCAAAGTTGTTGATGTATATCCATGTAGCAGATATATAAGAGATATTGTTTGCGAGAATTCAAGTGTGCTAGTGATGAATGTGAAGTGTGCAAGTGCTATGTGTGAATAAAGATCAAATCATTCAAATGCAGAGCAGAGTGTGAAGAAGGTTGAGCAAAGTATATTTTTGTACTTAACTAGAACTATAATCAGGCTTATGAAGAAGCTAATTTCTCAGTTCATATTTGTTAGATGGATTTAATTGGATTGTCTTATGTAAGGTAGTGATCCTTCCCTTTGAGTAGTGAGCTCTAGGTAGTGTGCCTGAATGAAAGTGCATTCCCTATTCATTGTTCATTATAATTTTAATAGGGTATAATTGTGGATTAACCTCCACTGTGGTTTTTTCCCTTAACAGGGTTTCCATGCAAAATCTTGGTGTTGTGTGATTCTTTTGTGTTGCTTATTTCTTGCTTTCACTATTAATAATCAGATATGTGATTGAAGGTTGATTCGGTTAAGTGAAGTTTATAATTTTGTTTAAATTGTGCACAACTAATTCACCCCCTCCTCTTAGTTGTCTATCCTTGTTTTGCCAACAGTCTATCACGTAGTGTTTTCCAACTTGCAATTATACATAGACAGTATGGTTCCAATGAAACTCGTGTTTTTAAGACATTAAGAATTTAATGAAAGTCACCTATAAAATTTATAACAACTCTTTGGTGGACTAAAATTTGGGTTTCAAATCATGATATGATGGTAAATCAAAATGCACTGAATAATTGTATGTTGGAAAACACAGTGTGGGATGTCAGTAGATTCTTTTATGAATCTTGCATTTCCTTTTGATGGGAAGCAAGTTGAGGAACACATGTATTGTGATGTTCATCTGTTGTTGATGCTTCAAGCTTGCAGATTGGTAGCCTTTTTTCCTCCTCATACAAAACATACAAGAAAGCTCCCAGTTCAAATAGGACATCTACATACAAGAGTAATGATTATACCTTTAAAAAAAATTCAAGGCCATATAATTCACCTCCTTTCCAGTCACTTCGGCCAATAGGAAGACCACTTGGTTGAAAAACATCCCCTTTGCAACATCTAAATTGCTGCAAACTCATGCATTATGAAATACAAATTGAATAGCTCATTCAATTTCATCTTCATATGCTACAAGTGATAGTGGAAGCCTTGCATTTCCATTGCTCAACAATTTGGATGGTGATTGTTGATTTGTCAAGGAAATGGTATGGGCTTGGATTTTGTTTAAAAGGATAATCATTGCTCCTATATGTAGATTTCCTATTTGAAGTGGGAGCTTTCCTATCTATTCTGTATCCACTACCGCTTTACACAAATTCCATCCTCCACCAACCTCCAATGTAGCTATTGATGTGGCATCTCAAAATTTTATAAGTTGTGCAACACCGCCTTTGAATTTTGACCTATCAACTATGCAATGACACCTTTGAATTTTAACCTTTATCATTTGTGCAACAAGACCCTTTAATTTTGACCTATTAGTTGTGCAACAACACCTTCCATTGTTGTCTTTTTTTTATCAAATTCTTGTCTTTTATACTACAGCTCTCTCTGAACAACATTAAGCTCCTCTTCTTTTCACCATGACAACTTCTTCTTGTGTTTTAATTCCTTTTCTAAGTGGTTAATCCTAGTCTTTGGTTGTTCTAATCCACTTTGAGCATTTCCAACTATTATTTTGCGGTGTTTTTATGATTATAGTATGATGATGTTTCATTTTGCAAGCTCATTAGGGAGCTTGTCTACCTTTTTGGATAAGAATTTCATGCCTCCACCCAGCTGATTCTCTTTTCCTGCACTTAAATCTGGTATTACCTTTTCCTTATCATCCATTTCCAATTGTGTTTGTTCCATGGAATTTCTATCTTCAAGAATGATTGCCTTCATTTCTTCAACTTCCCTTATAGCATAATCTCTCTCTTTCTTTTCTTGCACAAATTCATATGCAATAGAAAACCTTTCGAGTTAATCCACTTTTGCATTGCCATTTTCCCCTTGCATATATTGCACATGCTCCTTCCTCCACTTCTCATGAGAAGGTACAACCTCTTCAGTCAATACATTATCTATCTTGTTCACTTTGGTCTGCTTCTTCCCAAGTGTTTTTAGAGAAGATTCCTTTTTCATTACATACTTTCCAATATGTCATAATTTTTTTATTACTAGCATGTCATATGATTCTCATAAAATATATTTTTCAGATTTTGTCCAATTTTTTCTAGGCAAATGGATAGATTTTTGAATGTATTGAATACTTTCATGTACCTTTGCAACTGCTTTTTCCCCAACTTTGAGAGTTTATTCATGATTGCATAATCCATATGTTTCTTTTAACAAGTTATTTGTAACAAGTCTTTTTATGATTAAATAACTCATATGTTTCTTTAAAAAATTATTTGCAACAAATGTATTTATGATTACATAACTCATATGTTTCAGATAGGACTTTCATGTCTCGACCCAACTGATTCTTTTTTTCTGCATTTAGATCTAGTTTTACAACAGTGAGTGGGTTGCAATTTTCATAACACCCTATGTTTTCCAATCTATAGTCTTACAAAATAGTATTAATGTAATTAAGAACTTTTGTTTCCATAAATGTATTCCGATATTTATTTATTTTATCAAGTAGTGGATGAATCAGTAGTTGTAAGTAAATAAAAAAAAAATTCTAGATGCCTGTAGCACTATTTTTTATTGACTCTTTTTCCTTTTTTTGACAGTACAATTATAAATGTTGAACTCAAGGATTCACATCAGCTAGGTTCCCCATGACGATAAGAAATACAATGGTAGTCCATTCAGTAGGGAGAGGCTATAATCTTCTTTCAAATTCAATTTCCAGATGGTGGAGGATGTAATTCATAAGATCGGTAGATTTTCAAAGCCCACTAAACTTGCACTCCCCTATTTGGAGGTCGATGTAGCATGCGAGTTCCTATCAAACTCCATGGACCTACTCACAAACCATACTCTGGTTCAGATTCTATGTGTAAAATACGTGTGGACACACATGGTAAATCATGTACAACTTGAAGAAGCATTTGAAAGATATGATGATGATCATGGTGTCTACCTCATTTGTGGCATCTTCTCACATTTTTTGCTTCAATCATCCTCAGATATGAGGTGTGTAAGAGAAATATTTAGTAGCAACCTACAACATCAGGGTGCTTCTTTCTTCAACCAAGTAATGCAATTGAATGGTCATGTTGTTGAGCCATACATCAAAGATGTAATACAAGAGATGTAACATGCCCTCTGCACTCTAGTCGACCACCCCACACTAGTTCCAACAAATGATGGAAAGGTTATTCACTGGCTTGGCATAGGATGCCCCTGCTGTTCCAATCAAGGCACAAATGTAAAGACAAAAAATGTAAAGAGTGAATCTGATTAGGATCTCCAAAGGCTTGTTAAATGAAAAATGAAAGCTTCAAATTTATTTTTGTATTACTCTTTTGAAACACTATAGTTGAATGAATGATATTTTATATTGCTCTTTATTAGTGTTTATTACTGTATTTTTTTATCACTCTTTATTACTATTTATTACTGTTGTAGATACATAAAATTGACCTAGGCTTGCAAATTGAATTTTCTCATCAATTCCTCTTAACATAACTCGATTATGTCCCTCTAACCAAATTCAACTATTAATTAAATAATGACCAATTATTTAATTAATTCATCTCTCTTATTCTTCTTGACTATTTAAATAAATCATATTTATTTAAATACACCACTAATGTCTAAAGTCCTTTTTAAATTAAATAAATTATTAAATTTATTTAATCCACCATTCCCTCTTGATTGTTTAAATAAATTAATTTTATTTAAATATGTCCCTAATATTAATGTGTTCTCCTAATTAAATAAATCCCCCACAATTTATTTAATTATTAACCCACTTCTTCCACAATTAAATAATTTAAAAATTAATTATTTAATTGTCTCATTTAGTTCATTTCCAAATTTAAATAAAAATCATTTATTTAAATTTCTCTCTCTTCAAGTAAATAATTTAATTATTATTTGCTATCACATGACTTCACCATTTTGAATTAAATTAAAATATTAAATTCAAAATGGCATTTCCCTCCAAATATTAAATAATTTCTAAAATGGCTTGATTTTCTAACTCATTCTTTTTCTACTTACTAAATCTCATCTTGTTGTCACATATATTCTCATTCCTTGATTTAATTTCTTAAATTAAATCTTGTCCATCCATTTTGAATTTCACCTTAGAGTTGCCCTAATCCTAATTAAGGGGCTTTTATTTTGAATCTTGACCATTGATTCTAGGGCACTTCTCAATCTCATTTGTTCATCCAAAATTGCATTTTCTATAAATGGCAATTTTGTCTTCATTTTGACATTTGGAAAACTCTTACAAATCTTGTATCTTGCAAATTTCTTGAGTCTTGCATTTTCTTGTCTTTGTCATTTAGTTAATTGGCTTTTCATGTAGGATTTAATTATCTTGCATAATCATTTGAATCCTTCAACACTTGTTTAGGACTAGTCATTAGATTTCTCATCATAATCTGAGGGCAACATCATATTTTCAGTAGGTTAGAAGGTGTAATTGAGGTCAGCCATGGAGAATGAAGAACTTGGGTGAGATCATTCCATTAGTCTTTCATTAATTCCTTTTCACTCCATTATTTACTTTGGGTTTTTATATGTTGCATGTAATCTGCTAACAAACCTAATAAAAAAATTACCCTCAGTTACATTGGTGAACCCGACTACTTTTCAAACATGTTTTTTGCAGATTTTCATATGACCTTTTATCATTTTTGCAATTACAGGTGTACAGAACACCGCAAATTCCATTTTCTATGATGAAAATGCTCTATCGTGCCATATCTTCCTTCACAAATAATGTAAGTAATTTTTCGTGATACACCTGACCCACCGAATGATGCATTTGACTTCACGCATTGCATTTGACAGAACCAAGCCGCATTCACATTACCAAGCCACATTCACCAGTCAAAATGATGATTTTTTTGTAGCAAGTTGCATTCACTTTGTTGCAACACAATCAACTGGTAAATAATTTCTTTCTATTTTTCTAGATTTCTTACTTTTTCCTATTTTAGTAGATTACAGATTTTTGGTTTACTAATGTGTGTGTGATAGCATGTGGCCAGTTAAAGTTTAACCCCTTTGTTTGTCTATTTTTATAAATCTAATCAATCAAAAAAACAAAGTGCATTACACTCATGAGTTAAAATGAACACTCACACATTTTCATTGGGCTAAAAAGAACACATCCATGCATGTTCACTCATTGGTTTAAAAAGAAAAATTAGGCATTTTCATTAGGTTAAAATGAATTCTTGATTGTCTCATACTACAAACAATTAAAATGAACCCTTGCTTGATCACACTACAAATGGTTAAAATGAACATATGTCTAAAGTGTTTTGTGATTTAGTAATGACCTTCACAGTGTGTATGCAATTCTCTTGCACCTTGTTCAATTTGGAGAAACAAAAACACTAATGAGTTGGTTATTATATCACCCATTCATATTTCAATTTGGGATTAAAATGAACAATCTAGCTAGTGTGAGCTAAGTGCATGGTGTGTGTTCTCTCTTTGTTTAGGAAAACAAAGATTGATCGAACTATGGGTGTACTCACTCACCTTTTTTTTTTATCTTAGAGGGCTTTCTTGGTGGGAAAAATTAATCACCCTAGGGAGCGACCCAACCGGTAGCATGCTAGACACCAAGTGACTTCCAACCGGTATATAAGTGTGGGTTCTCGAGGAAAGTTCAAGAATCATGAGGACTGTTTCGACAAGAAGGGAAACAATGGTCTCTTGCCATATGGGTGGTCCCCCATGAATGAAATGACTGAATTAAAACCCTTATTCTAGTGTGACCAAAAACCTTTACCATTCTTTGGTGCAACAACAGTCATTGTGAAGGCACCCAAATCTTCACAATTTTTAGTAGAGATGATCAACATATGATGGGAGATTCATGGGGGTTGGAAGCTTGGTTGCCTTGAGAAGTGAGTGCACTATAAGGGGAATCCCATGGGGCCAAGATTTTGAATTCATCTGCTAAGAATATGTAGTTTGAGTAAAATCCATGTGGGATCCAAAAGAATACTATCTTTTCAGCCATAAGGATTTTACATGTTTTCTGTGTGTTTTTTTACAAATTTTTCAAGACAATGTGTTGCCAAGTGTCTTCAAACAAAATGAACAAGTCAACATCTTTTTCAAATCTGAAATAACACTTCAAAACTAAAACACATTTTGCAATCTGCCAATTTTGTTGCCACAAGTTAAACTTTATGACGCATCTACAATATTGAACTACAATTGTTGATTTTTGAGCCGCAAATACTTTGTCAAGCTACATTTGTAATCTTAAACATCACAATTGGCTATCATACATAGCATTTACTATATAAAACACTACAACTACTCTCCCAAATCACATTTTCCTTCTAAAATGCCACAATCATTTGTTCCATGATGCATCTGCTCTGTTGCACTGCATTTGTTGCGACGCATTTGCCTATAACTTAACATTTCACTAATTATTAGAAACCTGAGGTTCACCTTTCCATACAAGATTCCAAACCTCTTCCTCTATTGTTTTTATCCACAAGTAGACCAGGAATTTCTCAATTTCCATCATCCTTAGGTTGCATTATTAGGATGCCATAAGTTTCCATTGCATTTCCTTAATTGCATTACCATCATTTTAGGCACTCATTTTGTAGATTTTAGGAGTAGATTCCTTACCATCCTTTGTCAAATATTTTCCTTGAAAAGTATGTTATCATTGGACTTGATCAAACCATTTCCCTTAGTCATTACCTTTTGTGAATAATTTCCCACTCATTAGTCTAGTGTGGAAACTTCACTTTGTCTTCCTTAGTCTTTTTTTTACAAGTCCATTGACATTCCCAAATTGAGACATTGCCAAAACTTGGTATGGTTAGGTTTACATATCCTTAAGTTTTCCAACATTAAGTGCATCTTAGAACCCTTTACATTTTCATTAGTCTCCTTTACAGTTATCGTTCAATAGCATTCCTTATTCCAAAAAACCCAAAAACATAGTGTCATAACATTCACATATTTAGGTCATCCTCCATCATCCCCAAAGTTGAGAAAAAAAATTATGGGTTAAACTAGACTATAGACAAAAAGAAGACTCATGGATTCTTTTGGTCAAGAGACCAACCTTTACAACTATTCCAATGACATGAATGCCAATACCAAAAATTTCCCTAATGACATGAATGTGAATTCAAACATGGAAAATTATCTCATTAATCAATTTAGTGAGATTTCCATTCCATCCTCTTCACACAATCCTTTTGAACAATTTGTCCATCGAGACCAAAATGGGAAAGTATTTCAGGAACATATACAAGTTGCACAACAAACTCCTGAAGTAGCTTCCTTTGTTGAAGAATTAGTCTTGCAATATTCAGATAGATACCTAGCCATGCTCCTTGACCAAGGGGCTAGGTCACCATAAGGGCATCATCCTCGATCCTACCAATAATACAAACCAATCACATGATGCCAAAAATACTTCCACCACACAAAATGTTATCAACACCATCAATGCTACCCCCTTGGTACTCCTACCTCCAATACCATAACCAAAAAATCCAATACAACATCTATTGGGGGGACCATCCATCCAAACAAACACCACATCACATTCCATCCCTCAACAAATATCCGTAGTTTCCTCACAAACCATTGGATCAACATTTGGGATGTCATCTAGCACCATGGGAACCAACACATCAAACCTCTTTGGAGCACCATCTAGCTCTATGAGTGCATCAACAAACCTTTTATTGGGTTCCTCTAATAAAATGGCAACAAAATCATCAAACCCCTTTGGGAGGAATAAACAAATAGTTTTCATTCAAGGAGCTCAACCTAATGTTCCAAATTTATCATAGGTCAGCATCAACATTCCCTTGAGGGAAAACACCAACATTCCACAAGGCCATAATTATCTATTTGGGCAAGGCAATCAAGGCACCCAATACACCATTCCATTTGGGCATCAACATGCTCAAGCCCATAAAATCCCTCAAATTCAATCCAATATGGTTGGATCCCACATCCCAACGTATGCCTCTCAAGTCCATACATAGTAGAAGACACCTCATCAAAACATTCATTTCCAACAACCACAAAATCAGAGCACCCAATTTTATCACCAACAAAAAATTCCAAATCAACACATCTCATCACAATAGGTGACCACTCAATCCATACCTATCACCAACATGTGTGATGCTACCAACAATCCAATTGTGGAAGCACTCACACTCACACTTTCTTCTCTTCAAATATAGGTGGAAACCTTGCAACATTAAAAAAAAAAGTCTTATATGTCATATGACCTATGCCCATATCCGTTTGACACAACCTTGTATATGCCACCATTTCCTCCAGGATATGTGGTGCCACATTTCCATAAATATAAAGGCAAGACAAATACCATTGAACATATATGAGAATGAACTACCAATTGCATGGACATTGCCTATGAACACACCTATTTAATGAGACTCTTCTAGATAGGAGTCTTGCAGGGCACACACTGGAATGGTTCACTCAATTTCCTGAAGGAATAAAATCATGGGATGAATTGACAAACAAGTTTGTTGAAAACTATGCCTATAACATTCATATAGATATTGACATTACCTCCTTATGCAAACTCACTCAAGAGGATGAAGAGAGACATTCATACCATTCTTCTAAAGATGGAGAACCCTAACAAGCTAATGTCTTGTGGAGATACTTGAAAAGGAAAAAGTCACAATGTTTGTAAAAAATCCCCACTACGGTATGGCTTACAAGTCCATTGTTGCACCACCTTTACTGACCTTGTTGAAAAGGGTGTTCAACTTGAAAATGCCTTACTTGCCAAATGTGAACTTAAATATGGCTACAAGACTATCAACACCACCACAAACACCAACCCAAATGCTTCCAATGACAAAAAAAATATTGGGTTAAAAATAAACACACCACTAATGATGGCATGGTTTATGCAAAGACAACCAACACAATAGGTCATGTAGTCACTGTAGACACCTAAATTTTACCACTTCCATATGGTAAAAATACTATCATTTACTTGTCTAATCCATCTATATTAATTAAATGACACATTTAATTAATATCATCCCCCTTTCTCTAAGGTTCCCAAAAGTATTTGATAAAATACTTTATCCTTTACCATTTCCTCTCTAAATTAAATAAATCAATCAATTTATTTAATTTAGTCAATTATCCTTTTAAATTTTTAATTCATTCTTTTCCTCTCCTTCTCCCATCCTCCATAACCCTTTCACTAATCTGGGTTAATTTAATTAATCCTTCATTAAGATGTGAATATCCTTTATTAGGATTAATGTCACATCCTCCAAATCTAGCCACTTTCCTCTAATCATCATTAATTAGCCTAATCACCTGTTTGCACAATCCTAATCCTAATCACTTACCCATTCTAGCATGTCCTTAGGTCAACCTTTCTTGGTACTTACCTTTTTTGGGTTGACCTCTTCCCCATGTGAATTAAAAATTCACACTTATTCCCCCCATACATTTGTCTTCCCCATGAAATCTCATATGTCACATTGTACCCATGGGACAAAGACCCCTTTTAGGGGAATCTTGTTTTACCCTTTGGTCTCTTCCAAAAAGTGAATTAAAAATTCATTTTTATTCCTCCAAGGCCATCTCCAATCCCCATGGTGACAAGGGTGGACTTTCTAAAAGTCCTCACTTATTACTTTCAGCCCCACTTGGGGACAAGGGATTACATTTTGTGGAGATCCTCTCTCATCCCAAGGTACTTTCAAGTACCTTGGGACCACATGGCCTTTTTCATGTCACTTGTACCCTTGCCATCTCACAATAACCCTCCATCTTGGCCATGGTGGCTTAATATTGACCGTTGAATCTTCTAGAGAATTCAATTTCTTCTATAAACATCCCCCTCTTCCTTCATTAAAGGATCTAACATCTTAGAACTCTTGAGTGAGTGCATGAATGCCAAACTTATGCTCTCAAGCCTCTCAAGCCATCTTAAGCCATTTATTGCAGTCCTCTAGTGTTTTCATTTTCATCTTAGAATCCATTATTGCATCCACCCATCTCCATTTATCATCCATCTACCACCATCATTGCAAGTTTATCAATCCAAGGAGCACACATCAAAATGATATCAAAGGCCAACCAAAGGATCGATTCAAGACAAGGTATAATCAATTTTATTTTCATCTTTCTTTGTTTTGAATCCAAATAGGCTAATCATTGAGATGCTAGGTGTTTTTGTGCTTATCTTGCATTCTACTTCATTTTTCATTTTAGATTAGCATATTTCTGGCACGCCCTGTGGGACCCACGTCACAAGTCCATTGCATTAACATTTGTTGTTTTTTGAAGTTTTGCAGATTTTGACACAGAGGGGCAACTTTTCCCAGGATGGGCGACCTTGTCCAAACAACACACTATTTTTGCTATTATTTTCACTATTTTTGACCCTTGTTTGTTTGTAGATTCATAGAGGGGTGACCTTGCCTAGGAGAGGCGGCTCTGTCCAAACAACAAACTATTTTGTGTTGTTTTCACTATTTTGTGACCCTTGTTTATCTGTAGGTTCATAAAGGGGTTGCCACGCCCAAAACACAAAGATGGCCCAAAAGATAGAATCCATTTGTCAAAGATAGGAAACAAAACTACTAAAAATTGTATTGCAGGTGGAGAAAATGGTTTAAATAGTCTTATGCTTTCATTTTCTTTAAACTAGGAACATAGGACTAATTAAGGGGGTCAACGAATCTTCTTGGTGTGTTTGAAAGTGGGCTATTGACATATCCAATCCCCTTGTGCCATTTGATGATCCTAGGTGAAGAGAAATCGTAGCTCACTTAGTCCTTTTTCTACCCCCTTTTCATTTTATTAGCAGGAACTGCACTAAGATTTCATCACCCCAAGGGATGATCCCAAACACACATACCTATGGGGCATATAAAGGGGGGAGGAAAAATCTTTACCTCAATACAATCGCATCGTAATTGGTGGAGCGTCAAAGTTAGGGTGATACCTAGATAGACGTGAAGAGTTGGTCTGAGTTCCCAGTCTCTCGCTCGATTCTCCTGACACACGCTTGTGACAATTTGGTGTTCACAATTTGGGCCCCACATACCATGCATATATCGGGGATTCCCTTAGCAACCTTGTTCAGCCTAGATAGAGAACCGTTTTGACCATACCCTTAACACTAGAATTAGGTTTGTGTTGTTTGAAGTGTTTTGTTATGAAAAACCAATACTTGTCAGTCAGTTTTGGCCTTTTACTTGCTGCTTTCATCCTTTGCCTCAATTGTTGTTTGTCTTGCTTAAGTCAAAATTTTACTAATTTTCCCTATTTGGACGGCCCTGACCTAAGTTTGGGTGGCCTTGACCAAAAGGGGCAGCCTTTCCCTAAAGGGGCATCCCTGACCCTCCAAACAACCTTTATTGACCTTTGTTCACTTATCGTTACCTTGTTTCGGAATCCTGTTTTCTGATTCCAAGTGTTGCTCCCTCATTTGGGGTACCCGTTTACCTATTCTGACTATCCATCTGTCTATTTCAAATATCCATTTTCCCATTCTGAACACCATTCCCCCTTTTCACCCAGTTGTTCACCCATTTCAAGAACTCATTTTCCCATTTCGAGTGTTGTTCCACATCCTCTTACATCCATTCACCCATTCCTAGTGGTCATTTCCTCATTCTGAGCATCCATCAACATTTTTTGAAAGTCATCATTTCATCGAAAAAACCACATAGGTCCTTCTTAGAACATCATTAGAGTCCATATCTATCATCAAATCATCCATCCCAATCATCTAGACTTTGTTTTGAGGGTTTTCATTTTTATGCAGAAACTTTCAAAGGCCATAAATTTTGACTTGGGTGTTCGATTGGGATGAAATTTTATGGGTGGTTGTGTTATGAGATGGCATGTGGATTCCCAATCCCACTTAAGTTGGTTGGACCCCATTTTGACACATTTTCGGGGCCTCAAACTTTCATCTTAACACTCAAAATCGCAATTTAGTGTTTTCTTCCAGTTTTTGAAAAAACATTTTTGTTAATAACTCAGAATGCATGTCTCAGATTTAGGATGTTAGTTGGAAATTCATCCTACCTTAATTTTGGTAATTTTTTGAAAAAAAACTAAACTCTCAAAGATATGCCTATGAATTTTCCTAAAATGTCAAAATTTGACAATTTTTGAAAACTGTCAAATTTGGCAAAAATCTGATTGTCAACGCCTTACATCCTCTAGCTAAAACCCCTAAACTTGGTTTAGAATCAATCCTATCATATCCTTCTATCCAATCCCAATCTGAGCCTTAATCCCATCATCCTAATCTAAGCTTTAATCTAATCCTAATTTGAGCTTTAACACGATACTAATATGAGCTTCACCTAAATCCCAACTTGAGCTTTAGTCCTCCTATATCTTCTTCTGATCCATCCTATTTATCATTCCATCATCTAGTCCCCTCCATCTTCTCAATCCATATATGTTTTATATCCATCATGAATCCTTATCCCCTCTCGCATGACCAATAATAGTAGTCAAGGGGAATCCTAACTACATTGATGATGATAATGAAAGTCTTCTTGATCACAAAGAGTGTAATATAGATCCCCTTGATGCTATCATTGCTAGAAATCTCTCTCCACTCACCTCCCAAAATCCAACTATTCCTCTGAACTATGCCCCCATACCTTCATTCGCATCTAATAATAGTCCTTATGCTACAATTGACAAGGGATATCCAACATCCTCACTATAGACATATTCATCATGTCCTCCCTCTCAACCTCTATCCTACCCAACATCCACATCTTCCTATCCTTATCATCATCAACAATCCCAATAACTCTACCTTAATCCCACATCCCAATCTTCCCATCCTAATCCAACACTCATGCATTCCTATCATAATCCACCATCCCAATATTCCTCTTACCCTAATCCACCGTCTTAATCTTCTTATCCTAATCCATCATCCATATCCTTTTATGCTAACCCACCATCCATGTCCTCCTATGGTACTCCCCCACCTCAATCCTCCTCTTCTAATCCAACATCCACACCTTCCTATCACAATCGACCATCCCAATATCTTTACCTTAATTCCACATCTTCCTATCCTAATCTGCTATCTATATCCACCTATACCAATCCAATGTCCACATCCTCTTACACAAATCCACCATCCATGTCCTCCTATGTGAATCTGCCACCAATGTCCTCTTGTAATAATCCATCATCCACACCTTCCTACTATTACCCACCATCCCAATCTTCTCAACCTAATCCAACATCTACATCCTCCTATCTTAATTCATCATCCAATCCTCTTGTATCACTCCCCCTTTACCACATTATATCTTAATCCTTCCTCTAATCCTAATCCAACAATCCACTCATCTAATCATCCAATCTATAACCCTAATCCTCCATCTCCTATTTCTCCATCTAATCTCATCCCACATATAATCCTAATCCACTAGTCCCTCCTTCTAGTCCTCCAACCATCCCTAATCCTCCATCCATTCCCATCACCCCACATAATCCTACATCCCTTCCAAATGTTATCCAAGGTCTCCTAATAGAAGAGACATCACCACATCCACATATTGATGTTGTGAAACAATTCCCTCCCACTCTATCATGTATAGTCACTAGTGATGAGGCCCTCCTCCATCCTACACCTATCACTCCCATTACCATTCCTAACACCGCCCAAATGGTTGAGCCCATCAAAACTATTGAATCCATATCTTCTATTAATAGATCCACCCAATCCATTGGAGATATTCAATCCACTCCCCCTAGTCCTAATATTACTGAACTGCCATCCCATGACCTTCATGAATCCTCCATCTTGTGCCTCCCACACATGATGAGCCATGCCAAGGGCTTGATCCAAAGAATATAAGCATATCCCCTCCTTAAAATCTAGATCCTACCATCCATCCTATCTCATGATTCCTTTCCTCACCCGAACCTTGATCCTACCATCCTATCTACTCCATCTCAAGATCACACTAGCTCATCAACTCCATCCCATGATCCCCTTTGCACTCAAGATCCAATCACTCCATCTCATGAGCCCTTATCACCCATTGGCAAAAATCCAAATCCTATCATACCGTCTAACCCTTCAACCCATCCTTAACACTCATTCCTCATGATTAGGATACTGCTATCCCCTCATCTCCATCACATGATCCTCCATTGCCACCTAGTCCTGTCACCCCAACACCACTTTTATATCACCTCTGTAAGATTACACTCATCCATGGTGGTCTTCTTGCAGAAGAAAAAAAAAAGTATATGAACCACCCTTCCTACTCCATCTACTAATGGACTTGCATCATGCTTCCAAAAGAATAAGCATCCTACCATAGATCACATGCTCAAGAACATGAAATATCAAGGAAAAGGTTTAGGCCTTCATGAGAAAGGTACTTTAGAGCCCATCCAGGTCAAAGAACATCAAGGTACACAAGATCTTGGATATATCTCCTGATAATCACAATCCAAAATGTTGGTACAACCTCCATACATCCTAAGAAAGCCTCTTCCAAAGGAATGAAAAGCACTTCCCATAGTTCTACCAAATCATTTTCCACCATCCCCTCGTCCATCATATTACCTCAAAACAAATGTCCATCTTCCTCCTTCAACCTCTAAGTCCATTTTGGGTCCTTATGTCCCTCCATCCACCATCATTCATTCGCCATCCACTACATCTACTTTGGATCTTTATATCCCTACACCA